>VXBC01000199.1:182484-194500 GCA_013399945.1 Ploceus nigricollis | reverse complement strand
TTTTATTTATCAGCAGACCTACAGTTTGTTTGTAAAGACAAACCTCTCTCATTCCATTCATCAATCAGTGGAACCCTTCCCATTGTTTCTTTTATCTCTCAGTGCTGGTTTTACCTACCCACGGTTTGTTTGTAAAGACAAATCCCTCGTTCCTTTCAGGGTGAAAGGCATGGAGGGTGAAGGGCACAGAGGGGTAAAGGGAACAAAGGGGTGAAGGGCAGGGAGAGGGGAAGGTCACCAAGGGTGAAGGGCATGGAGGGTGAAGGACAGGGAGAGGTGAAGGGCACAGAGGGTGAAGGGCGTGGAGGGATGAAGGTCACCAAGGGTGAAGGGCACAGAGGGTGAAGGGCACAGAGGGGTGCCTGGCCATGCTGAGGGGTGCAAGGCAGGCAGGATGGGGCATGCAGATCCGAGGCAGCAGCTGTTTAGCAGCTCCCCACAGGGCTGGGATGGATCCCCCGGGCAGTTCTCTCCCGTGCTGTTAACATGAGCCACACAGAGAGACCTGTCATCTGCTTTCAAGGAATAATGTTCTCTTGCTTCTTCTAAGTGGCATTGTGGGAGATGAAACTGTTTCTCAGGAACAGACACGAGATTTGAATCGACATTCCCTGAGAAAATGAAATCTGTGGCTAATTTCCCAGAGCGCAGGTTGAGCTGAGCACGCCGTGAGTGATCCCAACGCAGAGCCCGGGTGTTCATTAAGCTCCAGCTTCAGCTGCTTTGTTCCTGCCGTGTTCTGACTGCAGAAAACTTTGCCCATGGAGGCCCAGCACCCAGAGGGACTGGAGTGGTTATCTGGGAACACATGGACCCGCAGACTGGTTTGCTTTTGTGAGGAATGTTACTTGCTTCCAAAAAAAATTTAAAAGATTTATTAAAACCTTATCAAAAATACAACAGGAGACTGAATAGAGAAAATATTACAGTGCCAGGAGCAGAGGATTTTCCCCACCATGTGCTCACCCACACGGGGAAGGTTTCACCTTTTAACCCCTTGGCCCCNGAAAATATTACAGTGCCAGGAGCAGAGGATTTTCCCCACCATGTGCTCACCCACACGGGGGAGGTTCCACCTTTTAACCCTTTGGCCCCTCCCAAAGTTCTGTCCATCGACTCCTCCCTCACTGTGGTGGAGATCACTCTTTAAAATCTTGATTTGAGGTCAGCTGTTCCCATGGTAATGGCAACTCCCAAATGTCCCAAACCCAGGGCACCCCTGATAACAGCACAAGGGGGGTAAAACACTACTAAAAATCTATAAAACTTCTCCTAACATATACACATGATAGTTGCCTTTTAATTGTGAGAGTCAAAGTTGCATGACTCATCTATCACACTTTTGTGGGCAGTTTCTATTGTCTGGTCATTTACCAAGACTATGGATATTTGTAAAAGAAATCACAAATTTTTGAGGCAGAGGAGGTTTTGCCCAGCTCCAGTGCCTCAGCACAGCTGAGTTCACGGGGGGTGCTGGAGAGGTGATCGTCTCACAGCCAGCCTGTGAGCTACAGAAATAATTTCATTGAGTCTCCCGTTATCCATTTGCATGATTGACAATAAAAATAATTATTTTAAAGCAAGTAACCAGTCATTAAATCTCTGGATACCAATAGTGAGGAATTAACTCGGCATTAATGGGAATGCAATGTGCTATTATCGCGGGGAGAGAAGAAGAAAGTCACTAAATAAAGAATGAGGGATGGGTGTAGAGGCTGTACTGAAAGGAAGCAGCTGGATATCGATGCATTTGAAACAGGGAAATCCTCCAGAGCAATTGACAGAAATTCCAGCAAAGGTGTTTCCCAGAGCCCCGAAGCCAAGGTTTGGTGATTTCAGACACATTTCTGTATAGGCTCTCTTTGTCCTGGCCGAACCCATACCTCAAGTGAAAGGGAACTGGCTGGAGGAGAAATTGCTTCTGGACCTGGGTATTTGCACCCTGGAAAGTGCCCGCAGAGCGAGAGCAGCTTGCTGCTTTGTCAGGCAAATAATCCTTTATTTCCATCCTAATGCAATGCTCACCTCGATTTCTCCCCGGAGTCTCACATCATCATGTTCTCCCCTTGTGCTGGAGCACAATCAGGGTTTCAAAGGGCTGGGATGAAGCCGAGGGGAGCGGATGGGGATGTTTTTCTCCCCAACAATAGGCGTTGTTAAGGCTTTTGTGCGCGGCTCCTGAACACTGAGAGGGCAATCTTCACCAAAGGAGAGGGAAAATCCATAAAGGCCCTTCCAGCCCTGTCGATTGCTTCATTCCCCGGGGGGTGCAGAGTAAATTCTGTCTCCTGGTGACAGACAGGGGTCCTGCAGAGAAGAATGTGCGGGGAGGGGATGCTCAGGGAGGGGATGCTGCGGGAGGAGGAAGCTCGCTGCCACTCAGTGCTGGCAGTGGCAGAGCAAGCAGGGAAGTATCAGTGCCACAATTCCCAACGGGGAAGAATGATTGGCATCTGACTCCAATGATTCCAGAAGGCTAATTAATTACTTTATTATACTATATGATACTATAACTATATTACACTATATTACACTAACAAGAACTATCACTAACTAGAAAAACCCGTGACTCTGTGCTGAGAGTCCCAACACAGCTGTGGATCCAATTGGTCATTGAATCCAAACACCATCCCCAGAACTCAATCAAGCAATCACTTTGGGTAAACAATCTTCTAACACATTCCANCATTCCACATGGGCACAAACAGGGAGCAGAGAATAGAGATAAGAATTGTTTTGATCATTCTCTTCTCTGCTCCTCTCACAGCTTCTCTCAGGAGAAATCCTGAGAAAGCAAAGCCTCTCTCTGTTCAGAGGACATGTGAATACCACAGGGAAGGTGTTGAAAAGATCTGCTCTTCCTCTGGGCAGTGAGATGCTCTTGGAGCATCTGATGGGGTCTCCTCCCATTTTTCAGGCTCTGAATGTGTTGGATGTTAGTAATCCAAAATCCTTTGAAATTACCCTTAGATTTCAATGGCCTCTCTTGAGTCCCAACATTAAGTCTTAAAAGGTGAATGCTTAGAGATGATAACTGGGATGGGATGAGATGAGGATGGGATGGGATGGGATGGGATGGGATGAGGATGGGATGGGATGAAATGAGGATGTGGGCTTCTGTCTTACCTTTAGAATCAATGGAAAACTACAACCTCAATGTTCTTAGGAAGATTGAATTATTAAAAGGTGCTGCCAAGTGATGCCATTTCACTGGGCTGTTTGGGTAAGAGGTAAATGGTCAAGAATATAGGTTTGAAATAAAATACTTATGGCAAATTAATAAAAACCGAGAAAGAGAAAGAAAATTTCGATCAATTTGGTCATTTTGATAGAATTATTTAATAAAAATCAGAAAATAGTGCAAAGACCAATTCTTAAGGTTTTTTTTTCTAAAGCTTTACATAAGTAGCAGAGAGTTTTCTTTCTTTCTGTTTATATTTAGATCAACCTCCTGCATCAGAGGTAAAATAATTTTGCTTAATTTTAGAAGCCCCTTAATTTTTTCATTACTTCAGAAGCATTCCTCCCCAGCCCCACGGCCTTCAAGCCCAAGACAGTTGACTAAAGACAAATTAGAGCCCGTGCTTCCTTTGTCTGCTCTAATGAGTGGCTGCCATTACCCTTGCAATGCTTCCAGGACTGTGAGCTCTTAAATGCCTGTTTTCAATAAAGGAAGATATAATTTTAGTTTTGAATGTTTAAAGTTTAATTACACAGTAGCCCCTCTGCAAATCCTCCTTCCCCTTGTTTGCAGGTCTGTGCTTTAAAATAGCTGAGGCGGGGGTGAGCTGGCTCGTCCCTCCCCAGCCACTGCTGCTGTCCCACCTGGGTGATCTGGGGACAGCAGGACACAATGCTTCTGGCCAGGTTCTTCTGTGGACAGCTGGCTCACAGAGCCCTGCTCTGTCTCGTGGTTTTGATGCCTTAGGATTTCAGCTTTTATATTTTTCAGATCCTGTACTGCATTAGAGTATGACTCTAAACTCCATATAAAGTGTTAGTTATTGTCTTCACATGTTGATCAGACAAAACAATTCCTCCAGGCCTGAGATCCAAGGACACCCCACAGCCTCAGGCCCCAAAAAGTATAAACAAAAGAGAATTGGGGGCAGCAAACTGGGGGTATCTGACTGCATTATCTGAAGCTGTAACTGGAGGTTTAACCCCCAATATGTAAATGAACCAAATTTATATCTGCCTGAAAAACTTGTGACCATCTTCTATTTTGGGTGTAGCCCCTTGGGGAGGCTTCGTCTGCCCTTCATGTACCTGAAAGCCCTTCAGTAAATATATCCTCTTTTATTCTTTTAATTCTGTCTGACCTCTGTTTTTAGGTAAGCCCGAAAAAGGCAACACTTTTCAAAGTGTCTGGATGCCAAAAACTTCCCTCCCTGGCTCTTCCCTGATCCCAGTGCACAGCAAACCCCCCAGCAGTGCAAGCTCTGGGCTCAAGAGAGTTTCACAAGGCAAACAATCCATGTTAAAACGTGCCAGCATGATGTGTGTTAATAGAAGCAATTTTAATGCTGAAGTCGGTGCATTTTTTAACAGTTATTTTTAAAATACTAATGCTTTCCATTAGACAACCTGCAGATCCCTCCTGGATCTCGTATTTCCCACTGGTTGATTGATTTCAGCAATTTCCCTATTACAGTAAAGCCAGGATATTCACATTGTATTCCCTGCATGTTTGTGGCATGAAAAAAGCAAATCTGGTTTTCAAAACGATTCTACGCGTTCCTTTATGACCGACCAGCTGCAATGGAATATTTTAAATCAAAATAATGAGGTTTCTACAAGTGGCTTCTCTTCCCTGTGCTTTCAGTGAGAAACAGAGATGTTCATGCTGCTCTGCCCCAGCAGCTCCAGGGTCCCATCCTTGCTGGATTCACTCCCAGAATTTCAGGGAATGCAAATGGGAAGTGAGTTACCAGCAGATTCCCCCTGGGCACGGGCAGCTCTGGGGCCACAGCTGGTGCAGGGACCTGAGTGGGATTTTCTGGAGCACACTGAGATTCCTCCTACTGAGAGGAATGGCAGATTTGTCTTTACAAACCAGCTGTGGGTCTGCTGGAGATAAAACCAGCACTGAGAGATAAAAGAAACAATGGGAAGGATTCCACTGACTGATGAATGGAAAAAGATATGTGCTTTCACAAATAAGCTTTAGGTTTGCTGATAAATAAAACTGGATATTGAAAGGTGAAAGAAACAATGGGGGAAACCCTAAATTCTGTAAGAATTAAAAATTAAAAGGGAGGGTTGTACATTAGAGGGGAATCTTTGGTATCAGGTGTTCTGGGAAGTCTGAACCTCTCAAGTACCTCAGAAATGGGGAAGGAGAGAAGGGAAATGCAGCTGGGAAATTGGGATAAAAAGGAGGCTGAGTCCTCCCAAAAATCTGAGAGACCCCAGGGGATGCCCCATGGCCTCTCCCTTTATTGGAATAAAGTCACAGGACTCATCTGGCCCCGTTTTGGACATCAGCCTCAGGTGTTTGTGGATTAATTTTCCTGACACTACCTACAGTAATGAATTAATAGAAGGAACAGATCCTGGAAACCCTCGGTGCTGTGACCTTCCTCCTCCAGCTGCAAGAGCAATTAAATGTCAGTTAGAAGTGGCAGATCCTTCCCAAGGACCATTTCACTGGCCATAATAACAGTCTTTGGGAAGGGAGGGAAGGAGAGCCCTGCTGGTGCTGCTGAGTCACACCACATAATTGCTCTCAGGTCTAAAGCTGACTGGAAAAATCTGAATTTTTTGCCAAATTCCAAGGGATCAGGTCCATAAGCCCAGGCAGCCCCCAAGGCTCCCAGAAGCTGCAATGGCCATCACCCAAGGACCCTGCTGAGCACCCCAGGGTGAGGGGGTGACACAGCACTGCCAGAACAGAGCCTTGAGCCCACCGGGGGTGCAGAGGAGAGGGGAGGTGCCCATGGCCCCATCTGCATTTCCCCAGGCTGCTGTGGGCTGTTCTGTACCCACCCCGGGGTGACAGGAGCAGTGACACGCTGGGGTGTGGCACCAGTTTGGTCTCCCCATGCCGAGCACCAGGATGTCACAAGCGCAGGGGACCCAGGGGCAGGCACAGAGGTGTCCTGGTGGTGCAGGCACAGCTCTGGTGAGGGTGACAGACTCTCAGAATCAGCCTGAGGCTGAGCCTGGATGTGGCAAAAACAGTGTTCAGGTGGAAAATGTTCCTGTTCTTTCTGGGGAAAAGCAGGCAGCTGGAAGGAAGAATTGCAGGCTCCTGCAGCCAGTCTTCAGAGGTTTCAGATGTTGCTTCTGTCTTTTCTTTCCCTGCACAAATAGCTCTTCCCAGCAGTGGGAATGGCATCACAGACACGAGCTGCAGCTGGTGTGAGCTGGCCCTTCCCTGCCAGAGGGTTTGCTGGCCCAGCTGAACCCCTCATCCCCCTCTGTGTGTGCCCAGGTGTGCCTGGTGTGAGCAGGCCTGGCATGGGGAGCAGGAGGTGTTGTGACAGCTCATCCAGAAGAAAACACTCCACAGGAGGCTAAAAATAGGAAACATCTCTCCCTCTGTGCTGTTGCATTAAGAGACAGACAGCAAACAGGACATGAGCTGCTCTGTTTGCAGCTGCAGGCGATGGGGCAGCAGGAGGAGGAGGAAGAGGAAGGAGCCCAGCTGCTCCTTGGGCTGGGCTGGAGGGGCTGAGCTTGGGCAGGATGCAGGGGGTGCTCAGCAGGATGCAGGGGGTGCTCAGCAGGATGCACCTGCCAGCCTGAGAGTGCTCCCAGGGCATCACCTCCAGGCAGCAGCCCCAGGGCTCGTGAAGGAAGGGCACAGTGGCCACTGGAGCCACTGTGCTGGCTCTGCCCTCTGGGCTTATAAATCCAGCTCAGGAAAGGCCAGATGGGGTTGGATGTACAAATACCTGGAGCTGCAGGCAAGGCAGGTAATAGATGTGATTATTTTTATGAATGATGGGCAGGAGCCTTGATTTCCATGGGTGAAACTGTACAAGCTGCCAATTCCTGCAAACCCACCAAATAAATCTGCGTTTTGTGTACAACTTAATTTCAACTTCCCAGCTCAAATGTCTGTGTTTATTCCTGGCAGTAAGCACTACTTGTAGTTTCCATACAATGCCCCTCATAATTTTTTCACACCTCTCAGCACAGGTGACAGCTTGCGTGCAGAGTGGAATCCATTCTCACACCGAGCACTAAGTTGCAGTTTTTAATGCATCACAAACAGCACATCAAAACAATCCCCCAGACAGATCATTCCCAATCCCAAATCACCCTCTCTGTGTCCACTGAGGCCACAACCAGCCCAGCCCTGTGAGGCCTCACTCTATCATTTCCTCTTGTGCCAGGCTCCTTTTCAATGAATCCCAGGAGGCCTTGTTGTGCTAATTGTTGTTTTGCACTGAGTTAATTTCACGGTGTTGGGCTCTAAATGAATCTCCCCAGGCCATGAGACACCATGGGATGGTTCTTTGGCTCCTGTGACCCCATCCAACCCCTTGGTGCCCCTGGATGCTGTCACTGAGCATCACCAAGCATTTCTGTCCCACTGGTGAAGGTGACTTCTCCCTCCATCTGGGAGGGCAGGAATTCAGGATCCTTGCTGAGAAGTCTTTGAAGCCCCTTAAGCTGTAACATTCTTTGATGTGCCATAATTGCATTTAGTCAAGTTTTAGGTGTATTGTAATGGTATTGATTGTTAATAACAAAGCTGTGGCTGCTTAATGCCAAAAGATGATTCATTTTCAGTGGGAGCAGAAAGTCCGGGGGCAAAGTATTATTTTTGACATACAGTAATTTCTTCTAGCAGGATTAATTTTCATTTTTTTTTCTTTCCAGCTCTGTGTTCTGGAGGCCGATGTGTGAGTGGGCTCCTGGGCAGGGTGGGCTGTGTGTTCCCATGGGACAGGGAGTGCCTGTGGGGCCACAAGGGCACCTCTGGTGAGGAGCTTTAACCCTCCAGCCCTAGAAAAGAGGCTGTAGCCAGGTGGGGATCAGCCTCCTCCCAGGCAACTAGCAGGAGGATGCGAGGAAACAGCCTCAAGCTGCTCCAGGGGATGTTCAGGTTGGACATTAGGAGAATTTTTTTCATGGAAACAGTGGTCAGGCACTGGAAGGGGCTGCTCAGGGAGGCTTGGAGTCCCTGTCCTTGGAGGTGTCCAAGGAACAGCTGGACATGGCACTCAGGGCTCTGAGCTGGTTGACAAGGTGGGGTTTGGTCAAAGCTTGGTCTTGATGGACTTGCAGATCTTTTCCAGCCTCAGAGATTCTGGGATTCTGTGAATGGGAAAACACTGCAGAGCACGGGCTGGGATGGACCTGCCAGTCAGGGGCTGTGGGAAGGAGGGGAGAGAGGGACAAGCTGCTCCCAGCTGGAAAGGACCTTCACATTTGGTGGAAAGCCCCAGGAAGTGTCAGGGGCAGCCCTGGGAATGCAGCTGGGTCGGGATATTGGGATGTTGGGACATTGGGACATTGGGATATTGGGATGTTGGGATGTTGGGACACTGGATGCTGGGATGGTGAGATGTTGGAATGTTAGGATATTAGGATGTTGGGATATTGGGATGTTTGGATTTTGGAATGTTGGGATATTGGGATTTTGGGATTTTGGGATGTTGGGATGCTGGGATGTTGGGATGCTGGAACACTGGGATATTGGGATGTTGGGACACTGGGATGTTGGGATGTTGGACTGTTAGGATGTTGGGATGCTGGGATATTGGGATATTGGGTTTTTAGGATGTTGGGATGTTGGGAAAGATGTTGGGCTGTGGAGCAGCTTTCAGCTCCAGATGAACGTGGGGCCACACTGCTCTGTGCCCCTGTACATCCACAGTGAGCTGTGATAAGAGAGGCCTCGTGGGGACTCGTCACATAAATTACAGAGATGAAACCCCAGTAGTTTCCTCATCCTGAAATCCCCCATACACGTCCCCTTTATTGGTTAATCCTCGCAGTTAACAAAATAGGAGTTTCTGATTAGCTTTTAGCTCCCAGATTACTTATGTGCAATGCAAAGTGTATTAAAATGTAGTATACTTTTTAAAATCAGATTTTTTTGGTGATAATCCATTCAGCTGTAAATGCATTTCAGTCACAGTGAGAAGATGAAAGAGCCTGAGCCACTGCATTACTGTAAGTAATCAGGCTGGAGGCTAAGGGGGGCTTTCTTTTAGCTGACAAATGGAAGGAATAAATAACCTGGACACTAAAAGTTGCATTAGGCAAATAAACATTTCCACAAGAATTATGCGTGACATTCAAGGGAAGGCAAATAAACCTTGACTTATGGAAAGCTATCAAACCTCTCAGAGAATTAAATAACAGGAGATCATTATGGAGCATTTGCAGCAGCTACTGGAGACTGTCTTTTCTTTGGGTACTACTGGAAAATTGGGGTGGCCAGCTGGTACCTGGTTCTGAGCAGAATGAATGATTTGGTTTCAACTGAAACATTTCTTATTTATCAGAAAGGTGTTTTCCTCTGCCTCTCTGTGGTGTTGGTGCCAGGGGCACATGTCCCTGTGGGACCATTTCAGGTGTGATGGAGATTTTCCTCCAGAGCTTGGCACACAGACAGGGCTGATGGCAATTACAATGCCAAGCCTGCCCTGGGGTGGGAACAACAACTGGAGATTGCATGGGCAGAGCAGGGCACACAGTGAAAACAGCTTCAGCTTGGAACTAAACCCCAGCTCTGAGACCAGCACATGGAGCTCTGCCAAAAATGCAACAGCCAGCAAGGCATAAATAACACCAGCACTGCAGCCAAGCAGCCACTGTGGCTCCCAAGGCAAAACCCTCTTTTCCACTGTGCTCAAACTTCTCTTCAAATGCCCTGTGTGCAAAATCTTGGTAAACCTGTGTGTAAAACCTTGGTAGAGGTGGCAGGGATGGGAGCAGGTGCAGGGGAGGTTGGGCAGGTGCAGCAGGAGTTTTGCCACGCTGCAAGTCCACGGGGTCTTGTGAAGGGCACTCCATCACTATTCACACTTGATCCAAGAGCCAGTGCAGTTGATGCTTTTAGCCAGCCTGTTTTGGGACTGTTTTGTAGTGTCTGATCCCCTCAGGATCCAGCAGATCCTGCTACAACACCTTGTCAGCATCTCCTGAGCATCAATGACTCGTTTCAAAGCCTGGGTTTGTTGTTTTTATCTTTTCTGTGGCTTCACTATTTAGAAAAACAGCTCCTTGCTTAATTCAGATTATAAGAAGTGAATCAAATAACTTGGGTATGATGGCAACACCCAGTGCCATGAGCCCTCCTGGGGTCAGCCATGGCTGAAGGGTGCAGGAATATTTGGTTCCAGCAGCAAACACTCTGGTTTCCAGTTCAGCTGATGGTCCTTGTGGTTAGTTGTGTGTCATGCCTGCTGCACCTCACACACTGGGCAGTTTCTCAGCAGCAGCCACAGCGTTTTGCCAGTTCTAAAAAGCCATTTCTCTCTGAGCACACTTTCTGTTTACTGATCCAGTGAAGCTTATTGGGATCAAAACTGTGTTCTGAGAAGTAATTGATGTAATCAGCTCCCCAGAGCTCTGTGTTTGTGACAGAAGTGCAGCAGGACAGTGTCCAGTGAATGGGAGTTTAGCCCTGAGCAGGGGGGTGTCAGGAGGAATTCCCTCCCCACTGCCTTGTCCCATGGATGATTTTTCCTCTGTCCGGGTGACATCAGTGCCCTCCAGCTGTGGCACGCACATTTTCTCCCTCTCAGGAATTTTTCCTGGAGAAGCACAGAGAGGAGAAAGAGAAAACAATTCCCATCTCTGCTCCTTGTTTTCCCCCATGTGGAATGTGTTTGGAGATGGTTTACCTGGGGTGATTGTTTCATTGGGGTCTGGTGAGGATTGTTTGGGTCTGGTGGCCAATGGGACCCAGCTGCGTCTGGGGCTCTCAGAGAGTCACGAGCTTGTTAGTTAGTTAGATATGGTCAGTTAGTAAGTAAGCATGCAGTTTAGTATCTCTTTAAATAGTGTATTAATGTAATATAGTATAGTTTTAATAAAGCAATCATTCAGCCTTCTGATCTGGAGTCAGACATCATCATTTCTTCCCATCTGGGGTTCACCTGCTCTTACAATACTCCAGCCTGTTAGAGTGATGAAGGAAACCATCCCCTCCTGTGAAGGGACAGCCCTTGGGGTTTCCAACATCCCTGAGCTCCAGCCCTGGTGTGGCAGAGCCGGGGCAGCATCCCGAGGCACTGGCATGCAGCTCCTTCTCCCTGCTTCCCTCCCCTGTGGTGTGGGCACAAATCTGCTGTGCCTTGGCACGGCAGCAGCTCTGCCAGCCCTGCACAGGCTGTGGGGGCATAGGAGGAGGGTGGCCACAGGAAGAGGTGTCCTGCCAAATGCTCGGGGACAGCGTGGGACAGCAGCTGCTGTCCGGGGTGGTCACCCCCTGCTGGCATCCCCAGTGCTGGGACGCTCTGGAAAAGCCCCTGACCGATGTGCTCCACTCCTCACACAGCTGGCAAATGACCAAACTCAGGCAGTGCTGGGCTCCCTGATAGAAACCAGAGCAGAAGGTGAGGGCAGCACTATGGTAAAACAGACAACCCCCAAGGAAGAAATTATGAAGTCAGAAGGCTTTGGAATGCTGAACACTCTCTTTATTAAAACTATATTACATTAATACACTAATTAAAGAGATACTAAACTGCATACTTATTTCTTAACTTACCATATTAACTAACAAACTCGTGACTCTCTGCTGAGAGTCCAGACACAGCTGGGTCCCATTGAACCCAAACACAATCAAGCCATCACTGCAGGTAAACAATCTCCAAACACATTCCACATGTGGGAAAACACAGGAGCAGAGATAAAGAATTGTTTTCTCTTCTTCTCTCTGTGCTTCTCCATGAAAAATTCCTGAGAGGGAGAAAATGTGAATGCCACACAGCACCTGCCTGGGCAGCCTGAATCCCTGCAGCATCCCAGCAGCATCAGCATCCCTGTAGTGTCCCTGGCAATACCCAGCCCCAGGCAGACGGGGTCCCAGGGACCTGCAGGCTGC
>VXBC01000199.1:165395-182371 GCA_013399945.1 Ploceus nigricollis | reverse complement strand
GACCCAGCTGTGTCTGGGGCTCTCAGAGAGTCACCAGCTTGTTAGTTAGATATGGTCAGTTAGTAAGTAAGCATGCAGTTTAGTATCTCTTTAAATAGTGTATTAATGTAATATAGTATGGTTTTAAAAAAGCTTTTATTTATATATAATATAGTTTTTAATAAATATAGTTTAATAAATATAGTNACTAACAAACTCGTGACTCTCTGCTGAGAGTCCAGACACAGCTGGGTCCCATTGAACCCAAACACAATCAAGCCATCACTGCAGGTAAACAATCTCCAAACACATTCCACATGTGGGAAAACACAGGAGCAGAGATAAAGAATTGTTTTCTCTTCTTCTCTCTGTGCTTCTCCATGAAAAATTCCTGAGAGGGAGAAAATGTGAATGCCACACAGCACCTGCCTGGGCAGCCTGAATCCCTGCAGCATCCCAGCAGCATCAGCATCCCTGTAGTGTCCCTGGCAATACCCAGCCCCAGGCAGACGGGGTCCCAGGGACCTGCAGGCTGCCAGGTGTGCCAGGGCCTTCCCTGGCCTGGCAGTGGGGAAAGAACGAGATGTTCATTGAGGACATCATGGATATGAAGGAGAAAACATTACAACAGGTGCTGCAGAGCTGACACAGGCCAGAGCTGTCACCTTTGCCTTCTCCTTGTGTCTGAAGCAAAGATTCCTTCCTCTCCAGAAGGTGCCTGGCAAAGGGCAGTGTCACCCTGTTCTTTTGAAAGTTTTAAAGTTCTTTTAAAATTCTCTTCAGCCTTCTGAAGTTTACATTTTTGTAGTCAGATTCTCACGCAGTTTCATGTAAAAATAGAATTGTTTACATTCCTGCTCCGTGGGTGGAGAAAGTTTGGTTGACTGATATTTTGACCAGTGTGGTTGGAGAGGTGGTAATCTCATCCTCCAATCCACGGTCATCTTTAGAATTCTATAAATGTCAGATGTCTGAATAAAACTTCCTCTTTCTCTGCCTCTGAACTCGTGGGGATTGCTGTGTGCTCATTTCGTGTCGAGGTGTGACAGGGCAGAGGTTGGCAGGGAGGGTATTTAAAGTGCTCTCTTGGTTTTGAGATTCTGCAGGAGAGCACCAGGGGATGGAGCAGAGCTGTGGGATGGAAGGAGGGGCTGCTGCTCCCAGCTGTCCCTGACACTGTTGGCTCAGGCTCCTGAACATCTCTCCTTCACTCCACACAGTTGTGCTCCTGCTCTGCTCTGCCAGGACCCAAGGAGTGTGCTATACTATTTATTTTCCCCCGTGTGTGGGGTGAAGAGGTTCTGTGCCACAGAACGTGGCTCTGGAGATCACTTTAAATTAATCAATTAGGGAAAAACGAGCGGTGCAATGTAAAATGTCCTTGCTCCATGCGAGTCTTTTGAACTATTAGTTCTCTCGAGGAGATTAATTATGAGCACACAGAGCTAATGCCCTCTTAATGGAATCAGTTATTCAGTTTAAGGAGTCCTGGGTACTGAGCAGGCAGGCATTAGATATTCATTGTGTAAGTTCCAGATCAAACAGGAGAGGATCAAGCTGATCAGGGCTCTTTACTCTGCCGAGCTGAGCCACACGTGCTGATCTGAGGCGAGTCACAGGCTGGGAGTTGCTCTAATTGTCTCTCCTCCATATGTAATTCCAGAAACTGGCTTTTAACCTGCAGTAAAAGGGTTATTTACAAAGTGCATACATTTGCATCTCAACTACCTCTCCTCGGCTTGCTGAAACTTGGAGAGGAGCTCTTGGCTTCTCCTGGCAGCTGAGCTGCAGACAAATTCCTCCCCACATCCTGCACGGCTTTCTCTGCTTCTCATTCTGACCTGAATTATCCATTTTTAGTCTCCCTGGTTTTAGGTGCCCATTTTAAAGCAGCAAAGGCCTGAGCTCACATGGCTCCCAGCAGCCTCGTTAGTAATTGGAACAATTAAGGATGCAATGTGCAGACACTCCAAATTGCAACACCAGGAGCAAATTCACTTCTTCAGCAGCAAATTGCAAATGGGGAATTGAAAGCAGCAATCTTTGAGAGAATTCTAGAGGAAAGGAGAGGATCTTTCCAGAATACCTGAAGTCCCTCCAGGACTCTTTCAGAAAGGCATCACTGGGGCAAAAAGGGTTTGTTAGCTGGGGTGAGGATGTGAGAGGGCAAGAAGGGCTGTGAGCCTGGCAATCTGATTAAAGTGCCATGTTTTTTTAATAGATTTAACCCAGAAAGCTTGTTTGCAGTCTGGCCCCAAACACAGGCTTCCTAGAGAGGCAATATCTATTTTTTTGTAGGCCAGCCTACTCAGACATATCAATTATGGATCTGACTGGCGGTGCAGCTTTCCCACTATGGCAGCCAGATCCATCTCCAGTGTTATTCTTTTTCCATGGTAGAAACAAAACATTTGCTAAACCAAAGAACATTCATTAGCACACAATGGAAACGACCCAGTATTTTGGTTTCCCACTTGTCTAATTAGTTTTTGCAGATTAGCAAGTAGAACAGCTGAACAATCAATTGGACATATTAATCAGGCCTATTTTGGAAGCTTTAAATAGAGAATATGTTTCATCTCTTCTTTCATTTAGGATATAATGGCTGGTAAATGGACACACACAACATAAATTACACCCTCTAACAAGATGAGAGGAGAAAATGGTGAAGTTGAAATACGGAAAGCTGGAGGATTTATTGTCAACTCATTGACTTGCAGCCTCTCAAGCTGAGGAGCAAGGGGGATGCTGAGCCTCAGCCCCAACACATGCCCATGCATCCTCTCTCTTTCCTTCTTGGACCCACTGGGGAGGGCTGTTCTGATGGACCATCCAAGAGCTCCATCTCCCTTCCAGGACATGTGACAAGTGGCAGGGAAAAGACCCAGCAGGGAACAAGAGATACCTGATGGGATGGGATGAGGGGTCTGAAAAACCACACCAGGAGCAGCTCCTGGCAGAAACATCCCCACCAGTGCCTCTAGCTCTGCACAGGGATGAGTTTCCATGTGGGATCCCAGCTAGAGCTACTCCCACCTCCTTCCTTGGAGGCTGGGGAATAGGCAGCCATGGCTTGCATTTCTTTGATGCATTTCTTAGAAGAAAAGGAGTCCATCCAGCTGGGATTGCTGGCAAGTACAAGTGGGGAGGAGGTTTGAGGTCCTTTGTTCTTCAGGTGGTCGTGACACCAGCAGAGCCTTCTCTAAGCGACAGAATGGCTGAGCAGGGTGGCCTGGTGGTCATTGTGCAGCTCAAAGCTAAACCTGAGAGTGAGGTGCCTGGCTTAGGCAGGAGGGAGGGGAAGCAGAGGCTGTCTGTGTGCCCACAACTGCTGGGAGAGCTCTGGCTATCAAAGGAACAAGGTCAGATGAGAGAGAAATCTTTTGTACCTGAAAACCTCTGCCATCAGATCCCGAACGCTGCAGCTGACTCATACCTGAGCAGTGCTGCTGTCTGTAGGTGTGAGGCAGACACAGAGATGTGTTTGATACATTATTCCTATTTGCAAAGGTTCAATAAAAAATGTGTGGGTTGTTGCAAATTATTTCTCCCATCCTTCTTGCAATGAAGCTAACAGCTGAGTGCATTCAAATGCATCAGTTGTATAAATTCGTAGGGCATTTTCATGTTTCAATCTAGTTATGTATTTCTAGTTGACCAAACATGTTCAAATTACCATTAACTGCAATCCTATCACTTGGTTCACTGAGCAGAAAGGCAATATCTGTGTTTTAACCCTTGCAGAGCTGAGGCTGGAGATGGAGAGAAGAGAGGGAAAGGAGGAAGGGGGGTGCACAGGTCTGATCTCCCTCCCATAATCAGGAATAAGCCCCAAAAGCCAATTAAGGTGAGAACAAGGGTCTGTAGGGCAAGACCTGCCAGACAGGGGCAGGACCAAAGGGATGGAGGCAGCAGCTCCTGGGAAGGGCTGGTGGGGTGGTCCCTGCCCTGAGGGCCCTGGGCAGGGCAGACTTTCAGCAGGTTTGATGCCTTTTTGGGCCACCTAAAAACAGAGGCCAGACAAAATTAAAGGAATAAAAAGCAGTTCTATTTATTGAAGGGCCTCCAGGTACATTTAGGGCAGACAAAGCCCCCCAGGGGCTACACCCAAAATGGACCATGGGTCACAGGTTTTCACACTTTTATAAGTTTGGGCCATTTGCATATTGGGGATTCATCTTCCAATTACAGCTTCAGGAATGAAGTCATTTACCCCAGGTTTGTCCCCCCAACTCACTTTTGTTCCCATCTCTCAGGGCCTGAGGCAGTGAGGTGTCCTTGATTGCCAGGCCTGGAGAGGAATTGTTGTGTCTGCCCCAAATGGGGAAGCAGCAGCTCACACTGTGTGTGGAGTTTGGAGTTATACACTAAAGAACTGCAGGGTTACAAATAGATGGAAAATAGAAAAGCTGAAATCCTGAGGCCTCAGGATCAGTGCCGTGTCCAGCTCCAGCAATGTGGGGACACTGTCCCTGTATTCCCTTGGCTGCTGCTGGATCCCTGCCTGGCTGCTGAGGGCTGGAGGTGCTTTTATGAATGGCCTCGTTCCCTATGTCCTTCCAAGGGGTCTCACTGCACTGCTGGGTGCTCCGTGAATTATTTAATGTCCCACTTAGGTTTTTAAAGCTGCTGCATCCCGCATGAGCTAAGCTTAAATGAGGCTCTCCCAGGAAGAAATGTCTCTGCAGAGCCAGGGCTGGCTGTCAGAGGTTTAACCCTCCCCTCTGCCATCCTGTGTCCTCCAGCTCCCCGATGGATCTGACCAGCACCAGATGTTTAACCTGCCTGTTCCCCACGTCAGCAGAGCATGCCAGGCTCCTCACTGAGAATGTCCCTCACTGGGGTGACCCTGTGGCAGCACCACACAGGCAGGGACTAAATTTGGGGACAGATCATGGTGCAAGAGTTATGATGTTGCCTCCCCCAGCCTGACCCATGTACACATTTCCCAGGGCTGGAATCCAAGTGTTTGCACTGGTGGAGCAGCTGTGGTGGTGTGCAGTGCAGCCTGTGACACAGAACAGACATTCCTGACCCTTTCTAAGCCCCACAGGGCAAAAAGAAAAGAAAGAGAAATGGATGGAAATGAATGTTAAAATCTCAGTGTGTAGCCCACTGGAGATCTGTCTGAATACTGCTGCAAGGAAAATGAGACATGGTCTGAAGTCAGCATGAATGACACTGGAATTACCTGAAAAATTCACCATATTTTAATCACTGTGATGCAGGAGAAGTGTTTTTCACCTTCAGTTTGGCACTGCTGCCCTGCTCTGCAGGAGCAGCTCAGCTCTGTTGCTTGTAGTCCGTGGGGCATCAGTCATTCCAGAGAGCAATTTCTGAGCAAATTATTAGTCAAAATTCTCCTTTCATTGATAATGCCATTTGATGCCGAGCAGAAGTGGTTTGCTCCAGCTCAGCCAGGGCTCCCTCAGTGCAAACCAAACCCCATTCCTGCAGCATGGGCATGAGGAATGTCTGGGGTCTGGCTCTGGCAGAAGAGATGGGGACAGGAGGGAGATCCCTGGGTTGGTGAGGGAGATGCTGGGAGATTTGTGGCTGTGGATGTCGATGACACGGAGGATAACAGAGGTGAGGCAAGGCAGAGCAGACCCACTCATGTTCCTGGATCCCCCATAAAGGTTTGGGGCATGGGGATCATCAGCAGGCAGGAGCAGGCAGCAGTAACTGATAACAGCCCTGACTACTGCATGTGTCAGCTGGGACTGGAAAAGCTGGAGCAATAAAAAATAGATAAAGGAACCATTCCAGGCTGCTGCAAACCCCCTAAATTGCACTCCTGACTTTTAACACCCATCTGCCTGGTGCTAAAAAATCAATTTCGTGCAGGTGGTGACGGGACGTGAGTCTGGAGGAGCCGCCTCTCGCGGCTCAGCCCTGCCAGGACACCACGGCCCAGGAGGGCACAGCACTGCCAGCTCTGGGGGCACAGAGGGCTGCCAAGGGGGCAGGTCAGGGCTGCCAAGCTGCTGGAGTCTGGCCAGCCCCACAGCTTGTTCCAGCTCCTCTGGAGGAGCAGGAGCAGGCTGATGGGCTCTGGAACCAAACTCGCTGTTTGACGTGAGATTTAACCTCGGGTCAGCTGGAAGCTTTCCTGCACCTGGCTGAGGCTCTGCAGCGTGAAAGATGCTCATCAGAAAGTGTTTCACCTTGATGATACTCTCTTGTCTCTCTTCTGGCAACCAGCTAAGGCACACCATTATGGTTATTTTGAGCAGTCAGTCTAACACAGGCTTTTCTCTCACTTGGTGTATCCCTCCCACGAGACTCTGCCTGCCTCACAGGGACCAGGCTCAGACTCTTCATGTATTAGTCATTACCCAGGAAGAAGCTATAAATCTAATGAACATGCCAATGTTTCTTCAAGGTACCAGTAGGCACTTTCAAAAAAATTAATTCTCTGTAAAAATCAGATCAAATAAATAATGTTCGCCTGGAATGTCTGATACAATTCATCATTTCAGAGCTTAGGGCTGGGGAGGATCACTGGATCTTGTCTCTCACCTCGTTTAGAATGTGGGCCATCACACACAGGGTGTCTGCAAGGATGTGGCCCTTGTCTGGTGGACTGAAGCCAGGTGGGGTTGGGTTGGGTTGGGCTGGCTTGGGCTCCTCTCCCAGCCATGGAGAGCACACCACTTCCCTGGCAGAACATTCATCTGCTGTAAGGACATCTCTGTTCTGCCTGATGTGAACATTTCCTCTAATCCTCCTTCCATCTGTCCACTTGTTTTGCAGGTGCTGCCCAGGAGCCACTGGCCTCATCAGCAGGTGAGTGTTCAATCCAAGAACAGGTGGAAAAAGCCACTGAGTGCAGGTGCTCGTGGTGGTCATTGCTCCAGAGTCTCACCTTTGGAGAAAGGGGGAAAAGGCCTCACAGCAGTCACCTTAATTAGTGTCTAGTCCCTGTGCAACTTGACATCTCCATTTAATTTTGTTTGCAATATACATGCAGGGGAGAATGATAATGTAATACTGTAATGATCATTCCTGAGACAGTCACTTATTCAAAATATTACTCCTGTTTAATCAGTGCAGCCAAGTGATTTATTGACTTGCATAACCAATCTTGCCTGGCGTCCCGCTGTAATTAAAACAGCGGCGCTCCCCGAGTCCATCACACGCAGTAAATTGTAAAGAGCCATGGCAGGGCCACGTTACTGCTGATGATTCACACGGGTGACAGTCAGGTCACTCCCAGCTGGGCTCATCCTCTGCCCTCTGCTGAGGATGGCAGGTCAGGCAGGAGCTGGAGCTCAGGGAATGTGTGTAGGAGCGCTGGTGTCTCGTGTTGCAGTGTGTTTTCATAGTCTACCCCTGAACCACTGGGTTTCACCCTGTTTCTCCCTCCTAGATGTGTGAGCCCTTCTCCCTTTCCCCCACCCCAGCCCCTGCCGAGCCCTGGCTGTCAGTCCTGGGGGAAGTCCAGACAGGGCGTCGAGTGATTGGGCAGATTCAAAAGAGGCTCCCTACCCCCGGGAACATTGGACAATCCAGGTGTCCTTCTCTCCCTGGGACCCTTCCCCTCTCACCTGGTTGGGAGCTCCCTGCCCCTGCCCTTCCCCCTGCCCCCGGGATAAAGGCCACACCANTAATTTTCACTAACCAATCTAGTACAAGATACAAATCCTATAGTATTTACATACAGCCTATAAGAATCATTATTGTGTTACCTTTTAAACCCTAAAATCCTTACTGTGTTACATTTAATTACCATACTGTGTTACATTTTAAACCCTAAAAACTCCTCTTTGGACCCTTCTGCCAAGCTAGGAGGGTCTGCTCTGACCCTTGGACCTGTCTACAAGCAGAGGGTGTTGTTTAATCAACAAGGGGATTACCCTTCAGCCAGCCATACCGTTCTTTTCCAGTTGTTCAGTAACCAAGGCTTGGTATCTCAAAGCTTGCTTTCATTTCAATCTGCTTATAGTTTCCATATTCTCAAAATCTCTTGCCAGGCAATCATATTTATAAGGCTTTCCTGTTTCATCTCCCCCAGCAGATGTGCAGTCCTGGCAGGTGACAGGGACACAGTGGATACTTTGGTTCATGTCCAGAGGAGGGGCATTTAGGGCTTTTCCCAGGAGTGCTCTGGGGGAATAAGGCTGTTTTTATCAGGTCATGTCTGATACCTTCTCGATTTATGGTCAGCGTGAGGAGAAGCTCAGTGGGCTCAGCTTAGTCTGGGCCAGAGGAGACCCCAAAGCTGGGGCAGAAACTGAGAGCTCTGAGGAGCTGCTCCCTTCTTTCCAGGCCTTGGCAGGAGTCAATGAATTTGCAGCCCTGGAGGCAGAAGGCAATGGTGACACAAGTGTTTGAAATGCCACCAGTAAATCTGGTGCTCCTGGCTGTGAAGAGTGGGAAGGTCACACTCTGTCCCTCACTCCCCTTCCCCTGCCCGAGCTCTCCCAGCAGCTCCCAACACATCAGATCATCCTGACCACTGATAATTTCAATTTATTACTGGAGAGTTTGTGTAAATCAGTTTCTTTTTTTTCTCGAGTCAAATTCCAACAACCAAAACTCAGATATTCTTAAAAAAAAAAAAAAAAGTATTGGAAGATGTCAGCTTGTCATTGAGAAAAGAACAACTGTCAAAACCCAAAGATCTTCTGCCAAAACCCACTGAAAAATGTTGGCTGAAAACTGCAGAGCATGAGAAGCCAGTCCAAAAGAGTCAGTTTGGGTGTTGTCAGCCTTTTTTTGACAAAAAATTCTAAATATTTTGAAGAAAAGGGGCAGCTTCCAGGAATTTCTGTTTTCTGCAGAAATTCTGTATTCTGTATTCCATATTCTGTAGGTTCTGACCCGGAATTCCCCAATGGAGCTTCACTGGTGCCTGCTACAGCCCTGACCCACAGAAGCCATGGGGAGAAGATCATGGTTTCAATGATGGTGGCCCCCTTCAGCCCCCAGACCCTCCCCAGGAAGGGACAGGTCAGGTGGGGGATTGGAGAAGAGAGATTGCCCTCAGCCCTGCTTCTTTTCCTGGTTTTTATTGGTAGGACAATGCCCTGCCCGGGAGGGATGCTCAGAGCTACTCCCGTGCTCAGAGCTGTCCCCAGCATCAGCCACGCCAGCCCCTCGCCCCTGGGCGGGCAGGAGAGCTCCGGGGGAGGCGAAGCAGGCAAAATTCCAGCGGTGGAAATGGAAAGCAGAGAGCAGCAGCCCGCAGTGACACCATTAGCCCGAGGCAGTCAGCTCGGAGAGCGCTGGGGGAGAGGCGGGGAAAGGACACGAGGTGCTGCAGGGCAGAGAAAACCGTCTGGGTGACACTTGACTCCCACCCGGGGCTTTGGCCATGTGCTGGAGTGCTGCGGTGCCATTGAAATCCAGACAAGGACTGCACGCTCTCACCTGCCCCGGCTGCTCACGCTGGGCTCGTGTGGGGTCCCCACTTCCAGCAAAGACAGCCCCCGAGGGGGGGGGAGTGTCACACTGTCCCCAGGAGTGTCACAGAGCCCCCGGGAGGGCGGGAGTGTCACACTGTCCCCAGGAGTGTCACACAGCCCCCAGGAGTGTCACACAGCCCCCAGGGAGGGTGGGAGTGTCACATTGTCCCCAGGGAGGGGTGCGGGTGTCACACAGCCCGAACGGTGCTGCAGCCCCTGGCAGGAGCTGTCACCACCCGCAGGTGTCCCTGGGGCTGCCCCAGGACAGGTTTTTAGTGCCCCGGTGCCTCTGCAGGGGCCGCTCTGCTCCTTCCAGCATTCCTGTCTCCTCTCCTGAGCCCCTGAGTGCCGCCTGCTCACGGAACATTTTCCCCTGGAACTTTCTCAAGCTGATATTTTCCTTCACAGCTTCCTCATCTCAGAGATTCAGGCTTGAGTGTTGGCTTTTCCCTCGGGATTGCTGTCAGGTCTCCTTCAGGATAAGAGAAGGGGGATGAAGAATTCAGTCTTTGGCCACCCACTGCAAATAATTTTGCAGGAAATCCTTTCTCCCTTCAGGCATGGGAATGGGACCAGTGGCTGCTTACCTGAGGCTAACCCGGCCTTGGGAGGTGTGGGCTGAGCCACATCCCACAGCGCCGAGCCTGGCAGCCCTTGGAGCAGCTGAGAGGCCATTTCATGCTTGGGCAGGCTGACAAACAGCAGTGATTTATAGCTCCTGGGGCTGCTTTCAGCACTGCCCAGCGGTGGGGTGACTCAGTGTAAGCTGTCAGAAACATCAGGGGTTTCCTTCTTTAATTTAAAGGTGCAGCTGATGAGGGGTAGAACAGGAGGTGGAAGGGGAGGGAAAAGTGTCAAACCCTGAGGGTTGCCCCACAGTGCCTGTCAGGAGCAGCACACTGTGCCAGAGCAGAGCAGCACAGATGCCACGTGTGTGCTGGAGGGAAAGCACAGAGGTGTGAGAGCAGACAGAAACCATCACCTATTGTATAAGCAGGGCACACCCTGGGACATGAGAAGTGAAGGATGTCTGAGGATATCAGAAGGCTTTTGAGGTGCTGAATATACTTTATTAAATCTACACTAAAATACATTAATAATAATTGAAGAGAGGCTATACTACATATTTACTTCTAACTTACCTATCTTAGTCTTGTGACCTTCTCGAGAGTCCAGACACAGCTGGACTTCGACTGGTCCTTGCAGGTAAACAATCTCTATTTCTCATTCCACAGGGAAGAACAGAGAACAGAGATAAGGATTCTTTTTCTTTCTGCAGCTCTTTCATGCCTGTCCCAGCAGATCTTCATGAAAAGTTTGTGCCGTGATCCCCTCTTAGAGGGGAGCAATGCAGCAATCCCCAGCGGCTCTCCCTGGGCCCTGCTGGCCCAGCCAAGTGCGTGGCTACCAGGGAGGGGAAGGGGCTCATGCCGGGGAGGAGGCGCCGCGGGCACACAGAGCCGTGGCAGCCCCGGGGCATGCGGGGTGGGAGGAAAGTGTCACTAAAAGCCTGTCACCAGCCTGCTGGCTCGGGACATCAGCTACCAGCCGTGGGGCACGGCTCAGGCTGGAGCAGCCACGGACACGAGCGAGCAGCTCGGGACAGAGCTGGTGGCACCACGGCTAGCTGGACCCCGTGGCAGGCACTGCCCGCACAGTCCTGCCCTACACGTGCCACACAGAGGTGTCCTGGCTGTCCCCAGCACCTGCTGGGAGGTGGCAGCGAGAGATGCTTCCAGCAGGTGACAGAGAACTGCTGAACCATTGTCACCTCCTCGGTGTCCCCGGTGTGCGTGGCCTGTGTGTGCACGGCACGCAGAGGGACACTCCTGTCCGGGACCCGGCTGCCGCCGGGAAATGGAATCTGCAAGGGCTCAGCAGCCGGAGGGAAAGGTTTTGCTGTCTGGAAATCCTGCCCTGCTCAGAAAGGAACCTCGGCTGTTTGAGCGCGGCGGGCGTGTAACGATAGGAACCCCTCTCCCGGCTTGGATCTGAGCTGGGATCCCAGGATGTCAGGGGTGAGCAGGGCAGTGGGGGGCTCTGGGGGCTGTGCAGCCCCTTCCCCAGCTCGCAGCCCTCGGGCAGAGCCTGCGGACGGAGCTGTCGCCTGCCGCCATCGCAAGATGCGATTGCCACCTACAGTTCTGCTGCACACGCGGCTCCGGCTGCTCGCCCGCCGGCCTGGGCGCCGCACACGGATCCTGCTCTAGTGCAGCCCTTCGGGCAGGGTTTCGGCTCCTCCCGAAAGAACTCACTTGGCCCGGACCTGGGAATTTTCCTTCTCCCGATCATGGGAATTTTCCTCCTGGATGCGGGCATTTCCCCCCGGTGCAATCCCCGCTCCTGGCTCCGTGCTCGGTGCCTGTGCTCCTCCTCCAGCCTGTGTGCACTGCCTGACAGCTCAGCCCCGTCCCCATCTGTGATTACAAATTAGCAGCCTAATCCTAAATATCTTTTTTTTTGCCTAGAGATGCTTGTCTGAGTCTGATTTTTAATCTGTCTTTACCAGCTGCTCCTGGTGCCGCCCTTTGCAATTTATTTCGCATGTGACTTACACTGGATAAAAAATATCTGCCTCGTTTTCTCCGATGTCAAACATCCTTTTAGCTGGAGATGGTGCTTTATATGTTCCACAGCACACGGGGAGCTCTGCCAGCTCTGTCTCTGCTTTTCCGTGGGGTTTATTGACTACAGAGAGGTCCTGCTCTAATCTTCTCCCCTCACACCCTGTTTCTTTCCCTAAGAACCACTAAGCTCCTTGAGTCTCCCGTATCATCTCTGTGATGGGCAGAGCTCCTCGCTGGCTCATCCCCTGCTCAATCCCATTGAAGTGCAGGGCAGCGCTCCGCATCCCAATCAGCACGGATTTTTTTTTTTTTTTCCCTTGAATAGCCTGGTTTATGCACGCTCTGGGGGAGAGAACCAGCCTCCTAAAGACTAAAATCCTTCCAAAAGGGATTTGAAGTATTTCAGATAAATCTTACTAATGGTAAATGTAGCTATTCACTCCCAGCTCTTCATACGAGGGATTTGACCCTTTTTTATGTTAATGCCGGCGCTCCGTGGATGCTGCTCACGGTCCCGCTGCCTCTCCCTTTTCCTGCTGTCTGCCACCAGCCATCCCTGCCCGTGAGCTGGGTGTCCCCAAGCCCCCAGCCCGGGGCAGGAGGTGCCAGCAGCACCCGCTCCAGGGGCACAGGCTTTGTGTCACCCCCGGGATCAATCCCAGCTCACGGGGACAGCAGGGAGGAAGCAGCTCCTTTGGGAATGGTTTTCCTACATCGCGTTTCTCTCCCCCAGCTGTGCCGGGTCCCTGTGCCGGGCTGGCACACCGGGGGCTGTGCCCGGACTGTGCAGACACCCACGGGGCTCAGCCAGAGCAAATCGCTGGGTGCACACGTGTCTGCCCGGAGCTGATATCCTGGGATATGAAACCAGCAACGAATTACACCGGGGTCTTACTGAAGAGAGAAAAGAAGGAATGTAAGAAGGCTTCTGAAAATGTTCTGGAGGAATTTCTTGGCGTTGCTCCCTCCTGCCTGTCTGGGGCTCGTCAGCAGCTGACGAGCAGTAAATGGATCGGGCACCGCTGTCAGGAGCGCTGGGCTCCTTCTCCCCTGTCACTGAGCTCTGCCAGCCCCATGCAAGCTGCAAAGCGACAATCTCCGAGCTGCTGCCTGCCCTGCCCTCCCCTCGAGCCCAGGGGAGCGCCTGGACAGCAATTATTTCCTCCGCCTCGCTCTCTCCGGAGGCGGCTCTTGGCAGGGCGAGCTCTTGCCCCAGAGCCGCAGCCCCGTGAGATTCGCCCCCGGCAGAGCCCAGGGACTCCGCAAGGCTCACGGGCTCCTCGGTGAACCGCGGGGTACCGAGCGCGGCGGTGTCTGAGGGATTCCTGCCTCTCCCTGTAGGAAGCGCGGTCCCGCTCCGTGCGAGCGCTGCCCCGGGAGCGGGGCCGGAGCCCGAATGAGCAAAAGGAGCCCGTGCGGAGCAGCCGCAGGAGGCTCGGCAGCCCCAGGAGGCTCGGCAGCCGCAGGTGTTTGCAGCTGAGTCCCTCGGAGCCAGGGGAGCCCTCGCAAGCCCAGCCCCAGCCGTCCCCCGGGCTGCAGCAGCCCGCGCTGCAGCAGGGTTGCCTTCCCTGATTGCTAATTTAGATTTTCCTGCCATCCCACACAGTGGAATCAGGGGAAATAAAATTACAGAGTTATTCACTCTTTTTGTACAGCTGATGCGCTGATTACCTGTCAATCACAGAATTGCATTAACATCTGACAGTGTGTGCATAACAATTACCCCCATCAAATTAAGGAAACCTTTCACACTCAGAGACACAGAGAGGGAGGAAATTCAATCAGCGTAATTAGTTCAATCAGAAAAGATCTTCTTTTCATCAAGAAGGGGAAAAACGTACAGTGGGAGCAGGGTGGGAGCCAGGTACGGCTCCGGGAGGAGAGGGTGGCTCAGCCACTGCAGCGCTGCCTGCCCCGGCGTGGCGGGGGTTGCGTCCCCAGCCGTGGGTGACGAGGGTTTGCCAGGCTCCGTGCTTCTTCCCCACCCCGGTTCCTCCTCTCCTGGCTCCCAAAATCCTCTTCTGCGGTTTCTGGGTGAGCTCCTTGCCAAAGCTCTGCCGCCCCGGCTTTCCTGCCCACCTGCAGGGAGGCGAGGCAGGAGGGGTGGGTTACCACCGCCCCTCCAGCCCTCCCTGCTCTCCGCACCCCACAGCAGCCGCTGGAGCAGGGCTGCAGGGATGTGGAGGCTGCCGGGGCTCTGTGGGACCGGAGCGGGGCTGAGCGCAGTGGAGGTGGCGTGTGGTTTTGTTTTGTATTCGCCCTGGAGGGGACAGAGCTAATTAATGCTAATTCCTGACAGCAAAAACACGAGAGAGCAAGGAAAGCTCCCTTAGCAGCGGTGCAGAGGCAGCTGGACGGGTGCTGCTGAGCAATGGCACTCCCAGACTGTCCCAGCTGAGGTGGGGACAAGGTGCCAGGGCTGGGCAGGGCATCAGCACCACCTTCCCCGAGTGCTCAGGGAAAACCCCTGGGAAGGGCAGGGCAGGGGGGGCCCAGAGTGCTGGATCCATCCCTTCTGCCATCTCCCTCTGTGACTAAAGGGATCAGCTCACCGAGGCTGAGCACGGCTGAGCCTGAGGTCAGCCTTGAGGAGCTTTCACCAGTGATCTGAGAAATGTCATGCAGCGGAAGGAGAAGGGATGTGGAGCTCCATGACAGCTCAGCACAGCCAGCAGAAGCCAGTGGAGGGACAAAAGGACACTGGCAGTAGTGCATGAGACAGGCACATGTGCCAAGTAACTCCTGAGCTTTTGTTGAGTTAATTATTTTCTAATTCAATCCAAGTTGAAAGGCAAAAGTGTTTGTGCCTCAGCCAGCAGCTCTGGGGGAGCGAGGTGGAGCAAGGGCAGGTGCTTGGAGATCAGCCCTGTGTGCTGTGGAGGTGGTCTCATGTGGGCAGGCATTCTTGACACCCACCAGGAGCTGTTTGGGGTCACTGTCAGGGCCAACTGCCCTGAGAGCCCCTGGGTTGCTCTGGGCTTGGTGCAGGAGCTCCTGCACCTGGGCTCCCTGCTCTTTTGGGAATACTCCAGTACAGGAGGTGACATTTAAAGCACTTGGGGGTGGGACAGGATGTCCTGTCACTGGGGACACTTTTGAGGCAGAGAGGAGTTGCTGTGCAATGAGACAGAAGGGTCTCTCACAGGGCACAAGCAGGAAGGGAGGTGAAGCTGGCAGAGATCCTCACTCTGAGCACTTGCACTGAAAGATTGTCAGCCAGGGCCAGCGAGGGGAGAACAGGCTGCTGGAGAGGGTGTGGGATTCCTGGTTCCTCACAGGGACAAGGAACATCTCTGGGACTGGTGGCACAGAGCTGCAGGAGGGGCGAGTAGCCCCTCTCAGTGCGTGTTGCTGCAGTTTTGATGTGCTCATTATTAGTTTCCATATCCCAGCTCTGCGCTCAGATCAGGCCCAGCTTTGTGCTGGAGGTGAAGATAACCACCAGATAACCTGCAGATAACCATCAGAGCAGGGAGGGAGGAGGGAGAGGCACAGGCAGCCCTGGCCTGTGCCCCTGCCTCTCCTCTCTGAGTGCAGATGTACAAAGTCACGTTCATTTTCTTTCCCCAAAATATGGTCTATAAATGAATAAGCAAGTAAACAAGCCCATCCTCTCTCAGCAGCCTTCCTGCCATCTGCTTACCATTACCACCTGGCACCCACCCAGGAGTTTGTATCTCCCTTTTGCTCCAGAGGATCCAAAGCATTCTGCAAACTCGGGGCAGTGCTTGGCTCTCACTTGCACCTGTGCCTGTGCAGAACAGCTCAGCCTGGCTTTGTCCTTTGAGAAGTTGGTGTTAAGGTTGTTTAATGCCCACTGATACGAGGGCAGCCACACAGCAGCTGCCACCTTGGTGGCCTGGGGTAGGCATTTAGTGCTGGGCTGCTCTGCTGAGGGACCTGTCACCCCATCCAAGTGCCCTGGTGTCTCTCAGGGCAGCTGTGCTGCACGATTCACCTTCCAAAAACCCCACCTGCTGGGCACAGGGGATGCAGTGGCTGTGTTCTCCAGCTCCTCCTGCCCCAGGCCTGCACAAGAATTTAACTCCAAGTCCAAAGTCAGGCAAGGAGGAGCAGAGCGAGGAATTAGAAACAAATTGTGAACAGATGTTGGGCAGAATAATCAGGAATGTGTGGGAGGCCCAGCAGGATATATGGATGAAGCAAAACCAGCACCAGGCTTCTCCAGCAGCAGCTGCTGTCCTGGAGGGAGCAGTGTGGGCAGGAGGAACCAGCCTGGAGAGAGAAACTCGTGCTGTGCAGGTTCTGCTCCCTGGAGCTGCCCCTGCAGCAGCTCCTGCTCTGCTCTGGTTGCACAGCAACACCGCATTAGGATGCAGGATTTCAGCATCCCTGCTCCCATGCTTCCTCTTATCCTGGGAGCTGGGAAGGTGGAAATGGCTTTCCCTCTCATTCCACCTCATCTGTGGCTGCAGATGGAGGGAGGAGAGCAAAGTCTATGAGCAGGACAGCTCACAAAAGGGTAAAAAATTCCTTGCATGGTGATAAAATCAGTGGTTTGGTTCTCTTGCTTGGCTTGTGTCCCTGCTCCTAGCTGGAGTGAGAACTTTATTGTATGAACAGCTTGGGTGAGTCCTGCTTGTTTCTGTGTAAAAACTTAAAGGCCTCTTGCAGAGCAGAACATAGGGACCCCTTGGACACGGGGTAGGAAGAGAAGGAATCCTTTTCAAATACTCAAAAGGGGAGTTTCTCTATTTACTCACAAGAGTAAAGATCAAAATGTGTTTTTTGTCATTAGCACGTTCTAAAATAGCTCATAATGAGTGAGTCAGAGGAAATGCTGGGGAGAGAGTGAGGCCTGTCATTCAGCACATGAAAGGCTGGAAAAGCTCTTTGTCTGTTTTACAGATTAAAGTATAAAGATTGGAGATTACTACAGGCTGCAGATAATGGTGGAGCAGTGGAAGGATGCTCTGGGCTGCTGGAACAATATTGGCAGAGGGGCCAGAGCCCTGACCCTGTCTGTCTGTCCTGGCTGTCATCCCACCTCTGAAAGTAC
>VXBC01000199.1:150161-164737 GCA_013399945.1 Ploceus nigricollis | reverse complement strand
TTTACTCACAAGAGTAAAGATCAAAATGTGTTTTTTGTCATTAGCACGTTCTAAAATAGCTCATAATGAGTGAGTCAGAGGAAATGCTGGGGAGAGAGTGAGGCCTGTCATTCAGCACATGAAAGGCTGGAAAAGCTCTTTGTCTGTTTTACAGATTAAAGTATAAAGATTGGAGATTACTACAGGCTGCAGATAATGGTGGAGCAGTGGAAGGATGCTCTGGGCTGCTGGAACAATATTGGCAGAGGGGCCAGAGCCCTGACCCTGTCTGTCTGTCCTGTCTGCCATCCCACCTCTGAAAGTACAATTTTTTTTTAAAGGAAATACTTCTTTTAAGTGCTAATATTGATATTTAAGAGTGTTATTTTTAAGGGCTCTTTAAGCAAAATGGAGCCTTATCTGTGATTCAGCCCAGCCTGCCAGTCAGGCACAGAGGTGTGTGAGTACAAACCTGTGCACACCCAGCCATGGCTGTGGCTGGTGGAGCTGGAAATCAGTCAGTGCTGGGATGTAGTGACTGTTCCTCACTCCTGTTTGGTCACCAGGTTGGTGAATTGCTGCACTAATGACACCCTGGGTCAGAGAAATGCAGGAGAAAAATTAAAAAATCTTAACAAATTAAAATGGCATTAAATTAAAATTAAAATTAAATTAAAATTTAAAAAATCTTAACAAATTAAATGGCATTAAATGCAAACTCAGCCTGGACATCACAGGATGGTTTTTAAAACCAGCAGCTGAATTACAGATGAGGAGACACCAAAAGGAACCTTGTTTCCAGCCCTGCTCTCCATTTGAGCAGGCCTGAAAACTCATTCACTTTGTGTCATAAAGAAACCCCCCCAGCAGCAAGTGCCTGACACTGCCCAGAGGCTCAGGGTGGGAGCCACTTTTCCCTTTCCAGCAGAAAATGGGGCTTCATTTTCCATGCTGCAGGTCATGGGTGGGAAGGGACCAGGGCAAGGACATGCCCAGAGCCCTTCCCTGGGGCAGTGGGGCATGGAGGGCTCTCCCCAGGGTGGGGACATCCCAGAAAGGGCTGAGGTCACAGCATGGGTGACAGCAAAGGCTGGGGCTGCACATTTGAGGGGCTGGGTGTGTGAGGAGGGAGCTCCTCTGCCCTGCTCCACCCCTAAAGCTGGGGTTTACCCTGGAGAGAAGGAGACTCAGGGGTGACCTCATCACTCTCCACAGCTCCCTGAAGGGTGATTGGGGTCAGGTGGGGCTGGGCTCTTTCTCCAGGAGCTGACAGAACCAGAGGACACAGCCTCGAGCTGCCCCAAGGAAATACAGGTTGGATATCAAGGAAAAGTTTTTCACGGAAAGAGTGATAAAGTTCTGGAATGGCTGCCCAGGGAGGTGGTGGAGTCACCATCCCTGGGTGTGTTTGACAAAGCCTGGATGTGGCACTGGGTGCCAGGGTTGAGTTGAGGTGTTGGGGCTGGGCTGGACTCGATCTTGAAGGGCTCTTCCAGCCTGGGGATTGTGCCACCCCTCCCTCCCTGCTCTCCTTGGTTATCTGCAGGTGGACAGGGATCAGGTCCTTCACCTCCAGCACAGTCCTGCAAAGCTGGGCTTGATCTGACTGCAGAGCTGGGACATGAAAACTGTGTAATTTTGTGATTAAAGGGTCAATTTCTGCATCCTCATCAAGGGGAGCATGACCAGGAGTGGAATCAGCCCCTGGGAAGGTCGGGGTGCAGACCTGGGACTGGGATCCCCAGTGCTGCCCAGAGTGCAGGCAGAGCCTATCAGCACCCAGGTAATTTGATTAGAAGTGAATTGGCCTACATCAGAGCCTGAAAAATCCAACAGATTTGCTGCTGATAAAATTAAAATTAGAAACTGAATTGATTAGCCTGTGCCAGCAAAGGAACCAAAATGTCAGAGGCACCAGCTGCACATTTGCATTTGGTACTTAGCAAAGTTCTCACCAAAGCGAGTGAGAGATGTTTGACATTTCCATGATTTCTGCAATTCTAATGTATGTTTTATTGATATTAATTTCAAAATGCAAGGGAATAATGAAGTGAGGAATGACAGGAGGGGGTTTGGTCATTCCAGCTCAGTGTCTCACACAGAGTGTGGTGTGTGGCTCCTGCTCTGTCATTTTTGGGAGCAGTTGGTGTTGGACTGGGCATGTGTCATTTTTATGCTTGTCATGCTGGGAAAAAAGAAAACTTGGGGAGTGTAAATCCTGGTGAAGTTTTAATTGGGAACAGTTATTTTGAAACATTTTCTTCTCTGATGTGTTTTTCCTTGGGGACTTATTACTGTGGGAAAATCCTATCACGTTTATGCAAAGGTTTCTGCCAGAGTCTATTGGGATATTTTAATTTCAGTTTCACAATGAGATATTCAGGAATACTGTGAATAAATTGGAATGATTGTACAATGGGAAATTGCAAACATTTTCACCAAAGGGGGAAATTTTTGGTTGTTTTTTTTAATAACAAAAAGCTCCAAAAGTTATTTTTTTCCCCTCCTCAAATCCAGGGGCATTTCCAGGGTGCTTTGTGAAGCTGAGCCATGATTGCTGGTATTCACCAGCTGCCCAGTGCCTGTCACTGCCCATGGGCTTCCCCTCCCCATCCCAGCTCTCTGCCATCCCTCACCCTGCCTGGCTTCCTTTCTGTCCCTACAGACTAAAATTATAAATATGCCAGATGAAAAGCTTTGTTCTCTTAAGAGTGAAGGTGAAGGAAAGCCTATAAATTTTGCAGCCTGTGTCTGAGAATCCAAAGGACAGCTGAAATTTCCCTTTTAAAGACAAATCCCTCCTGCTTTATAAATATTAATTGCAACTCAGTGGTAAGGAGGGAGACGAGCAGCCTTTGGCTCTGATCTGTGATTGTTTGACTAATACAAGCAACAGTTTAAACACACCAGTTATTATTTGATATGACACTAAATTAGAAGTTTCACACTTCATATTAAAGCCTGGCTTATTGAGAGCAGGAGGAATGTGATTCTGCAGGTCAGGACAGTGCTCAGCAGATCTGGAGATGAAATCTCTGCCACGTGGGTCAGGAAGGTGCCACCTGGGTGAGGTCCCCAAGCTGTCCCCAGGGGTGGCATGGGAAGAGCGAGGCTGTGCTGATGCCTTGTGGGGCTGCCTAAAAACAGAGGCCAAACAGAATCAAGGGAATAAAAAGCAGTTCTATTTATTGAAGGGCCTCCAGGTACATTTAGGGCAGACAGAGCCCCCCAGGGGCTACACCCAAAATGGACCATGGCTCACAGGTTTTCACACTTTTATAAGTTTGGGCCATTTGCATATTGGGGGTTCATCTTCCAATTACAGCTTCAGCTAATGAAGTCATTGACCCCAAGTTTGCTCCCCCCAACTCACTTTTGTTCCCATCTCTCAGGGCCTGAGGCAGTGAGGTGTCCTTGATTGCCAGGCCTGGAGAGGAATTGTTGTGTCTGCCCAAAATGGGGAAGCAGCAGCTCACACTGTGTGTGGAGTTTGAGTTATACACTAAAGAACTGCAGGGTTACAAACAGATGGAAAATAGAAAAGCTGAAATCCTGAGGCATCAGTGCCAGAGCACCCACCTGCTCCAGGAGTGAAACTGCCTCTAAATCTTATAACAGGGCACTGGAAATGTGGGGAAAATGAACATTTCTTCCTGCCAGCAACGTTTCCTTAGGGGCTGGGGGTCTGTGCAGTGAAGCCTCAGGAGAGGGTGGATGAGGCACAGCCCAGGGAAGGAGCAGGATGCTGGTCCTGTGTGTTCCCCCAAGAATCCCAGGGCTGGCAAAGAGCTCCTGCAGCAGCACAGCCAAAAATCAGGCCAGATGTCCGCACAGGCACCCAGGCAGCCGCTGATGGGGAGAAAAGGTGTGGCTCCAGAGGAGCAGGGAGAGGCCACGGAATCAATGCTCATTTGGGTGACCCATGCAGAGCTGGAATTCATCTCATTAACTGGGCATTACTTGTACCCACCTGCACCAGGCTTTGGGGAATATGGGGCATTGCTTGTTTCTTATGGCAATAATTAATTCAGCTGCTGTTTGTGAGGCAGGCTCAGGTGATGGGTGAGCTGACAGCTTCCTGCAGTCACACCAACACCACAAACAGCACCAGTCCCAAAACCTGCCTGGGGCTGCACAGAGTCCTGTGGATCCCTTGGGAACAGGCATAGAAGAATAAGCTGAGGATAAGCAGAGAATCCTCCCCTGGATTCCAGGACCTGCTCACATCCACTCTCAATTCAAAGCCCAAGGCAGAGCGACCCTGAGCAGCTCTGACCATTTGAAGTCTGTGCTGTAATGATGCTAAAATTACCAAACCTCACAGTTCTTAGGAAATAGCCATTATCAGAAGCTACTTTTATTGCCATGGAAACGGGAAGATAACAGAGCAAAGTCCGGCCACATCCCTCAGCTGAAGGTGGATGTGTGTGATGTTTATGGATGAGCTGCTGGCCTGGGTGGGACTGCCAGGGACAGGCATGTGGAGGGGTTCATGTGCACAGCTGGGTGTGGATATGTGTGAGTGCAGCTATAAAAATGTACCTGGGAACCTGAGGAAAAACACAGCTTTGTGTCAAACCACCAGAGTTCTCCGTTTGTGGCCAAACACTGAATTTGGTTTTTCTGGACTTGTAGAAGGTGTAAGATTGATTCAGGCAAAACCCAGAGCAGGAAAGCCAGCACAGCACAAAGGAAGGCCACCTCATTAGCCCCTGCCCCATCTGCACCCCAGATTCCTCCTTGTCCCTCAGATTTGGGATGAAAAACTCCAAGCAGGGTTTTGTGCAAAGGCGTTAAGGCAGAACCCCAGAGCAGGGAGCACAGGGGATCAGAACTCCAGGAAAAGGGATGAGAACTCCAGAGCAGGGATCAGAACCCCAGAGCAGGGATCAGAACCCCAGAGCAGGGAGCAGAGGGGATCAGAACCCCCCAAAGGGGATCAGAACCCCAGAACAAGGGATCAGAACCCCAGAGCAGGGAGCACAGGGGATCAGAACTCCAGAACAAGGGATGAGAACTCCAGAAAAAGGGATCAGAACCCCAGAACAAGGGATGAGAACCTCAGAGCAGGGATCAGAACCCCAGAGCAGGGAGCAGAGGGGATCAGACCCCCCCAAAGGGGATCAGAACCCCAGAACAAGCTCCAAGCACGTGGAGCAGAGCATGGAAGGACGTGGGGCTGGTGACACAGGAGCAGCTGCCCCTGCCAGGCTCCTGGGGCAGGGACAGTGCAGCTGACAGAGCAGCCCCCGGGGCCCCTCTGCTCTGCAGAACAAAGAGATGATGAAATTTTAATCAGAACTTCCCCAAAGTGCACAGGGCTGTGAATGAGGGCCTCAGTGGGCTCCACCTCCATCTTCCTCCTCCTCTCATCTCAGGCACCATCGTCTGCAGAGCCACCTCAGAGTGTTTTGTGCCCAGACTCTCCCCAGGACTTCAAGCCACCCAATTTACGTTCCTTTGAAGCACGAGACCTGCTCAATCTCTAATTTATGTTTTTAATTAGGACACCAAAGCGTGAGAGAGCTCAGGGGAACCATGTCCCTTTTAAAAACAAAGTTATTGTTTTAATAAACACGGGAGGAAAGCAGTAATGGACATGGGAGCTTCCCCTGGTTAAAAATTTAGTAATCCAGCCCTGCTCTTAATGAGACTGAGGATCAGTCCCAGGGAACAGGAGCCTTTTTCTTGGCAGTGAGATAAGGATGGATGGTGTGGGGAGTGTGAATGGCATGGCAGAGTCCCTCTGCCAGGGGGCTTTGGGGCTGTGGAGCTTCCTCACCTGTCAGTGCTGTTTGGGTCTCTCCATAAGGGAATTCCTGGCCAGGGCACCCCCAGCTCTGAGGAGATGCTGTGTCCTGCCTGACTGTGATCTGGATAATGACTCTGAACTCCTGTTAGATCCCACTTTGTGCTGTGCCTTTCATTATTCCTGTCATCTTCTCCACTCCCCTGCTCACTTTGAAGCAGGCACTGCTGGCACTGAGCTGCGGGGTCATTATTTCTGAGGAGCACCTTTGCAGAGTGACAGCAGCTCTGTCCTCCAACAAAGGGGCCCAAAACACCCCAAGGAGTGTCAGGGCATTGGTGGGAGCTGGGGGGGCCCCACAGTGACAGTGACAGTGCCAGCACAGGGGACACTCACAGCCTGTGGCACTCGGTGCAGCCCTGGTGACTGAGCTGTGGGAAGGCTGGTGTGTGGTAAGTGGCTTAAAAACAGCAATAACACCTCTGTGGAAGCAGGATCAGTGGCACCAGAGATCCTCCCATCTCTCTGTGCTGGGGGTAGCTGGTTGAGCCATCAGGGACAGCCCAGGGTCAGGCAGTAGGAGTGTGGCTGCCCCTTCATTCTGCTGTTCAGCTTCTCCCTCCTCTGTTTCCTAGTTAAAGGCATAATTCTCTGTCATATCTCTCTTGGCAGCATGTCAGGAGCCTGTGCCAGGCAAGGCGAGAAGTGAGACTAAAGGATTTCCTTTGCACATTCACTCCATGTAAAATTTCCTCAGCGTTCACCAGATTGTTTTGAGTTTGCCCTTGAAAATGCTTCTTGTGCAGAAAACTCTCACCCAGCCCTGTCCACCTGGCCTGAAGCTCCTCGAGGCTGGAGCAGGGTCTGTTCTCTGAATGGCTCCAGCTCTGTTCCAGCAGCAGGTGGAAACCCAAGGGCAGCACCCCATGGAGCACACACAGCCATGAGACAAACAAAGGAGGATGGGTTTTGCAAGACAAGCCAGTAAAAAGGCATTTATTCCTTCTTTACAGTTCATTACAGCTGAAATGAGATCTTTCTGCTCAGAATTCAGATGCTTGGGATCCTTTCTAAAAGTGCTGTGAGCTCTTTCATCTAATTTTGGAAGAGATATATCCACAGTGCTCCTGATGCACTTTGTTGTGTCCCAAAAGGCTGACAAACCTGCTGGCAGAAATTGCAGGAAAATGCAAGTAAAGCCAGCTAAATGGTGATTACAGTGCCTGCCACAGCCCCAGGCCAGGTGAGCAGTCACTAACCTGTCCTGGGGCTCCAGGCTGCGCAGGGATGGACATTCCCACTGCACTGTCACCTCCTGCTGGTCCCCAGTGAGTCCTGGCAAGGCTGGTGCACCCTCTCCCCCTGCAATCTCTCCTCCATCATTTAGGGATGTTTTCAGCCAGGCCATCCTTTTCCCCAGCTGCAGTGCAGAGTGTGACACTGCCCTGCCCTGCCCTGCCCTGCCAGGGGACAGGAGCTGCCTGATGCTGTCATTGGGGTCATTCTGGGGGGTGGCTGTGTGTCCATCTGACATCTGCACTGTGCAACATCCTCCTGATCCCCTGTGCTCCCTGCTCTGGGGTTCTGATCCTTGTTTTGGGGTTCTGATCCCTTTTTCTGGGGTTCTGATCCCTTTTTCTGGGGTCTGATCCGTTTTTCTGGGGTTCTGATCCCCTGTGCTCCCTACCTTGGGGTTCTGATCCTTTTTTCTGGGGTTCTGATCCCTGCTCTGAGGTTCTGATCCCTTTTTCTGGGGTTCTGATCCCCTGTGCTCCCTGCTCTAGGGTTCTGATCCTTGTTTTGGGGTTCTGATCCTTGCTCTGAGGTTCTGATCCCCTGTGCTCCCTGCTCTGGGGTTCTGATCCCTGCTCTAAGGTTCTCATCTCTTGTTCTGGGGTTCTGATCCCCTGTGCTCACTGCTCTAGGGTTCTGATCCTTGTTTTGGGGTTCTGATCCTTGCTCTGAGGTTCTGATCCCCTGTGCTCCCTGCTCTGGGGTTCTGATCCCTGCTCTAAGGTTCTCATCTCTTGTTCTGGGGTTCTGATCCCCTGTGCTCACTGCTCTAGGGTTCTGATCCTTGTTTTGGGGTTCTGATCCTTGCTCTGAGGTTCTGATCCCCTGTGCTCCCTGCTCTGGGGTTCTGATCCCTGCTCTAAGGTTCTCATCTCTTGTTCTGGGGTTCTGATCCCCTGTGCTCACTGCTCTAGGGTTCTGATCCTTGTTTTGGGGTTCTGATCCTTGCTCTGAGGTTCTGATCCCCTGTGCTCCCTGCTCTGGGGTTCTGATCCCTGCTCTATGGTTCTCATCTCTTGTTCTGGGGTTCTGATCCCCTGTGCTCACTGCTCTAGGGTTCTGATCCTTGTTTTGGGGTTCTGATCCTTGCTCTGAGGTTCTGATCCCCTCTGCTCACTGCTCTGGGGCTCTGCCTTAACGCCTTTGCACAATATATATGCATTTATTAGTCCTGTGTTAAGCAGTTTAATGAATCCAAGCCTTTGGGGAGAATTAACAGTGAATTAACGCTGCATCTGAAAAATTAAAGGAATAGTCAAGCAAATTTCTTTTTATTGACTTTTAGTGAGCCATTTAATCCAAACATCTCGTTAACTGCAGGATAACGATACACTGTAATGGGTTCTGCAGTAAGAACAATTAGCTTTGCAATTAGCACAAGAGTGAGCGCTCTGCAACCGGCTGCACTTGGCAGGAACATCCCGTGGGGAGTGAACAACAGCGTTTCCATGGGCAGAGCAGAACCATTTCACTTTAAACCCCAACAATATTTCCCCTACTGACCCAGTGACCAAGGTGTGGGGTGCAGCTTGGCTGCTCGGGGCCATCTCATTTCTGCCCTGTCAGTGGCAGGGCATTGCTCCCTCGCTTTGCAGGTGCCCTTCAGAGCCCTGCAGCCATCAGCCTGTCCTGTCAGTGCCCACGGCCTCCCCAGGGGGGTACAGGATGGATTTCTGGGCAAGCCCGGGCTGGTGAGCGTGGCTGCTTTGGTGCAGGCATGGAGCACCCACTGCTGGAGCCCTGGCTGCCCCAGGGATGCTGCTGGGGAGCTCCTGGCCAGGCTGGCTGCATGTCTGAGGGCACACATAGATATTTCTGCTCTAGGAATTTTCTCTGCCAGAGGCAGAGTGTGTCTGTGGCTGCCCTCAAGCCTGTTTCTGGGAGAATATCCACCTGGGACTGTGCTGAGCTGTGGGATGTAATGGCTATCCATCACCCCAGGCCTGCTCTGGCTGGAGCTTCTCTTCCTCGGAAAACTGAAGACAACAAGGTTTGACATCTGAGGCTATTGAATAAATAATAACCATCCAAATGTCAGCATTTGGGTTTTATTTAAATCTCCTCACCAACAACACTAACTTAAACTTTATGATGCACCATTACAGGCTCTGAGAGCGTTGTGCCTGCTGAACAATATGTTCCATGAAAACTGATATCATCTGCTTGTTATCTGCAGCACTGCCTTGTAGTGGGGCTTTATTGATTTTCTGCACAATCACAGTAAAAAGCCTTTTTTTTTTCCCCCCCCTCTGGTATCTTTTCATGATTCTGGATGATTTGTTTCCGCTCATCTGTCATTTTTCACCCACTCTTATCTTGGCTGGTTTATAATGGTGAAAACCCACAACTCAGTATTTATTTGCTGAGCCACATTAACAAACAGAAGCTGGAGTGGAGATGAGGAGAACTCCCCAGAGCTGCACGGGCAGACAGACACACAGACAGACAGCTCACAGGGGGTGCTGCAGCAGGAGACAGGAGCTGACAGGAGCTCTGCCACCCTGGGAGATGCTGGCCATGTCCTGCCCACACAGGTGTTACGTGCTGGGGGACACCTCAGCGAGGAAGAGTGTGGTGGGGAGGCCCCTGAAGGAGGAATCTGCTGTCCTACAGCAAGGCACAGCTGTCTCAGGGTCACAGCTGTCTCAGGGGGGATGAGGGGAGCTGGAAAGTCACACAGAGGTGTCACAGCAGTGGCTGTGACTCGGCCATTGGTGTCTGGAGCCACCCCCCCCGCGGGGTCAGTGTCCCCTTGCTCACACCCTGCTCAGGGAGCTGCTGCCCTGTCCTCTCTCCATCTCCAGCAATAATCTAAAGTCAATTTGCTATAACAATTGAGACTGTTCCCTTTGATGAATTCCTGTTTGCCTTTAATTTGTTACAAGATGATGAGACTTGGAGGAAATGTTCAGCTGTCAGGAAAGTGCACTCTCAGACACTTAAATTTGTGAACTTTGATATCATCAACTGAGTCATTTTCCAGGGACTCTCTTCTAACTCCCAGCATTGTCAGTGCTGGGTTTTCTGTCTTTCTCACATTTTCTATGGCACCAGGCTGGATGTTTTACATTAGGAAGCCTACCTGTGCCTTAGTAGATTGGAGATTTAGATGCCTTGAAATGTCACTTGCCATATGTTGCCATGATTATTATGAATTACATTCAGATGAAGAGCAGCTTCTCCCAGGTCTGTAGTGCCAGACCTTTGCACTTCACAGGATGCCAAAGAGCCCCTCATGAAATGCCACTAATAAACAAACCTCATCTCTGCCCAACCAGGCACTTGCTCCATTTTAAACTTTTGAGTTGGTGGCCTTTGAACTGAGGCCTTGGACTTGCAAGGGCCACGGCAGGGCTCAGCAGGGACATTCACCAGGGTCCCAGATAATGCCAGCAGAGCCCTTACCTCAGCCCAAGGCAGAGGTGTAGGGCAACACTGTCTGCTCAGGCAAGGGATGCTGGAGCTCAGTGCCAGACAAAAATCTGGGATGGTTTTCCTGCTCTTCCCCCACAGTTTTGCTGCAGCTTCCCTTTAAAGCAGGCAGGGATACAAATGGGAAAAAACCATCTCTTTGCATTTCTGAGAGTTATGAAATAATCAGGTGGCATTTCCCTTCATCACTACTAATCACAAGAACAAGCTCTCACAAGGAATTAGTTTGCACTAAACCTTCTGTAAATCTTCGAAGCCACAGACGAGAGATCGCAGAACTGGGGATTTTGACTTTTTAAAGTTAAATTCATTACCTCAAATTAGCATCAAACGACACAGCCCTGCAAGCAGAGCTCATGGCACAGCCCCTGCCCTGAGCTGTGCTGCACAAACCCAGCAGCTCCCGTGGGGTGAGGCAGAGCAGACTTGAGAGCCAGGCTGGAGAGGAGCAGTCCATGTTGCTGCATGTTCCAAACAGGGTCTTCTCTTGCTAGAAAAGATCATTGGGTTATTAGGCAAAATAGATTTTAGCATTGATTTCTCATCCCCTTCGAGGCAGCTTTTGCTACTCTGGTCTGTTTAAGCTGAGCCTAACAGCCTGGGAATGGGAGCTGTGCCCCTGCAGCAGTGTGAGCCAGAGGTGAGGGAGGAGGAATCCTGCTCTTAGAGCTCTGCTTGGATGAGTTCCCATCTCCCTGGCAGGGACAGAAAAGGGGCAGCAGGCTCTGGGGGTGTTAGTGATATTTGTACCTATCAAAAAAAACCCAGTCTGAAGAGAGGAGATGAGGGAGCTGCTGCTGGGGGTGGTGGATCTGCTCCCCTGCTCCTGGGGGAAAATGTAGGGATAAATTATTATAGCTCCAAGAGCAGTGGAAATTTCAGAAATAACTTTTTAAACTGATGAGTGTGAAACTTCAATAAATCCCTGAGGGCTGCTGGAAGGACCTGGGCAGTGGGAAACCCAAAGCTGAGCCACTCTGGTCCTGCCAGGAGCAGCATGGTCTCCTTGGCCCTTCTCAGGGGATGAGAGAGGAGCATGCAGAGGACAAGTCTGGCTCCAGCATGCTGGGAACACACCACAGAGTGCACCTGCCCCCTCCCCATGCCAAGAGCCATCTGTGGAGGCAGCTCATTGCTCAACACCCAATGCAGGTTCATTTATATGTGCACAATAGAGGGAAATGGCTTTGCTGCTGGGATCAATCCTTCAATCTAACGCCTCTCACTCCATTGTAAGTGTATTTCATGACCTGCTCGAGGATTTTCAGGTTTTTCACTTGACGGAACAAGAGCCGTGGAGAGAAGGACGTAAGGATGAAGAGCTCTGTGGTTTCCATTCAGTGCAGAATGACCTGGGCAGGAAAGGAAAACTCACGAGCTGTGATGATACACTGCTCATGTCATGATCCTCTGTGTTATGGCTTTGTGGGGTTTTAAAGCAGGGCTCACTTGAGCATCTTCTGCCACTCATGAAATGCTCCTGCTGTGCCTCAGCCTCTGTACAGGGGAGCAGGGCTGGCCAGGCACAGCCAGAGCACCTCTGCCCACCCAAAGGGGATTTGGCAATGCCAGAGGAGCACCACGAGGGTGCAGGGGGGCTGGGTACCTATCAATGCAGCCCACATTCCCTGAAAGGCTTTTCCAAGCAGCCTGCCTGGCAGGCACTGCAGAGCTGGAGGCAGCCCCGGCACTGCTCCCTCCCGAGTGCTCGCTCAGCCTGAACCAAAGGCTGTGGCAGTGTGGGCATGGCCCAGCCCTTCCTCTGGGCCTTCAATCAGGTGATGCTCCAGTGAGCCAGAAACTGAACTGCAAAAGCCATTAGATCCAGCAACAGCACAGGCAGGCTCGTGCTAGCAGCCACACAGAGCTGTCTCCCCAGCCTGGCCCACCACTTCTCCTCCCAGTCTTGTTCTCATTCATTTTTCATCACCCTGGCAGTGCTGGGCTGCAGCTGCACCGGGGTGTCCCAGGAGCACGGCTGGGGTGGGTTTTCCATCATGATTTTGGAGCAGTCTGGTGTGGGGAGTGCATGACCTGGAGCCCTGAGCACAAGCCAGCAGCAACAGGACCTTGGGCCGTGTCCTGGGAGGGGACCAAGTGGTCCCCAGGTGCTGCAGTCCCCTGGAGAATGGTTTGACCTGTCCTAAGAACGCTCTGAGACCCCTAGAGCTGTGACTGTTAGATTGAGCCTTACACCTATGTGTATCCCATTGGCCCGGGGCCAGATAACTCCAGGGGCCAGATAACTCCCACCTCCCAGACCCCAGATAAAACCCCACACCGCCATTGCTCTTTCTCTTTTTCCTCCTTCTCCCCGGAGAATAAACATCTGGAAACTGAGCCTCTCCTATCTCTTCTGGCTTCTGGAACTTCTTCCCTCTTCAGAGCACCCAAGACTGGGCTAGCCTGACAGTGCAGGGGGGCTGGAAGGGGAGAAAGTTTCACCCAGGTGCCACCGCATCCCCAGACAGCAGCGGGGCCGAGCCCAGGTGTGTCTGGCTGTGACCCTGTGCCAGGAGGGCAGGACAGGAATGTCCCATGCCCCACACCTGCCTGCACGAGGGCACACATCCCCACGGCAGCAGTGCCGTGACAGTCCGTTAATTATGCCGTTTAATTAGATGACAAATATTCATGTTTCGGTAATGACTCTGCTCGTGCTGCATTTAGCTCCTCGCGCCGCAGTGACGCAGCTTCCACCCGTTCCCTCGCTCCTAATGAACAACCACTTAGAATTTTAAAAAGTGGAGAATATCTTTCTGAGTTAATTAGCTTGAAATTAGCTTAATCACAGCTCATTTAAACTTATCTAAACAACAGCATGAGGAACTCTAGGAAAACTTGGGCTCAGCCTTACTCAGCTTTCCACCCAGTGAGCCGGCCAGCTGGGGGTTTTACTCCTCTGTGTCAGACTGATTTGAATATTAATTGTGTGTGACCTGTTGCATTCAGCTCATGCAGATCCAGCCCACAACTACTTTATTTACCTGCTCTGCCTCCTGCAATAGCTGTCAGGAGTAATGAATAAACCCTGAATTTGATCCTGAACAGAGAAACGTCATGCTGGAACAAGTTTATTATTTCATGTGCTTTTCAGGGTTCCTGAACACGATGTTAAGATCTGATCAATTGAACATCTGGGTTTCCTGGAGGCTGAGGCAGGATCATGCAATATTTACATCAATATTCTGAGATCAAAGAAGGCTGCGAGTCTTCAAGAAAACCTCCACGCAGAGGGAGAAAATGGAGTGCAGGAAACCAGAGCTGAAATCCAAGTCAAGCCCCGTCCTGCCCCGCTGGAACCTGACAGAGAAGGACACGAGGAGGTCCCTCAGTGTCACAGGGAACTGCTGGGACTTGGGAACCATCAGAAGGAAGGGATCCACGAGATCCTGGGATCCACTTGGCTCACTGTGGAGTGAGAGCAGACCGCAGGAGTTTGCTCTTGTGTGCTCCCACCCAAACTGACATGTTTTTAACCTGCTCTTACCTTCAACTTCAAAGAAGGAGGCAGACCCTTTAATGCTGAATTTCAGTTTCCAGAGCAAGTTCCACAACACATTCCCCCCACGAGCGGCTGGGAGCTGCATGGCAGCAGGAGATGCTGCTGGCAGTGCCAGCCCTGCTGCTGCTGCAGATACAGAGGAGAGAGAAGGGTGAAGGCAGAACCCTCAGAGATCTCATTAGTGAAAGCATCCTCCACCTGTTGCCATATGGCTGTCAAAGCCCAGCCTGCTCAGGTTCCACCATGCACAGGGAACCCTGTCCTGGGCACAGAAGGGAGCATGGACAGGCTGGGCTGGGCTGGGTACCTCTGAGCAGAGAGCTCTGGGCTGCAGGTTGTTCCTGAGCTGTGTCACAGCCCACTGCCCATCTCTTCGCTGCAGAGATGGAGGAACACCCATCCACCCATCCATCCATCCCCATGCAGAGCAGCTGCTGATGGAATCAGAGGTGGAACGTGGGAGGCTCTGTTTCAATTCCATTACACCAGCCTGAGGCTTGCTCTGCCGAGGATAAGGATCAGCTCACCCCAGTACATCCTGCTGGGGATGAGGAGCAGCTCACACCAACACACTCTGCTGAGGATGAGGAGCAGCTCACCCCAACACACTCCGCTTGG
>VXBC01000199.1:121466-141932 GCA_013399945.1 Ploceus nigricollis | reverse complement strand
CCCCCCGCCGCTGCCCCACATTGCGCAGGCTGGCGGGCAGCGGCACGGCCCCCATGACCACATGGCTCCCATGGCTGGGGTTCGTGCTGACCCCACCGGCCTGCAGAAGGAGGAAATGAATTTCTGGACAGGCAATGTGTAATGAGAGTCAGGACCTCCCATTCCTAAGAAAAGCATTGGGGAAACTCAGCCTGTCCCCCAAGGGATTCACCAGCCAACCAGATTCACCACCAGATTCTCTCAAGACCAGAGAAGGTCCTGAAGTTGTCCAGGAGTTAACCAGGAGTAACCCATTTCATTGGGTTTGGGACTTCAGAGGGGCTGCCACGTCCTTCCCTGAATTCCTGGGTGCCCAGAGCAGAAGCTGCTGCTCTGCTTTTCTGTTCCTTAGAAAAACCACTTCCCAGAAGGATGTGACTTCTTAGGAGGTATTTGCTTAGCAATAGGCATAAATCTTCGGCTCTTCACATCGGTCTGGGTGAGATAAAATATTCTGTGACTGTCTATTTAAACATCTTATGTTAATACCATGAAGTGTTTGTTCAACTTTTATTATTCTTTTAGTTCTGAAGTATCAAATGCTCCCAGGCATGTCAGAGTACAGCAAATCCAGAGCTGCAGACACTGCATCCAAACTAAACTGGGGCTGAGCAAGCAGGGATATTTCTGGATAAGGGGACAAACGACATTTTCCAGCCGAGAGGCCGCAGCTGGGAAGAGCTGAGCAGAACTGCTGAGTAAATGCTGCTGTCACAGCCACTTGTGCAATTGCTCGGTTTTCCCCAATTTTTTATTACTTGACTTTGTTGCTTCTCTCTGCTCTTGACCTAGCTGCTGGAAAGCCGAGGTTGCCTGGTGAGCCAAGAGTGCTGCTTCAGAACGGAGAGGGGGCTGCTGGAGTGCAGATGCTCTGGGTACTGCTGCTGGACACGATGCTGGGAAGAGGTGATCACAAAGGGAAGGTATCACCAGATACTGAATCTCTGATGCAGCCTGGGCAGGGACAGTGGGACTGTTCCCCCCTGGCTTTGGCACAGGAGCTGTTTCAGCTGAAAGCCCAGGTGATGGTGAGGCTTCTGCTGCCTTTGTCACTTCAGCCCTCAACAATGACAGATTTATAGCCCAAAAGGCCCTCGAAGGACGGCTCTTTTCCTTGACAAAAGTGCATGAGAAAAAAATTGTCAGGGTGTGCCCAATCCATCTGTCACTGAGGAGATAGGCTTATCCTATAACTTAATGCCATCAGTCACTAAGACCAAAGGTAGAGATCAAGGCTGCTTACTCAGAGGAGTACCTAAGGCCGTGTCTAGTCAGGCACATGGTGACAGCCAAATAAATTTCCTTGGTATGGTCCCTGGGGAGCTTGCACTCTCCTCCAGAGCTCAGAAACACGCCTGCTCTGCAAGGAGCCCTCAGGCTACTCAGGGAGTAGTTACTCTGCAGAGTGCTTATGAAGATCTCCTTAAAGCTCATGGAATAAGTTCAAAATAGAATGTTTCAGAGAAAAATCCATCTACTTGTCTACAGCTGCATCGGAATCCCATACTCGTGGGTGAAGGCAGCACTGGGAGGAACACAAGCAGTGTGACAGGGACTGCAGGTGTACAGGCTCCAAACGTGAGTTCTGCACATTCTTGATAAGCTTCTCCTCTTGTCCTCCCTTCCTACATTTTCCTTTTTTTCTGAGAAGAGCTGAGCTTCGTTTCTCCTCTGCAATCACTACAGCACACAGCACCGCGGTCTGGAGGCCACAAGCTCTTGCCCAACATACGAGTGGGAGTAATCTTCCCTGAGTGCTTCATGCCACCAGGCATGTGTCCAGACTGGGCTTTGCTCAGCTGGCAGGCTTTCACTCCAGCAACCCGTGATGGTTCTGCCATCAGACACTTCTTCATCAAGGCCAGTCAGAGATCTCCAGCAGCATCTCCATGAACCTGAGTGCCTGCACTGTAAAAACCACCATAAAGGGGTGTTGCTCAGCTCTGCTTCCAGCATTACTGCTCAGCTTTCCTCATGAGGCATGATGACCCTCTACCAAAGAAAGGGTGTAAATCATCATTTGTTTTCCCTTTAATTCCGGAATGTGCTGAGTGCTCTGTAATAAATTTTACTGCTTGCTGTAAAAGAAAATCCAGAGCTCTGTGAGCCTCTTGAGTCCTTGAGTTGCAGGTGATGGGAGAATTCAGTTCATCACCAGAAGCACATGTAGGTGAGTGCAGTGAGATGAGCCATCAGGTCACTCCACAGATGAGCAAGGCATTGAGGACACCAAAGCTGTTGGAAACACACAGATCCCAAGGCAGCCAGTCCCAGCTCTGTCAGCTCCCTGAGAAGCTGAGGAATGAGCTCAGCTTGGAGCAGGTGCCTTAGCAGGTACTTCATTGCTCAGGGTTTGTCTATACAGGATTTTTAAGAAAATTAAATTGAATTAACTAAGTCTAAAGTAGAACACTAAAATTCTGCATAAAATTCTCATTCAGAATTAAAGTGGCCTTAATTCAGTTTAGTTTACTCCCAAATGCTGCTAAATAAGGCCATTTAAGTTGTCTTTAATTAACATAATGGTCCCACATAGGCTTTTATAAATGAGATTTAATTAGCCCTTTTTTAGAAGTGAGTTAGCTGCCTTGAACTTCCATAGGGAAGCAGCCAGGGCCAGGGCCACTCTGCTGACAAGGCTCCTGGTTGTGGCTGGTTAGCAGGAGTTGCAAAGAGCTGGCATCACTTCCCAAGGAACTGGCACAAGGCCAGCTTCTTCCCCACCAGCAGATAATGGGAGCCTTGAATATCAACTATTTTGGCTGTGTTAAATGCATGAGTGGGAGATTAAAGGCTCTGCAAGAGGATGAACTCTTCATTTAAAATCTGGGACAGGGGGGTGGTAATCCCTAGAAAAATGTGACATCAAGATTTTGTGGACTTGTTCAGAACAAGGAAACAGGCTGGAGGAAAGCTTACACTGAGCCAGCAGAGAAGGGTTTGGAGGACAGGGAGGGACTGAGCACATCCATGGGCTCCTGCTGTCACAGAGAATTTTGGGGCCCCCACTGCCCCTGGATGCTTCAGTTCCTTTTTTGCATAGCAGAATTCCCAGCTCAGCAGTTTGAGATGCTGCTGGCTGCTCTTAATGACCATCCTGAGAGCATCTGGCCTTGCCAGCCCCTGTCGGTTTCAGAAGTTCTTCCTTGGAACAGCCCAGCGCTCTCTTGTGCTATGATGGGGACTTCCACCTCTTTTCTGTGACCACGGAGTGTCTTGGAGGAATGGCAGTGGCAGCTGACAGCCCATCCCACTGCAGAAAGGGCATGATGAAGCTGACCTGCTGTGGGCACAGCACTGCCTGGAAGAAGCAGAGTCTCTTGCCTGGAGGTGAAGAGCCTCAGTCCATCCACAATCCCAGCAAAGTTCTGTGAATCTTCATATTCTCAGAAGCTGCAGCCTCCACCATAGCCCTTGCAGTGCCAAAAAAAAAAAAAAAGTACTGACTTTTTGGGTGGAGAAGCCAACAGCCTCCCTCTCTCCCGGCTTCTCTTTCACCAAATTAGAGCCATGTGGCTGCTGCCACTGCTTTGCATAAATCAGGAGATTCAGCTTTGTGCCTCTTCCTTGGGGTATGTCCTATAGGAAATACATCTGTGGCCATACTTTCTGGTGCAATAGACTTTAGCCTAGAAGCAAAAGCACACAAACAATGCTAAATTCATGCTGACTGGAGTAGATTCCAAGGGAAAGAAGTGTTGGGAAAGCACCTACTTAAGAACTGAGTAAGGATTATCTCTGATCTGAATCGCGCTGTGTGTGTGTGTTACTGTTGAGCACACAGTGCGGTTTCAGACACAGCCAGAGACAAGGAAAAATGATTGTTTCGGGGTAACCACAAGGAAGATGAATGCAAATGCATTCCTGTAACTGGGAGAGTTCCTCGCTCCTGAGTTGGGCGCCGGTACATGGCCTCGGGGAAGCAAATTTGCAACTACCTTCATTAAATTGTTTAGGCATGATTAATCAGAAGTCAGAGATGTGAAGTTTTTGCACGTTTCACAACGCAGATTTTAACCCCTGCAGTTCCATACAGGTACGGTTTAGCGCTTGGCAAGGGACAGCTCCTTGCGGGGGACAGATGTTTCCTGCCAGCGCGTATCTCCTCCGCACGCCCGGGTTGATAAGCCACCACGGGCTGAATCACGCCCACCTGCATCGCCGGGATCCAGGTGGTGCAAGGCACATGTGTCACGGCGACAGCACAGGAGCACCGAGGGCCGGGCCGGGGCGGGCCGGGCCGGGGCGGGAGGAGTGCCGCTCCACCCCTCTCTCTGCCTTCCGCCCTGCGCTCTCTCGGTATAAATACGGCGCCGTTGGCCGCCCTGCTGCGGCCCCATGGAGAGGCAGCGGCAGCCCGGCGGTNGGGGCCGGGCTGCTAACGCCGCTGTCGCCCCACAGGTCCCGGCGGCGAGCGGAGGCCGCGAGTCCCCCGCCGGGAGCCATGAGCGCGGGCAGCGTCGCCCCGGGCTGGCCTGAGGCGCTGCCGGCCGCGGCCCGGCCCGCAGCGGGGATGAGCGGCAGCGAGAGCCCCGAGGGGCCCGGGGACGGCCCCGAGCTGCAGCTGAAGGTGGATTTTTTCCGCAAGCTCGGCTACTCCTCGGAGGAGATCCGCGTCGTGCTGCAGAAGCTGGGCCTGGACGCCGACACCAACACGGTGCTGGGGGAGCTGGTGAAGCACGGCCCGGCCGAGCGGGACGGCCCCGAGGCCCCGCCCGAGCCCGGCGAGGCCCCGCTGGTCCCTCGGGGCGGTGCCGGCAACAAGTCCCCCGCGCCCGGCCCCGAGGAAACGGAGGGCGACAACCTGAAGCCCATCGTCATCGACGGCAGCAACGTGGCCATGAGGTGCGTCCGGGGTGGGCGCGGGGCTGTCGGGGTGTGCGCTCTGTTTGTGAGCGCTGCCAGGCGCGCAGGGCTCCGAGACGGAAAAGCTGTGAGTGCCCCGCTCAAAGCAGCCGCTTCTGTGTGCTTGGAAGGGGGCTGGTAATATTTTCCAAGGTGCCTCTTCAGCACACGAGGACGAGCATCACGTTTGCCGGTGCGGGCTCGTCTTGCCGCTGCTCTGCCCGATCAGAGCTGCCAGTCATGGGGCAGTGGTGGGGGCAGCAGTGCTTTCTTTGAAACAGACACTTCCTCCTGTGCTCTAGCGCTGAGGGGATAACTGAAGAGACGTTGTCCTCTCAACAAGTGGCTTTGTGTAAGTTTCCGTAGCAGGAAGTTGCTCAATAAATAATTACAGGGTTAATTAGAGAAGGCTTTGTAATATGGAGCTCCATTGGAGACTTGTCTCCAAATTGTGCCTCCTGTATTTTGGTGAATTTCTGTACAAGGCAGAGAATGATGAGGTGTCAAAGGTGTCACCAAAGCAGGGCTGTGGCTCATCCCCAACATTTCATGTGTCCCAGTGTTGCTGGAGCAGGTCCTGTTGGACGCTGTGACCGGAGCTCCCAGTATCCATGAAGCATCCAGACTGTCAGGGCTGGACATTTATTGGTGTAATATCCCCAGTTTTCACCCTGGCTTTTGCTCCCACTTTGGTGAGGATTGCTTGCACTCACCCCAGCAGTATGTGTTCCTCACCTCTGCATAGCAGAGGTTCTGGACTCTTGAAATTCAACACACCGGGTTCTGAAAGCTTTTTTCTGTTGCAGCTCAGAAGCCGCCTCCTTTGTTGTTTATGTTTGTGTATGCAGATTTTATAAAAAATAACCCTGGCTGCGGGTGGGGCTGCTGTGTTGGTTGCAGTAGGTTTGTCTGAGGTGAAAGTGCTGCGTGGAGGTTTGTTTGCAGGTGTGGTTTTCACCAGACCCTGGCTGACAGTTCTGAGAACAGAACTGAGAAGGATCGGGCGCAGGCGAGCCCCAGGGCAGATGAGGAATGGTGGTGGCAGTGGAGCAGGGCTGGAGAGTGAAAGCCATGCCTGGCACCCCTGAAGAGAACCTGTTTGAGTTCCTACCCTCTCCCCAGCTCTGGGAGTGCTATGGAAAATGGCCTATTGTGAACCCAGGCTGATAAGTGACTCTGGCAGCAAAGTTTACCTTGGATAAGTGCTTGGGTTTTAACAGCAGGATTGGCTGTGTTTGTTAATGAGGAGCCTCTTACTGGTGAAAGTTACCCCGAAATGCAGAGGGGAAATCACAGCAGCTGTGAGTCAGGGCAGGTCAGAGCCCAGGGTCTGACATGAAAAGTAGTCTGGCTTTTTAAAGGAAGTCACTAGGGGAATTCCATTCTGAAACTTCCTGTATTGATGGTGTGATGTTCCCTGCTGATTCATTTTCAGTATGTACAGCGGCCTCCCTCAACAGCTCTTGACAAACTTATGCAAATCATAGTGGAAATTAGATTTTACTTCCTTCTAAGGGAATTTTTCCTTGGCTGCTGCCAAATCAGATCAGCCCAATTAGCTGCCTTCTGGAGGTTTGAGGTTGGTTGCAGAGACTCAAAAAATAAGAAACAACCAACAGCCCAAAACAAAGACAAACAAAAATCCACCAAAAAGGATTTGTTTTTCATATTTATCTCTAAAAAATTGTAGTAACCTATGCCTGGCTATTTATAGCTAAATCTGTCTGATACTGGAGAAAACTTTTAGAGCATCTTCTGATGGTGATTTTCAGCCTTCTGTAATTTAGGATTCTTATTGGAGGTATGTTAGGTGTCTCTTTAGGTGTTAGTTCTGTTGCCAAGTGTTTTATTCTTCTAGAATAAGTACTTTTGTACAGCTCTACAACTTCCTTCGTAGTTTCAAAGAAAGGGTGAGGCTGGGAGGGGAACTGAAACTTCTCTGTAGTGGTGCTGCAACAGTGCCACTGCAGGAATGGCTCTGGTGAGGGGCTGGCAAGGGGTGGTGGGGGCTGAAATGCCATTCAGGTGCAGATGGAAGGAGTAAGATTTGGGACAGATAGTGACCAGGTGAGGAAAACCTTCCTGAATTCTGAGAGCAGTTCTCTTTTGGTGTAATGCATGTTCCCAGAGTGCTGTCACAGAACACGGGCAGTTGGATCCCCACAGTGACATATCAGGCTGGAATAGAAGTGTTGAAAGCTTGCCAAAACCACTATCAGCAGAAGAGCTGATTGCACTGTAAATACTAGTGCTTGTAAAACAGGAGGGGTAGTTTCCTCCTAGAAGTTCTGGAAACTTATTGATATGACCTAATGAATAATTAAGAAGCTTTTTGCATCAGTACGTGGCTTCTGACAAGGTTGTCAAACTTTGCTCTCCAACTGCCATGAGTTGTTCTCTCATCCAGCACTGATGACAGGAGATGATGCCATTTTCTGCAAATAGTGCATTTGTAGATGAGGTTTTGAGCCATCATGGAATGAATCATCTTGAGATGAGTGCATATAAAATACCTTGTTTTCCTACAGTGATCAGAACAAGTTTGCAAGCAAACACGCAGTGAGGGCACAGTGCACCCTGGCAGGAAACAGCCACTGGCATTGGCTGTCAGAGTAGCATAAAAGGGTTTTGGATCACGTTGTGCTCTGGGCTAAAAATAACCATCAGGAGTCCAGGGTTGAAACAGGGTTGAACTGTTTCAGGGCAGCTGCAACAGTTCCAGCCGCTTTCTCCCTCCCAGTGAGTATTTGGGTGTTTACTGGTATCCTGAGGTGCTGGAATGAACGGGGACGCTGGGCAGGTCTGAGTGAGGGTGCTGTTACACAAGATAAGCATCTGTGTTTGCTGCCTGTGCTCCCCCACACTTCACTGAAACTTGTCCTAGTTGCCAGCTCCCTTTGCTCTGTGCATTGCCTGACTAGTGTGTAGTGAATCATGAAGGGATTAAAGTCTTAATTTTCTCCTTTGCAGCCATGGGAATAAAGAAGTGTTCTCCTGCCGAGGTATCCTTCTGGCTGTCCAGTGGTTTTGGGACAGGGGACACAAGGATATTACAGTCTTTGTGCCATCGTGGAGGAAGGAGCAGCCCCGACCAGATGTACTCATAACAGGTATGAAAATGTGCAAACCAAAAGTAGCTTTTCAGGCTGACTGCTCTGTCACTTAGTGAGCTTGCAGAGTTCTGGCTAAGTCAGTAATTAACTTCAGAATGGAAAGTCTGAGTAGTAGGAGCTGCAACGAGCTGAACTGACCAGGGAGTATTAGTCATTAACTTCTCCCTTAAGCCAGCTTTTGCCTGAGTCAGTTGGAATAATTCAGAGAATAAGGAATGTAATACTGCTCTACTTCCTAACTTCTTGTCTTCTATTTCTTGAACTTTTTCCTCTTGCAGGGACATGCTTTGTATTTAACTGAAGCATATTTAGCCCAAATTATTCAAATTGAGGGGAGCTTGCTCTGAACTTGCAGAGGGCTGAGATTTGAATAACTCAGAACAGCAATGAGCAGGGTTGAATACAGTCTGGGTTGTGGAGAAACAGAATTGTAGTGCCTACATCTCTGCTCCCTGAAGAAAGTTTCATAGAGGAGCAGATAGAGGAAAGAAAATAGTACAATATCTATTCCTGTCCCTTGTTTTTCCATGTGGAATGCATTGGGAAATTGTTTACCTGAGGTGATTAGTTGATTAGACACTGCTGGACATTGTTTGGCCCTGAGGGCCAATGGAATCCACCTGTGTTTGGACTCCCTCCTGAGAGGGAGTCACGAGTTAAGTTACAGTGACAGTAGTTAGATATGATAGCTAGAAGTTAAGATGTAGTTTTAAGAGCTCCTCTTTAAATATATATTAATGTATTGAAATATAGTTATAATAATAATAAAATATTCAGCCTTCTGAATTAGACTCAGCATCATCTCTTCCCTGTACGGGCAATCACAACACAGAATGAATGTTTTTGTTTATTTTTAGTGCTACTTATAGTACTACTGTAGTGCATGAAGGGCTGTGCAGGTGTGCTCACAGTCGTGTTTGCTCTAGACCAGTACATCCTGCGTGACCTGGAGAAGAAGAAGATCCTGGTGTTCACGCCGTCGCGGCGGGTGGGCGGCAAGCGCGTGGTGTGCTACGATGACCGCTTCATCGTGAAGCTGGCCCACGAGTCCGACGGCATCGTGGTGTCCAACGACACCTACCGGGACCTGCAGAACGAGCGGCCCGAGTGGAAGAAGTTCATCGAGGAGCGCCTGCTGATGTACTCCTTCGTTAATGACAAGTATGGCTCGTGCCTTCAGGTTTCGGCTTTTGTTTTTTTCAGATCCTGTACTGTATTAGTGTGTAACTCTAAACTCCATGTAGAGGGGTTGTAAGCTGTCTTCACATTGTGGTCAGACAATACAGCCCTTCTGGGCCTGAGAGCCAAGGACACCCTCTGCCTCAGGCCCTAAAAAGTATAAACAAAAGTGAATTGTGGGGAGGGGAGCAAACTGGGGAATATGACTTCATTACCTGAAGCTGTAATTGGACAATTAACCCCTGATGTGCAAATAGACCAAACTTAGATCTGTCTGAAAAACTCATGACCATGGTTTGCCTTGGGTGTAGCCTGTGCAAGGCTTTTGCTTTGCCCAAAGTGTACGTACTGAAGGCCTTTAATAGCCACTTTATTCTCCTAACTCTGTCTAGCCTCTGTTGTAGGTAGCCACTCCACAGCATCGTGGTCACATCTTCCTGGGCTTTTCAGAAAGATCTGTGTGAACACACTGCTTGTTCTAATGAAGCGATAGCAAGTGATGCATGAGAAGAGCAAAATGGTAGTGAAGAAATAATGAAAAGCTGTAGGATACAAAGCCAAAAGAAGTTGGTGGCATCTCAGTAGCTGCTCCTAATTTGGAGCTAGGAGTTCCAAGGAGAGCTTCAGGGTGCAATTTCCTCACAGGACAATTGTTAGCAGCAGGTACTAATTCTGGTCAACAACCAAGCATTGAACCTCTTCTGTACCTGAAGGGAAGCATTTTGTGCTGGTGTGGACTGGGTGGCAGGAGGGTTATCTCTGCAGGAAATGGGAGAGCTTTGTAGGACTCGGACAACTTTTGATCTTCAGTGAAATAGGAGGCTTTGAGAAGAACATGAACCTCAACTCAAAAAAGTGAACTGCTTCTGAAAAGAAGAAAATTTCTTTTTCTTTAGGTTTATGCCTCCAGATGATCCCTTAGGGCGTCATGGCCCCAGCCTGGATAACTTCCTCAGGAAGAAACCTGTAGTTCCAGAACACAAGAAACAGCAGTGCCCTTATGGTAAGACCTGCCTTCTTAATGTGAAGAACAAGGTGTCTGTGCAAGTGTCATTCATAATCTAGTCAAATCCAGCTGGTCATTTCATGTTCTGTCTTTCCTTACAGGGAAGAAATGCACTTATGGAATTAAGTGTAAGTTCTACCATCCTGAAAGGATCAACCAGCCACAGCGCTCGTTAGCTGATGAACTCCGTGCCAACGCAAGGCTGTCTCCAACCAGAAGTGCCAATGCCAAGGAGGAGAAGAAGGGGAAGCGGGGTTCCCAGGCAGAGCTCTTGTGCTCTGTGCCCACAGAGAGTGACAAAAGCTCTTTACAGAAGGTCTCTACAGAGAGGAAGAGCTTGGCCCACAAAGCCAAGCCCAGTGACGTTGTGCTTCAGGCCAAAGGCTGTGTGTCAAGCAGTGTCTCCCCTGACAGGTACCAGCAGCCTCCCATGGACTCTCTGTCTTACATCTCTCAGGAGGGTCTCGACTCAGGCATTGGCTCTCTGGAGAACCAGCTGTCTGACATGTGGCCTCACAGGTGTACCAGTCACTGTGACCATTCCCATGCGGAGCAGGTGCCCGTCTGCACCTGTGGAAGGCAGAGACCTGTCTACCCACATTCCCCCAGCTTAGAGCAGAACGGCCTGGTCTCTTACAACCACAGCTCCCATAAATCTTCTTCCTCTGGTGCTAGCTTCTTGCAGTACAGCCCTGAGGTGTCTCGCTCAGGAGCACCCCACTCTTTCTCAGGCTATGGAGTGCCTGTGCACGCGGGCGCTGCGGGGCAGTACAGCCTGCCCGCCGAGTTCGGTGCCGCCCTGCCGCACTCGCAGGAGTTCTGGTCCGAGCCGTACCCGCTGCAGGTGAGATCCCCCGGTGTGCGCAGCCCCCACGCGGTGCACAGGGCCCCGGGGCCGGCCTACGGGGACTCGGCAGCCTGGGCTGGCTCGGAGCAGTTCGCTGAGGAGCGGGCCAGCGTGCACGTCAAGCTGTGCGGCATCTTCCACCCACACCTGGTGGATGCCGTGATGAGCCGCTTCCCCCGGCTGCTGGACCCCCAGAGGCTGGCAGCAGAGATCCTCACCTACAAGGCCCAGAACCCAGGTGTGTGAGGCAGGCATGGGGGGAGCTTGAGGGGCTGGGTTTTCCTCTGCAGCTGCCACAGATGCCTTCTGAGTGCTCCTTCTTATTCCTTTGGAAGTACTGGGCTCCGGCTGGAGGCTGGGTGCCAGTTGTGGTGTGCTCACAGCAAATTCTGCTCCAGCTATGACCACATGCCTGTGGGAGAGGTGAGAACACCCCAGCATCCCACCTTCCCCAGGGGCTAAGCAGGAAGGGAGGCTGCAGCTCTAGAGCAGGACTGTTCCTTTGGGGTTCATGGCAGTCTTGCACACCCTGAACTCCTGCAGTTGTCCATAACTGGATGTGAGACAAGTGGGTGCTGCCTTTGTAGTGGCCTAAGGCTTGTTTCTGAGGACCCAAATGCCTTGTCAATGCTGTTGTTAGGTCCTGACTAAACCTCTACTAAATCCCACCATTTGGATTTGTGGCAAATGTTGGGTTATTAATGTAATCTGAAGCTGGGTTTATCTGACTGGTTTTACTGGTGCACTTCTTGAATCATGTTTTCCACACCCTTCCCACCTCAGCTGATCTTCCTAATTGTGCCCCATGGACCACAAGTGCTTAGTGAGCTCTCAGCTCCCAGGAGCACAGTCCTTGCTCAGGAGGAGCAGCCAGACACTGCTCCAGAGCTGTGTGTGAGTTGTGTGTTGGGCATGTGCTGACAACTGTAGTGTCAGAGCAGGTGGGTGAGCTGAGCATGCTGTGAGTGCTGCTCTGGAACTGTCCCTGTCCCAGGCTGGCTCTGTGCAGCACTGGCAAGGATTTATTACGTGCCTTTTGTCTTTAAACAGCAATAGAACAGCTGCAGTCACATCTGGACTGCTGCCAGGGGCCTTCCCGAGGAGTCTTGAATATTTTGTGTTGTAAAGCTGTTGCTTCCTCTTCTTCCTCACCAATATTCCCCTGTCCCCTTTGGCTGTGCCCAACTAGAGCAGCATCCAGAATTGTAGAATAAGCCTTATTTGGCAAGACTGTTCCTGTTTCATTTCCTCTTAACTCTGTAAGATGTTTTCTATTGTAGGTACTGTAAGAGATTTTAAATATGCAAAACCAATTGCTGTAGTAATTGGTTCTGGTCCTGGAATTTTGCTGTGCAAGGGATGCAGGAATGTTCCTGGCACTTGCAGGCCAGAAGCAGTTGATTTGTTGATACACATTGTATCTGTGTGTGTTGTTTTCTAAATACAATACGCCCTTCTGTGGTTAAACCAAGGTTATTGAGTGGCAAATTAGGAAGGGGAGAGTGGAAGGCAGCTGGTCCTGAAACCCTCCTGGGAGCAGTGTTGTCTGTTCCTGCTCTTCCCTCTGCTGTCCAAGGAATGACCTGCCCAGACTGGCACCATGTGCCATGAGACCACAGGGACACCTGGTAAATAATGATACATTACAAACTAGTAATGTTTCATGTTAGTAAGCAAAATGCTTTTTAATTTTAAAGTAACCTGATACTTTGTAAATTACAGAAAAAATGGTTTTTAATGTTACTGTTCAGCACCTTGCTGCTTGCAGTTTTAATCAATGCTGTTCTCACCTCAGCCATGTGTTACTCGGCAAGGTGGGTTTAGGTTTCTGGTGGAATGCTGGTATCTGCTGCCTCTCTTGCAATGAGAAGATTAACATTTTGTACTCCCCGGCTGACACTTGCTGAACTTTCTGTATCACTATGCAGTATAGTCATGTACTGAATAGCCATGTGACAGCCCTGGCAAAGAAGAGCTGTGTTATATAAATAAAAACTGCTGAGTTGACATATTTGGTCTCTGGTGGCTTTGTGGAGGAACATTCAACATTTTGGTTGGCTTTCCAAGGGAAAAGTCAGAGAAATTATCCTTCCTCCCTGGGGTTCCTCTGACAGGCTTTGATCTCTGTGTGCAGTCTGAGGGCTGGTTATTGACAGGCTGTTAATTGATGCAGTGAGACCAAAACATCCATGTGCTGTGGCAGATAAGGGCATGTGCAGTGTCTGCTGTTGATTTGGCTTTCCTGGGGTTGCTCAGTCCCCGGGGCAGGCACTGGCAGGGCAGGTGGGATGAGCAGCAGCTCTCACTCAGCACCACAGTGTGGGTGTCTCAGGTGCTAAAGCTGCATTTATTGCCATTTAAAGCAGCAGAATTGCCACACTCCTGGCAATTTTGGAATCAGCATGGACTGTGTTTGGCTTTAAGGGGCAATTCCACAGTACAGCCTGGAAATAAATACCTGTTTTATCCAGTTACAGTACACCTGTGTCAGATGTTGAGTGTGGAATATGTGAATGGTAACATGTCCAGGTTTTGCTCTGAAGATTTGTTATGGACTGGAAGTGCAGCAGGAATATCAGTGCTCACCTTGTGTAAGGATCTTCCCCTCCCACCTGCTCCACTGCAGCACAGCATGTTCTTATCTCACTGGTTAAATAACTTTATGCTCTGTATTGAAACTTGTGTTCTTCATTTACCACAGGGCAGCGACTCTCTAGTTAATCAGAAACCAGGGAGGCAGGTGCTCCCAGAGACCAGCTGCATTTCAAAACAAACCTGCAACTCTCAGTCTGAAGTCTTTATTGACTGTGGGAGAGGAAGCCTCTGAGGCTGTCACTGCAGTGACAGAGCTCATGTGGCTCTGTGTGTGTGGGGTGGGGGGGATGGAGAGGTGTGTCAGGGGTCTGAGCACACCTTTAACCAGGTGAGGGGTTTGCTGCTGTCCTTAATGGGATCTGCAGTTGAAAAATGCTGCAGGATTTTAAGGCTGGTGTTCCTGTAAAAGACAATAGGTAATGCTAGTTTTACAGGATGTGTAAAGGGGTAAATGTTTGTTTTTGCATCTCAAAGCTGCACTGGGAGACAATTAAAGGAATCAGTGGAGAGGTTCATTATCACAACCAGGAGAGGAAGAGCTGGAGCTGACTGACTTGAGTTGTGATGTTCCTGTTGCAGTGACAGTCTTGGGGGCACACGGAGCAGTTTGGGAGGGTCAGGCCCTAGCACAGATGTGGTCAAAGTTACTCCCCCAGACTGCTGTGTGTGCTGCTGGGGGAGCCAGCCAGCCCAGCCACAACCCCACTGCTGTGCTCTGAGCTTTCTCCTTCATTCACACAAAGTTCTGTGTCCCCATTTCCCAAGCTCACTGTGGTGCTGGAGATTTGGGAAATGGGAATGCTGATTGGAACTGTTGCTGCTGCACATTTTTTCCCCTACACGCTCCTCAGTGCCAGGAGTGATGGGGCTGCCTGCCTGGACACCTTGGCAGCCCTGCTGGGGCTGTTCAGGTGGGGGTTTTGGGGTGCATCCTCTGGCTCAGCACTTCCTGGGGCTTGAGGGTAGAGCCTGCTCTGACTGCTGGGTTTTTGCTTTGTGTTCCTGGGTGAGCCAAACTGGGTCAGATCTGCGTGTCAGCTCTCTGGGCTGTTGGAGGGAAGGAGGTCACACATGGGCCTGTTGAAGGTTTCCTGTGCTCAGGGGCTTCCCAGCCCTCATCCTGTCAGCTGTGTGCCACTGAAGCCTCGTGCTGAGCTTCCAGAGAGGCTGGTTCCTCCAAGCAGGCCAGTCTGCTCTCCAGGACTTGCTTGTCTCTCCACTGCCCTGTGCTGCCCTTGCTCCCTGAACTTCCATTTGAACTCAGCTGGTTCCTCCCATTGGGGGTTTCCAGGAGGTGGCTAGCTCAGTTCCAACATTTTAAAGCATTTTCAGAGGCAGGAATGGGAAAGGCTCCTGTGCAGGCTGTGGGAAAGGGGATGGGGTGTGTGCACCATCATGGGGCTGCAGTGATGGGAGCTGTACATGGGAGCAGATTCAGCATCCACCCCCTGTTCCCCCAGTGCTGAGGCTGCTGGGCTGCTGCTCTCCCTGTAGAGAGGAGTGGATGTACTGAGCATGGCAGCAGCTCTGCACCCTGTACCCCAAACTGCTGCTGCAGCACAGCCCCCCTGTGAGACAGCAGCGCAGGAAGCAGTAACTGCAGTCAGTGTTGCATACAAGAGAAGGGGAAGGTGCTGGGGAGGGGCTGGGTGCTGCCCCAGGGCAGTGAGGGGAGGCTGGGGTGGTGATGGTGGTGCTGCCGGTGCAGATGCTGTCAGCACTCGCCCTCCAGCCAGGTGCTTTTCAGCTCTCACATCCTTTCCTAAGGGCCCTGAACACCCCGGTGCCCCCCAAGGCCAGGGGCTGCCCCTGGAAGCCAAAGCCCTGTGTGGAGCACAGCAGCCTGCTCAGCCTTCCTGCCAAAGCCACTGAGGGCCCTGGCCAGGCCTGGGGAGCAGTGTTGCACAAGTGTGTTGGAGTAAATGCAGCTTCAGGTTAAGCAATAGGTCAGGAGGCTTTGGCTGCTGTGGTGGCTGGGGAAGGGTTTCCGTGGCCTGTGTGGTGGCTCTGGCCTTGCTGCAGGTGCTGTGGGGAGGGGCTGCTCCAGTGCAGGGTGCAGAGCTGGGGGCTGTAGCTAATGCTGTTTGATGTCACCCTCCTCCTCCTCCTGCACCCTGGTCCCTGTGGGCTGGCTGGGGATTTCCAGCCCAAGGATTGCCACGGAGAGATGAGTGGTGGCTGCAGCAGGAACAGGACCTTGTCACATCGCTGTCTGCTGCTGCCATGGTCCCAGCATGGACACTGCTGTGATTCCTGCAGGAGTGGGGCCCAGCTTGGGGCCCCCATGGCACTGCCAGCCCATTTGCAGGACCTGCTTTACTGGGGTATTTCTGAGCAGCACGGGGCTGTCCCAGGGCCGGGTGGGTGCAGGGTGAGTCAGGCTGCTGCTATTGGCGTTGCATCAGTTCCCTGCATGTGGGAGCTGCACGGGCATGTTGGGAAGACAGATCCCTGCCAGTCCTGCTGCTGCTGGAGCCCAGCCCCTGCTGCGGGTGGGTGCTGGTCCCTGCTCTGCTTCAGCCAGAGCTCATCCTGTCCCCCTGCCCAAAGAGCTGGGGGCCTGCAGGGCACTGGTGCAGCTGTGCCAGCTCTGCTGGGGAAAGACCAGGCAGACACGAGCGATGGAGAAGCTGCCTGTATTGAGCAGTGGGAGCCTGGGCAGGGTGCAGCCCCCTGTGCTGGGCCAGGCCCGGGCACTGGGCAGCCCCTCAGCCCTGCAGGCTCCCAGGCCTGGTTGTTCTGGCCAGTGAGGGGCCCTCAGCCATGCCTGGGGAGCCGGTTGCCCTTGACCGCTGTCTCAAGGAACTGGCCCAGGGTTGCAACATGAGCAGGAACAGCTGGAGAGGATGGATCTGGACCAGGAAGTCAGTGGGTGAGTTTTGCAATCCCTCACCCAGTGCAAGGTGACTGAAGCTGGTTCTGACCAGAGCCTTGTTCCTGGAACTCCCAAGAAGCAGCAGAGCAGGAGGATGCTCCTCGGTGGGCTTCACCAGAGCCAGCCCCTGTGGGGCACAGTCAGCCCGGGGGCAGCCCTGGGCAGGGAGGGCTGTGATGTGTCCTGGGGCAGAGCCAGGGCCAGTAGCTTGTCCTGACCTGCCTCCAGCTGGGTCCTGCTCCTGGGGAATGGCTGCAGCGCTGCTGGATGGGGCCAGGCCCAGCCAGCACCAAGGGATGGAGGCACATCCAGGGATACAGCTGGGACTGCACCAGCCTGGCCTGGGTCCTGCAGGGCCTGGGCAGGAGGAATGTGTGGATCCTGCCTGGTTTGCTGAGGCCCTGCTCACACCTTCACTTACATTTTCTGCTTGTCAGGCTGGATGGAGCCACGAGGTTGCTGAGGTGCCTCCATCCACTGGCGTCCTGGAAAAGAGCAAAGGAGAGAGAGGGGACACCAGTGGGAGCACCCAGCCAGGCTCCTGCTGGGAACAGAACTGGGAGCCTTTCCCAGCACCTCCCTCCCCAGGCTGCCCAGTGCCATGCAGTGCCCAGGTGGAAGGGGGTGGATCACCCATACTGCCCTTAGCAGAGGTCAGCACATTGCCCCGTCCCCAGCTCTGCAGGCAGGTCCCCCCTCCCCAGCCACTGGCTCTCTGTGCCCCCCTACAATTCCCAGCTCCTACCTGCTGGGCTCTCTGCCTCACTCCCACTGGCACTTTGGTCCTCTGCTTCCCCTAGCAGCTCGGGGCTGTCACCACTGTTCCACCGCCAGGGCAGCTCCTGCAGCTGGAGCAGGGTGTCAGGGTCTGGGGGGTCAGAGGGGGCTGTGGGGGCTGGCCCCCCCCGGGCACTCACCCGCTGGCGCAGGCTTTGCTGCTCCCGCAGCAGCTCCAGGAACCGGCTGCTCCACAGAAGCTTCTCAGCCCCCAGCTCGGTGCAGAGGAAGCGGACATCGGCCTCCAGAGCCTCCAGCCTCCCCAGCACGGCCTCGCTGGCCTCGCCACGCCACTGCCCTGGCACCACAGCTCAGCTCCTGCCAACCCCCATGGCACCTGCCAGCCCCAGGGACATCCCTGGGCCAGGGACCCACCTGTCTGTCCAGGCTCCCGTGCAGAATCTGAGTCCACATCCTCCTCCTCCTCCTCACTCCCCTCTAGTCTAAGCTGCAGAGCTGTGCCGAGCTGGAAGCCAACACGGACCGTGGGGGCTCACAGGTCCATGGGCAGCTGAGCCCAATGGCCCCTGGCACCAGCCCTGCCTGGGGAGCCCCCCTGGTGCCACCCAGCAGGCCGTGTCACCGGGCTCAGCTGTCCCGGGGCTTGCCCGGTGCCCGGTCTCTCCCAGCGGGGGAGTTACCTCCTCGGTGACCTGGAAGGCACCATCCCAGCAGCTCTTGTAGCACATCAGCAGCACCTGCGGGAGAGGACGGCTCACACCCGCCCTGTGCAGTGCAGAGCCTGGAGCGCTGTCCCCGCGTCCCCAGGGCTCTCGGTAACAACCACAGAGCGCCTGAAGCCGAGCAGCAGCCCCCGGGCGAGGGTCCCGCTCCCGCAGCGCCTGAGGCGCTCCCTCGCCTCCAGCTGCAACAACCCAGCCCGCAGCAGCAGCGGTGCAGCGATTGCACCCCGCAGNTCGCCACGAGCCGGCACAGCGAGAGGGGACCGGACGCGAGGGACCCCCGCCGCCCCCTCCCCGCTGCCCCCTTACCCAGCCATGCACCGGGCGCGGCCCCTCCTGCCCCTCGGTGACCAGATGAACTCCTGCCTAATCCTCTTGGTGACGGGCTGTGCGGGGATTAGCGTTTCCCTAACGCTCCACCTTTGGGGTCCATAAGGACACTGGCTGCTCTTTTATGCTTTACTTTGCTCAGGATTCATCTTTCACGAGCAAAGGACTCAGGAAATATTTCTAACCACTATTTTTAGCTTTAATTAGCATTCAGGTAAAGCCTGTGCAGCTCCCTCTGACTCCTGTGCCCAGGCACTGGCCATTCTGGGGGTTTTTAGCCACTCAGGTTCTTTAAGAAGTAAAACAGAAGTGTTCAGAAGTCAAATGGAAGTTTTAGGCACAGCTGCTGGAGTCAGGACCCAGCGGGGAACAGCTGATCCTTTGACTGAATCAAGTGTGTGCCATTTCTCTTTCTGCCCCGATCAATGTGCCCCTCTCAGGCTGCAGAACAGGCTGTCCCCTCCTTCGGTGACAAACACAGCCAGAGGCAGGAATGGCTGCACGTCCCCATTGTCCCTGCAGCACCCCAATGTGTCACAGGAATGCAGAGCTGACCCTGCCACACAACCTGCCTGCCCACAGGCTCCGAGCTACACCAGCCCTTTGCTGCTTCTCCAAAATGTTCCACCCAAAAGAGTCTGGCAGCTTTCCTCGAGGTCAGAGGTGCAGCAGAGACTTCGCCTCTGAAATCCAGCCGTCCCTGCTTGGAGCAGCAGCAGAACTGTTTTCACACCGAGGCCAGGGAATCAGAACCATCAGCTGAGAATTCTTTTTTCCAGCTGTGGAGGAGCAAGGCTTTGTTGTTTATGCTGTTTCCTAGATCTTCCACCCCCCTGTCCTTAAACTGTAAGTTAGAACACAGAAGTAGGCCGGCTTTGCAGCTTGGCCTTTAAGCTGCTCTATCCCGACCCCCCCGTGGAGGAGCAGCCGCCAGTCCCCGAGCACAGACACAGCTCCCTGCAGGATGAGCCAGCTCCCTCCAGGAACAAACACGGAGCTGCCTTGATCCCCAGATCAGACACAGCCCAAAGCAGAATTCTGCTCCCTCACAGTCCTGGTGCCTGGGGAGAGCTGAGGAGGACCCCAAAGCCGAAGGGAGCAGAACATGAACATGTGAACCCTCGGCTGTTCCACGGCCGTGCACACGCCAGGGACTCAGTGACAGCCCTGTCCCATGGCCCCTTGCCCACGTCTCCCTCCAGCAGCAGGGGTTACACAAACACATCCCAGCACTGATAAAGAAAGCAATACCCCACGCTGAGCAAAACAAAGCTCAGTTCAACTGCAGCACCAAGATTCTGACGTGGCTGCCGTGAGAAGCACCCAGCCGTGACCCTCTGTCCTGCTCCAGGGACAATCCAGCTGGCTCATCCCTGACCTGCAAGCAATGTGCCAGCAGAACCGTGGACATTCCAGTCCTGCCTTGCAGCAGGATCAGCCAAACACAGCTGGAGAACAGAGCCTGGCACTCCCTGCAGAACTTAGGAACAGCTACCCCGAGGAGAGAAAGCACCAAGAGAACCTCCCATGGGCCAGGGGACAAGAACAGCTCCAGTGCCAAAGGGGAAGAACCCCAGCAAGTCCCTATAAAGCAGGTGGACACTAAAAAGCACCAGGAGTCAAAGTTTGGACTGAATAAACCATGAGAAGAGACAAACATGGAACTTTTATTGTTTATGTACAAATGACAGAGGTTTGTATTAAAAAGAGAACCCACCCAAAGTCAGCGACAGGGAAGAGTTGGCTCTGAGCTCTGGCCCTTCCTGCACCTAAAACACTGAGGAATATCGGGAGAAGGTGTTCAAAATGAAACTAAGAGAAAAGGGTTAAACTGCCTTCTTCTCTGCTTGAGAAAGAATCAAGAGCTGCTCCACAAAATGAAGAACCTTCCACTACACGGACTAAACAAACCCAAAGTCAACTTGTAACTATACACTTCAGCTTTAAAAAAGGCACNAGAGCTGCGGGGAGGTGCCTGGGGAAGGGCTCTGCGCTACGGACCCACGCCAGGCTCCAGAGCCCCCGCAGCCCCCGCAGCGCCGTCCCGCAGAGCGCCAGCAGCCGGCGGCCCCCGGCGCGCAGCAGCCGCCTCCAGCAGGGCTCGGGCGGGGCGCGCTGCCGGCCCATGGCACCTGCGGAGCGGGACACGCAGCTCAGGGCCCGGCTCCTGAAGCTGC
>VXBC01000199.1:91902-108598 GCA_013399945.1 Ploceus nigricollis | reverse complement strand
CCCCGCCGTACCGACAGCCCCGCTTACCTGCTTTACCCTCACGGCGCCGTGGTGCGGGCTGTGGCTGCGGCTCCTCCTGCCTCGCGGGGAGCGACTCCTCCGCCCGGACCTGCTCCTCCGCCGGGGCGACCTGGGGAACAACGGGAGGGGTTGAGCGGCGGGGCCGGGCCGAGCGTGGGGCCGAGCGGCTGGGCCTCCCTACCTGCTGCCGCGGCTGCCTGCGCGCGGCCCTACCGGNCCCGCCGAGGAGACAGGGCCTCCGCGGGGGTGAGCGGCGACGGGGGCACGCAGGGGGTACCGCGCTCCGCCGGGGGTGAGCCGGCCGGGGGCCGAGGGTACCGCGCTCCCCTGGCCGCTCCTACGGCGCTGTCCTGTCGTGTTCCCGCAGGGTCAGCCCCCGCGCACCCCCGCCAGCGTCTCCGCCACGCAGCAGCCGCAGGAGCTCCTGAACGCCATCCTGCCGCCGCGGTGAGCGGGGCCGGGCCGGGGCCGGCGGTGCCCGCGGGGCGCCCGGTGACTCCGGTAACGGCCGGTGCTTCTCTGGCAGGGAGTGGGAGGAGGCGCAGAAGCTCTGGGTGCAGGAGGTGTCCACCGCGCCCAGCACCCGCCGGGACGTCGTGCAGCTGCAGGAGCAGCTGGACCGGCAGCTGCAGCAGCGGCAGGCGCGGGAGACCGGGCTGTGCCCCGTGCGCAGGGAGCTCTACACGCAGTGCTTCGGTCAGTGCTGGGCACACAGCTCACGTCCAAGGACAGCCTGGCAGGGGATGCCTGCACGTGAAAAACAGCTTTAAATCCTCTTGGTTATCCTCTTAGCTGCACTTCGACCAAGTTTATTTAAAGTAAATCAAAGCCGTGTGTGTGTTACACACTCTAGTGACACGGTGCTAGTCCCCCAAAGGCAAGGGGTGGCCACGGCTTGGAGAGCAGGATCCTCTGAGGGCTCTCCCATGGCTGCAGCAAGTCATTACACATTTTAAGTGTTTGCTGTTGCAGCTTTAGGGGATCAGCATCACTGGCCTTACCTGAAGGGCTGCACCACCCCTCTGTTTTACCTGCTGTGCTCAATGCTACAGCTGCAATGTAACAGAACAAATCAATTATTACTGTCACTAGGGCATGTCATGTCCTAAATGTGGGCCCATTTACCCCAAAGGCCTGCATTTAGCTTTCCAGGACCCTCTCTATTCCCTCAGAACCCTCTTTACCCTTCTGTATAAAAGCTAAACCTTAAGGCATCACTTCCAGGACTTCATTTTCTCCTCAGGGCCCCATTTACCCTTCCAGAACCCCATTTATTCTTTCAAAACCATCTTTACTTTTCCAGGATCCCATTTATTCTCTGACAACCCTCTTTACTCTTCCATGACCCCATTTCCATCTCAGGACCCCACTGACCCTTCAGGGCCACATTTATCCTTCCAGAACCCTATTTTACACCGCCATGCAATAGGAACAATTATAATTAGCAGTCTTAAGCTGCCCCAAGGGAAATACAGGTTGGATAGCAGGAAAAAGTTTTTTACAGAAAGGGTGGTTAAAGTTCTGGAGTGGTCTGCCCGGGGAGGTGGTGGAGTCACAATCCCTGGGTGCGTTTAAAGCAAGATTGGATGTGGCACTCAGTGAGGTCTTAGAGCTGGGATGGACTCTATGATCTTGAAGGTGTCTTCAAACCTGGCAATTCTGTGATTCTGTGTGTGATTCTGCATCCCTCGTTGTGTGGCACAGTGAGCAGGTGAGTGTCACTTAACGGGTCCCTAGCTGGGTAAGTAGTGACATAGAGTCCGTGCATTTTACAAAAGGCTGATCATTTACTTTATTAAGAAACCCATTGCATTTTTATACCCTAGTTTGCTACAGGTGGACCTAATTGGTCCTTGACTTAAAACACCATCACCATTGGCTAATTAAGAAACCACCGTTTGGTAAACACATCTCCATAACACATTGCACATGTTCACAACACCAGGTGCAGCAAGTTAAGATAAGAAATGTTTCTCATTTTTTTGTCTGAGCTTCTCACAGCCTTTCCCAGAACGATGCCTGGGAAAGCTGTCTGTTTCTCTCCTGGGAAAGCTGTCTGTTTCTCTCCTGGGAAAGCTGTCTGTTTCTCTCCGTGGCCAGAGCTCTGCTGGCACAGGTGAGAGGAGCAGCACAGTGTCCCAGCCAAAGGCACTGCAGCCTGTGTTGCTCCCTTGCAGACGAGCTGATCCGGCAGACCACGGTGAGCTGCGCGGAGCGGGGGCTGCTGCTGCTGCGCGTGCGGGATGAGCTGCGGCTGACGCTCTCCGCCTACCAGGCGCTCTACGAGAGCAGCGTGGCCTTCGGCGTGCGCAAGGCGCTGCAGGCCGAGCAGGGCAAGGCCCACTTGGAGAAAAGGGTGAGGCATTTGGAGAAAAGGGTGGAAAGGCCACGGGGTGCAAGTGGTTGTTTCCTTTCCTATATTCTGCACAGTAGAGTTTTTGTCCGGTATGCTAATTCCAAACCTCCACCTTCCACCTTCCTGTTTGCCTTACAGTGCTTACGTCAAGTTTCTGCTGTGGTGGGTTATTTTATGGGAAGATCCTTCTTTGATAGTGTCTGTTGTGGTGGGTTATTTTATGGGAAGATCCTTCTTTGATAGTGTCTGTTGTGGTGGGTTATTTTATGGGAAGATCCTTCTTTGATAGTATTTTTAAGATAGAATTTGTGCTCTTTAAATCTTTACAGCTTCCCGTTGTACAACGGATTCTAAATAATTGTATTAAAAACTTACTCTGCTGTCTCTGCTTGCCATGTATGAACTATGATATTGAATTTCTTTGTCTTTTACTGTTGAAAACAATGCAAAAGCAGAGTTTAATTAGTCCTAGTATCCCAATTAATATAATACAATTATTTTACTGAAACCTTCTATCTTCTGTCAAGTCTTCACTGAAAACTAAAGTGAGACAACATGAGTGACGCCTTGGGGCCCGTGACGGAGCTTTCTGCACGTGAAAATAGTAGATTTTATATCCTTAAACTCATTGTTTCCGTTTCCACAGGATGGCAGCAAAGACCATCAAAATACTCAGCTCACTGTCCTCGGGCTTAGCTGCACTTCTGAAGCTTGTTCTACAGCTTTAAAGACTGCACCACACACCACTTTGTCCTGATGCCTTAAATTTTAGCTCTTGTATTTTTCAGATTCTGTACTGCATTAGTATATAACTGAACTTCATACAGAGTGGTAGCAAGTCCTCTTCACAGTTTAGTTAGACAAAACAATCCTTTTCTAGCCTGAGAACACCATTATAGCTTCAGGCCCAAAAAGTATGAACAAAAGCAAATTGAGAGCAAACTGGAAGGATGGGACTTCATAACCTGAAGCTGTAATTGGACAATTAACTCCAATATGGAAATGGACCAATACTTATAAAAGTGTGAAAACTTGTGACCTGTGGTGTATCTTGGGTGTAGCCTTGGCCAGGCTCTTGCACTGCCCAAAGTGTATCCTTTGAAGGCCTTTTAATAAATACCTCCTTTATTCCTTTAACTCTGTCCAGCCTCTGTTCTAGGTAGCCTCTCAAGGCATCAGTCCCATCTGAACTGAAAATTGACTGTTTGCCAACAAAAGTTGAGACATCTGTACTCTTTTCCAAGATTGCAGAGCTGGAAGAGGAAAAGGAGGTGCTGGAAAAACAAGTGAGCGAAGAGAAAGCAAAATGTGAGGCTATTGAAAGGCAGGAAACTGAACGGCGAGAAATAGAAGAGAAGAAACACAGTGAAGAGGTTCTGTTCCTCAAACGGACAAACCAGCAGCTGAAGGTCAGTAAAAATCCACAATTCCAAATACTAGTGGTAAAATTCTCATTAAAACCATTAAAGCCCTAGTAACACAACACACCATTTAACATTAAATATTACCCAAGAACAACTGTGCAGGGACTGGATAATTATTTGTGCATGTGGCTTTGGGGAGAACAGAGCTTCTGGTCTGTACTTTGTTTTTAAAAGGAAAAAAAAACCCACATCTTTTGAGTAAGGAAAGAATGTCACCCTGAACAGCATCGAATGTTTCTGGCTACAGCTAAAAACATTTCCCTTAGAGCAAGCTGCTTTTCCTGCAGATCTTATTTTTTAACTCACATTTTCAGGCTGCCTTGGAATGTTTTAGGACACAAAATCTTAGATCAGATGTGTGTTGCCCCTGAATCCGATTCTCCCTTGAAGTACCTGTACTTGACCAGCTGTGTGTGCCACTGCTGAGGGTTATTGTAGCTGCTCCCATCCATCCACTAATTGGCATCAAATTTTCCCAGTAATCACAAAACTTGCTGTTCCCAGCTACTCTTGTCCCAGAGTCAGTTCATGTTCCAAATGCTAGAGAGCCAAATACTTAATTTAGCTCACATAGTCCAGCTTCAAATCAGAGAATTCAGACCACTGTTTCAACAGCTTTTATTTAATTTCCCCCTCAATGCTTCACATTCTAAAGAGTTTCTCATCATACAAAGCCAAGGCCAGCTCTGTTCTCCTCAGAATGCAACAAGTGTGCATGCCAGGAACGACAAACTAATTTATAAAACATGTAGGAATGGAATTGCTGGGGAACAAACCTGGCCTGGCTCTCCTGGCAGCAGCGCAGCATCCCTCTGCTCCTTGCTGTGAACATCCAACAAAATTTAGCCCTTCAGAGCACTGGAGGTTTATTTTTTAGGTTAGGAAATCTAATTTGTCTCACTGTCTCATTTGTTTTTCAGGCCCAACTTGAATGCATCATTGCAGCAAAGAATTAATTGTTTTGTTGTCCTCAAGGCAGGCTCAGAAGAGCTGTCAGAGCAAGAAGCTTGCAATTAGTGACAAAGATTTGTCTTCCTAAAATGATCTTGAGTTTTCACTTACCAGTAACAGCAGGCAGTGTAACTGTGTTCTTTCTTTCTCTCTTGAAGAGTTGAAATTCAAGAGCTTCATTAATTACTGCTCCCTCCTTCAGAGCCATCTCAGCAGTCAGCTCTTTGAACAGTGAACTTGTCTGGAACTTGCCTGTTGGTAACGTGCTAATGACCTTCAAAGCAATAACTAATAAACATTTTTAAATGCAAACATCTCTCTGACATTATTAATTTGAAAATGTTGTAGAAGATTCAGAAACAATATAAAAGTGCCTACAAGAAAAGTAAGTCACATGCACCAAGAAAGAAATGGCAGCTCACTCTAGGACAGGCATCTTGGGGGCATTTCCTTGAGTACCTGCAAGCTGGTGTCACCTGTTCATGGAAATCCCTTGTCAGAACCATCAGCAGGAACTGAGCACAGGTGACACCAAAGCTCTGGGAGTGACTGTTTCTGCTGAAATGAAGGGGCACGATGGCAGTCATAGATTCACTTCTCAATGGAAGCAAATGAAATCCCTGCTTGAGGTACCTCTGCGAGCAGCTGGTTACACAGAAGGTGAACATGGGAAAGATAATTCCCTGCAGTCATGTGAAAAACCCCATAAAGCCAGTTTCCAGAAAAAAACCCACCCAAACCCCACCACTGAGCAACACTGGGATAGCTGTTTGGCTACTGCAGTGTTTGCTGGCCTGGGACGGCGATGTGGAAATACCATCAGCTCCAACTGCACAAAGAACTTTCAGATGATGCAGAAACAAAGAGAGAGATGCTGCTCCTGGGGCCAGGACAGACCGGTCACACTGGGCTTTGAACAGGAACCGCAAGTTTTATAGTAAAAAAAGCCACCGCATACTAGAGCTGGTTTATGTAAAATTTAATAGAATAAGCAGCTATTGCTTATGTTTGTATTTTTTCTGCTTTGATCTTTGTCCCTCCAAGCCAGTTTTTTTCTTGTTCTTATTCTTATTTTTCACGTTGTGAGTTTCATAATACCGGACTCCGACTTTCTTGGAGCGCTGCTGCCTCTCGGCTCGTCTCCTCTGCAAACACAAAACACATTAGCAAATCCCCAGCACCCAGAGCCTCAGTGTCTGCAGCTCTCCAATGGTGTTCACTTTGCATTCCACACGTGTTAAGTAAAATAAATAATTTCAAACAAAATGTTACTGATGTGATTCTGTACAGAACCCAGCCCCCCTGCTCTTAGGAGAGTCAGCTCCACTTCAGTTCTTCACAGCAAGATACAAGATTCAATCTGGTGTGCATAGTCAGGTAAGAGGGGGCTGACAGAAGCTGTCACAGAACATTCCTAACAGAATTCTGTTTTCATTCCCCTCCTGTTCAAGCCCAAAGTCTCAAAGCTCTTTAATGACAACAGGCTCTTTAGTCATATTGCCAAGGATAAAAAAGCCAGCTTATTTCCCTGCTCAGTTGTACTACAGGAAAGCACACTTACTTCTTTGGATGTGAGTTTCTTACAAGGCTGTTTACCCAACTGGTCATCATCATCATCACTTTCCTCTTTGTCTTTCTTCTTTCTTTTCTTCTCTATGCTGCCTGCAAACAGCAGAGATCATGCACTTGGTATCCTCCAGAACACTCATTAGTTTGAAGGACTTCAGGCTGAGGTCACCATCTCAACTCCTTGAGCAACACATTCCCTTGGCTGTATTTACGAGCTTCTACCAAAACAACATGAATGCTCCTCAGAAGAGCATCACAGCTATTACTGTGAAAACTGCTCTCAAGAAACAGGTTGCTCCAGCCCCATCCAAGTCCAGGAGAATTCCACAGTCCTGTCAGGACAGGGCTCTCCCACCTGATTGTGCCTTTACTCAAACTGACTACAACAACTGAAGCCTCAGTAAAAACCTATAGCCTGAAGTATCTCTGTTTTTGTAACATCTCAAACCCCATCCACTCCTTCCTGTAACACCCCAGGGAAGGGGAGCTGCTCTGCTGCAGCCTGCCCAGCTCCCAGGCTGTTGGAACTCAAAACTTGCCTTCACTGTATCTTCCCTCACTGAGAGGGACACCTCCCATCACAGACAGCTGCTCTACAGGAAGGCTACACCAGGTTAGCAGCAGCCCTTGGGACAGCTAAAGGGAGATTTAAGTAGTTTTAGGGGAAAAGATCTTGCATGCAGGATCCAGTGGATGCTTCTCCCCTTTTTTCTCTGGCTCATAGGATTTCCAAATGTAGATTAAGAACATCTACTAATCTTGTTTTACCTCTGTCTTCAGTTTCTTTGGGCTCTTCAGCCTCCTGCATGGATTTTGCAAACACGTGGTCACTCAGTCTCTTGGGGATTCTATGGAAGATAAAACCAGCAATAAAAGATTGTTGTTACACAAACAGTGACCACCTCTGGGAAGCCATCAGACTCCAGCAGATCCCAGTCCCCTGTCAGCATCAAAGCCAATCTTTGCACCAGAATATTGCAATACCCTTGCTGCTGGAGTTACTGTGCTTGTGTGCTATATGAGAGAAAATGTAGCACTTAAACCTTGAAATCTCTGTCCTCACAAGGCTGGTGGATGAGCTTTACTAAAACTGGGCCTGCTGTATGGGCCAGGATTCACTGCACATGCACGAAGACCCAGGCATATCCAGCCTTGGGATTACCCAACATCAAGGAGAGATCCAAGGATGCAGTATTGCTGCCCAGAAACCAAGATAATGCTAACTCTAATCCATAGTTTAAGAGGCAGCTTTCCAAAAACATTTTTAACTTGCTGGTAAATAGCAGCTCTTGGAATAATCTTTCAAAAACAAACTGCTATTTGGCCCAATCTCCAACCCTTATAGCTAAGCCAGATAAGCTGTGGCAATTTGTGTGTGGCAGCACAGGGGAATTTGTCAAGCAAGTCAGAAATGGAGAGCCTCATCAACCCTTTTCTTCCCCTGCAATTATTGGACAGATTCAGGTACCTTATTGCTGAGAATCTCTTGGCCCTGGCTTTATCCAAAAATTTTCTGTATTTTGCAATCTTGTCCTCCAAAGCCTTAAGAACTGCTTTAGAGCTCTCCTGGGCCGCAGGTGCAGCCACCTGCAATTCCTCCTCTCCTGGATCCTGATGTTGCTCATTCTCTTCTTTATCCTCCTCCTCCTGCTCCTCCTCTCCAGAGGAATCATTGTCTGTGTCATCAAAACCTGGCACATCCACAGGAACCAGGTCTTCTTCTGAGAACTGAGGTGCCACGTTAATCCTGCCGAAGTTCTGCCGAACGTGGGACATGAGCTGCCTGATTTCAGTGTTTGTGTTGTTCTCCTCTTCTGCTGGCTCCACACCTGATGCCACCAGCTCAGAGACTTTCTCCTCAGTGTTTTCTTGGCTGCATGTCACAGATGCTTCCAACACAGGAGGCTGCAAGGAAGAGCAAGATGTATTATCCCCGAAGTCTGTCCCACCACCTCCAGGAACAACTCCCATTTTCTCTCGTCGGAAAAAGCCTAAGATGACAACATGATTACTGACATTTCTGGTAGTCAGTAATGACTCAGACATCTCTGTAAAGAGCACTACTTCCTGGTCCTCACCAAATTCAGGTGTCACCTGAAGGACCATGCTTGGGCAGAGCCCAGGACATGCACTGCCCAAGTTCCATGGCACGCTGGGAAAAGCAGCAGTGAATACCATTAGGAAAATCAAATATGAGGGAAGAGGAGGCACAAGCATCACATTCTTACCTGGGCATCTGGCTGACCCGGTTCTGCGTTCGGTGGCTTCACAAAGAAAGGGATTCTGCCCCTCTGCCAGTCATTGAGAACCATCTTGCTCACAGTCTGCAAGTCAGGCTCACCACCCTGAGAAAAACAGGAACAGTTTATGTCCATGTTTTTGGGGCACACATCCCTCCCATGCCCCGTGAGCAACAGAAACATTGCCATTTCCCATGTTCAGAACAGGCCACATGCTCTTCCAGCCCACAAATGAAGGAAGCTGGCACACCTTTAACAGTTTTCCAGTCCTAGCAGCAAGTTTCTCAAGGAAGTCTTCTGTATCCGTCCAGCAATCAATTTTGTATGTCTTCCTGATGTACTCTGCTTTGGCTCTTTCCAGCACGGCACAAATATGGTCTTCAGGACTCTTAATCTTTTCAACCTGAACCTGAAAAAGCACAGCAGAGGATCAGTAGAGGATCACAGAAGAGCATCAACTCTCTGAGACTACCACAGTGACAAACAAGCAAAGCCTTGCAGCCCCCAGTGCAGACACATACCACTCCCTTCAGCACAATGTCTGTCTCTGAGTCTCCTGATGGATAAACCACCCCAGGGCAGTCGATGAGAAAGATCCGTCGCATCAAGGTGATGTACTGCCACACCTGGAAGAGATCAGCAGCTCCCCATCAGCACCTTCCACACAGGCCTTGTTTAATTAAGTTTTGAAGACCAGAGTCAGAGAAACAGAGCCTGCCCCAGCATTTGGATCAGGAGAGCACAGACAGGGAGTGAGGACAGCTGAGCATTCCCATCAGAGCCCCGCAGTACGGCAGAGTGGGAATTTGGGAATGCTGCCAGAGCAGTGCTTCAGAGCAGGGACTGTCCATTAGCCCCTCCTCAGGGTCACAGGAGTGACTGACAGGTCAGTACAGAACTTGACAAGGTCACTAGGCTGATTTCACATGACCACATTTGTATCTTTAACACTGGGATGTTCCTACCTTTGTTTCCCCTGCAATGGGGGCCACGCTGCAGACCTTCTTGGACCGTAGGGTATTGATCACTGAGCTCTTGCCAACATTGGGGTAACCAATGAATCCCACACTGATCTGCTTCTTGTCAGAGTGCAACTGGTGAGAAATAACAGATCCTTTTACATCTTGGAGTGAGGGACAGAATTACCACTGCACTCCTGAACCCCAAACGCTAACAAAGCAAAAGACAACATACAGTAAGCCCCCAAACCAACCAGAATTGTTTTGTACCTTTCCAAACTGCCTTAGGAGCTGTATGAAAGCACCTTTGCCGAATGGGTTTGTGAGGCTGGCATGGAAAGCAAGTGTTGGATACTCCTGGGAAAGGACAGCAACCCAGCGTTTCTGGAGAGGCAAAGGGGACAGGGTTAGAGACCCAGGGCTGCAAAGTGACACTCTGTGCTCTCTCCAGAGAGAGGAGGACACAGCATCTGCACTGGGCTCACAACTGCCATGAACATTGCTAGGGAAGAACCTTTGAAGCACTTCCCCAGCCCAACAGCTAAAAGCCCTGAGTATTGTTTGTATTAAAGACAAACAATTTCCCAAAAACGCCTTCACTGCTAGCTAAAACTCATTAGTTTAATGACATAAAGCAAACCAGCTGGGGGGGATATGGATCCTAGGCAGACTAACATTTAGCACACTCTGGAGACAACAGCTGAACTGTTAAATCCAGACAGAGGAAGTAGGGAATTTGTGGCTGGCGTGTGTTGCTCAACTTGGCCAAACTTGGCCAGATTTACATGGTAATTGTTACTTTTACTGCAGGCAAGCAGAGAACTCCCAGTGCCCCAGTTGCAGTACGCCCTTCCAGACCAGCATGGGGACTGGCACGGAGCTACAGCACAGCCACAACAGGAACAAAGAAGGTCCACAGAATAACAGGCAGGACTGTGCTTACAGTGGCCCAGGTAGGAATGAGATCACATTTGTTCAGCACAAAAATGAGATGTTTCCACTGCTTCTCCTTTTTAAGGTAGGATTCCACATGAGGGGAGCGAGTGCCCATGGGATCCCGGGCATCAAGAACTTGAACAACAACATCTGATGAGTCAATCACCTGAAAAATAAAAAAAATCCACACAGAAGTAATGGATTTTGCAGAAAGAAAGATATCTGTACCTCCCAAATGAAAACTAGTCATATTTGAAACTACATCATTAATTTAAAAACCTTGTATCCTTCACGAACTGCTACTTCCCCACAGAGTAGTGAAGTTCAGACTAACATCCATTGATGCTCTACTCTCTCCTCTCCTAAATCCCTTCCAAATTCAGTATGGACAGCTGAACAACTTTCACCTGTTCTTATGCACCAGGGAAAGAAAACACTATACCCAAATGAGAAAACTAAAGTACTGCAGCACACAAACCCCCAGTGTTCATCATCCATTCAGCAACAACTCCCTTCTACCATTTCATAATGGATCAGGGTATAAAGGATGTTTTCTGGACCAATATGAAACACACAACCAAGCAGGAACCTGCTGTTAATCCACGAAGCAACTACAGCAGGGAGCTGTCATTTTACGACTTGTTTCAAGCCAAGTAAATTTGTTTCACAGCTTTTTCCTGCAGTTTTGGCAGCCTTTTACTGAAATCTGTTTTGCTCAACCATTCCCAGTGCTTTTAGATCCAAATGAAAAGGTTTTAAGCTACATTCAGAAATTCAGAGCAGAAAGTCAAGCAATTTCACACCTAAGAGTCACTGAGAGCACACAAACTGCTTATACCACCCCAATTCACTCAGTCTCCATTTCTCTGGCAGCCAAGGTGGCTCATGGAGAACTGAGGGCCAGAGCTCTCCCAAGATGACCCCATCAACATGCCAGATGTTTTTAGCCTAAAGAAACTTAAGGGAACATGACTCTTTTACTTGTGGTGAAGACCCAGGAATCCAAGAGAAACTTAACACCTTCACTCTGTCAGTCCTCTTCCAGATCATGTATTTTAAGAATTTTGTTTCTCCAGGACAAGAGCTCAAGAATCAAGCTCAGTCAGGCAGAGATTTAGAAATCAAAATCTACTCTTTTTGAGTTTTTCTCATTGTTGCTGTACAGGATTTCAGTGCTGTGCTGAAGCCCCTAACTGTGCAAAGGCTGACAGATGTGACTGCTGCAAACTCCAAGTGCCATTTACCTTGTAGAGCTCACCCCAGATTCTTTTGGACTGTCCTTTCTTAAAGATTTCCTCTTGTGCTTCATCCCTAGAAGACATCACCAGAAACATCAGTAACCACAGATACAGGGTCAGGATCTTCTCTTCTCTTAAGCCATTTACAGACAAAAGAGGGGACAAAGCCCAAGTAGCAGTTGGTATTTAGCCAAAATCCCAAATTCAGCTTATCTCCTTTTCCTTTCTCCTCATACAGTAACAGCATTGATGGAGGTACCAGATACTTCTTTAAAAACAAGGCTGGCTTTTCATACATGTAGACAATGAGTCATTTTTTCCTTTCCAGTCACCTTACACCAGTGTCCTCTGTCACCAGGTCTCGGTCCTTGCCCTGGTCATAAGACTCTGACGAGGCCTCAGCATTCTCCACCAGAGACTGCACATCACTTGCAGACAGAGCTGGTCTCTTCCTTTGTGATTTGGGGCCAAACGTTGTTTCAAATGTTTCTGTGTCAAGAATGTGAACTCTGGAGGTCTGAGGAAAAACAGGTTGGTTAAAAAAAAAAAACCCAAGCACGGTTTTTTCCCATCTCTTGTGGCACACAGGGAAGGAGCCCCAAGTTCAACACAGCCCTGGCAGCCTGTAACAAGTGACAGGCACTTCCCTAACAATGTTTGAGTTTTCCAGCTCAAGCTTCAAGGAACACAAGAGTGGACACTTAATAAGCAACAAAACATTCTGCACTTGCCAACAAACCATGCTTCAGTTCTTCCACCATAAATGGTGTCAAATGCAATTACAACCACCGTGATGAAAATTCAGCTGCTATCTTTGATCATTTCTTGTTTTTCTAACAAGAGCACAAATCTCGCCAAATTCTCAGATTTTTGTCAGGGATAATTATAATCAAAACTAGATTTTAAAGCTTGCAATGAAAGCCAGCTTGTCTTGGAACAGCAAACAATCCATGGCTGAAAGCAGCAATTTGTTTTTGTAATGCACGTTTTAACACAACCTTTTCCCTAATTTAAATAACATTCTTATGACATGAACTTACAAAGTTTCCATATGACAAAATAGCTACCAATAGTCCAAAATAATGGTTTAGACACCGTGAAAAAAATGGCAATAATTAAAACTTGATATTCTAGAAATGAAGGCTGAATGAAGAAGAATTTCTGATACAGGATAAAACACATGTGTTTGAGTTCAAATTCATCACGTGAGTGTCTGCAGGGTGAAGCAGCCTCAAGAAAGGCCCAGGAGCTGTTAGAGGGGTTAGAACATCAGCTGGCACACTAACCAATCAGAAACCAGACCATAATATGATAGTATCATAACCTATCACGGAATCACAGAAGGCTTTGGGCTGTAAGGGACATTAAAGCCCACCCAGTGCCACTCCTGCCATGGGCAGGGATACCTTCCACTGTCCCAGGTTGCTCCAAGCCCTGTCCAACCTGGCCTTGAACACTTCCAGGGATGGGGCAGCCACAGCTTCTCTGGGCAGCCTGTGCCCGGGCCTCCCCACCCTCACAGGGAAGAATTTTTGGGGTAATTTCCTATTGGAAAATTAGACTTTTTATTAAATAATGTATCTTTCTTTGTCCTCACACTTGATAGCCACAGTGACAGGGAATGAGAACCATCCTTCCCCAAGGAACCCACTACAGCTGTCCCTCCCAAGGCTTCCAGAAGGCAGCATTTCCCCAGGCTGTGCAGGGAGAGCACAGCTGTTCACAGGTGTGCACACAGCTGCACAGTCAGTGAAACCCACGTGTGGCTTGATCCGGTCGTAGAACAGGGACATGGGCAGCTTCTTCTGCTTCATGATCACCCTGTAAGGATCCTTCACCACAGTCTCCATCTCCTCCTGGAATTTCTGTAGGGATGATTGCTTGATCACACGAGTATTTCCTGAGTGGAAAAAACAAACATTGCACCTGGCCTTTCCTGATCTCATCTGCTACAACTGGGGACACTAATAAAACATGAACTTTCCATCTAGGAACAAAAAGACCAGTGAAAACCCAAAGGGTTTTACTTGAGACCAAGCCCAAAGAGGCAGCCAATCCCTTTCTTTCCCACCATTTATAGGAAATTTTAAAAGTATCTCTAGGACATTTAACAGCCATACATATGGGCAAACCATGGGGAACAAAACAGGAGCCAAAATAACCACCCTTAGGGGAGTGTGTGGAAAGCAAAGCCTCAAAGCACAGGTACAGGTAATGGCTGACAGTGATGCCTCAGGATTTCAGCTTTTATATTTTCCATCTATTTGTAACCCTGCAGTTCTTTAGTGTAGAACTCCAAACTCCACACACAGTGTGAGCTGCTGCTTCCCTATTTTGGGCAGACACAACAATTCCTCTCCAGGCCTGGCAATCAAGGACACCTCACTGCCTCAGGCCCTGAGAGATGGAAACAAAAGTGAGTTGGGGCAGCAAACTTGGGGTAAATGACTTCATTAGCTGAAGCTGTAATTGGAAGATGAACCCCCAATATGCAAATGGCCCAAACTTATCAAAGTGTGAAAACCTGTGACCCATGGTCCATTTTGGGTGCAGCCCCTGGGGGGCTTTGTCTGCCCTAAATGTGCCTGGAGACCCTTCAATAAATAGAACTGCTTTTTATTGCCTTAATTTTGTCTGGCCTCTGTTTTTAGGCATCAACAACAGCAGTGGTCCCTCACTTTCCCTTTCAGCACCTGTCCCACACAGCTGTCAAACCACCACTCTGAAAGAAACACACTAAGTTCAACAGCTTTGAAGCTTGCTGAGTCTGGAAGTTGGACAAAACTCACCAAACCATTTGATATTTGGTTCCACTCTTGCAACAGTGCCTGGCGCCACAGTTGACTGATACTGCAGAGGTTTGATCACTTTGCCACGTTTGTTCCTGTGAAAAGTGCACATTGTATGACTCTATGCAGATATTTACTGTATGTATTATGTTGTATTGATTAGTAGTGCTGTATTAACATTGTCATAGTATGGTAAATGTAGTTTTGTAGTTAAAATGGAGCTTTTCTAGTTAGAATAGAAACTCTGTATGTGGGATATTTTTTTAAGAAAGGAATGAGGTACTCCACTGAGACAGCAGCCACAGGACACCTAAATCTTCCAGAGAAAAAGAATTTATTGTTCCCTTATCAGAAGAAATTAACTTCTTCCTGCCTCTCTCAGCCATGACGACAGCATCAGGATTAAGAGGCAGACATGGACACTGACCAGACAGAATCCTTTGTTTCAATAGAATTTATGCATCATGTATGAAGATGCAACAGGCTATGGCTTTTAAGGGTTAATCCTCTCTTAACAGGTGTCCTTTTTCAGGCTCATTTTGCCCAGAAAAAGGTACCCAGACTGTCTGTAACTCTTTGGTTTTATTGTCTCATATTGTCCTAATCCCAACTGTCCACATTTTTACTACTCTAATTTTACTACTATTTTTATAACCATTTTATTACTACTAAACTTTGAAAATTTTAAGAACAAGTGACTGGTGTTTTTCACATTCCTAAGGGACAATGAAGACATGTCAGTGCACAAAGGGCAGCACCGGCCCCTCCAGCCCTTGTGTGCAGCAGGCCAGAGCAGAGGCACAAAATGCAGAGGGAGCCTCGACCTGCAGTGCTGCTGTGCATTCCATGGGGTGAGTTAACCTGAGTGGCAGCACGGCAGCCACAGCCCTTGGTCTCACTCCAGCCTGGCCAGTCCCTCCCTGCAGCTGCTGGTGACAGCCCAGGAAGGGCTCCTGGGGCTGCAAAAGGCACCAAGTGCTGTTTTCTGGCAAATCCCACTGCCTTCTCTCACAGAGCCTTTTAACCAGCTCTGCAGGACTCACCCACACAGGGTGAGACCTGGCTTGAATTCAGCAATATCTCAAAATCCCTCCTCTCCATCTGCTCTCCAAACAGTGGGAAATTTGGCAAAAGAAACCAAACATGCTGCTGTGAAACAGGGCTCTCAGAACTGCCATGGCACAGACACGTGGGTGCTGCTCCCCTGCCGTGGATCTCTGCTGTGGCACACAGGGGAACAGATCTGTGGAGATCTGAGGGGAGCTGAGGCTCCTCAGGTGTTCTGGGGGGAGCTTTTGAGCTGTGCTGCTGTGGGGAATTCGGGAATTCTGCGTGCTTTGGGTCTCTCCACGCAGATGTACCAAGTGTTTCCCAGCTGTATCCCGGGTACCTCGCTGGGCTGCTGAGAGCTCGGGATCAGGCTCGGGATCAGGCTGCCCAGCTCACGGGGTTACAAAACACACGACGTGCCACCACCGAGGCGTTTTGTCGCCTGTCCCTGGCGCGGCCCTGCCCGGCCGGTACCGGGAACGCGGCCGGGCCACGAGCCAGCTCCCCCGCGGCCGGCCGCGCTCACCTGCGCTCCTTCTGCCGGTACATGTTGAGCCGCCGGATGGTCGCTCGGTCCCGCATGTTGTTCCCTCCCTCGCCCCCGACGCGATCTGCGGAGACAAGAGAACATCAGCCTCGGTGCGCTCCGCTCCGGCCCGGTCCGGCCCGCCCGGCCCTGCCCGTACCGGGGTTGGTGCTGGCGCGGGAGGGGTTGATGGAGCAGCGGCCCTTGTAGCGCGGCTTCACCATGGTGCCGGTGTGGCCGTCGGTGCCGGTGTCAGTGTCGGTGCCGGTGTGGATGCGGTGCCGGTGCCGGTGTGGGTGTGGATGCGGGTGCCGGTGCCGGTGTGGGTGTGGATGCCGGTGTCGGTGTGGGTGTGGGCGCGGCGCCGGTGCCGGGACAGGCCCGGAGCGCTCGCGACAGGCCGCGGACACGCGCACGGCACTTCCGGCGCGCGGCAGCGTCTGACGCACTTCCGGGAGCCGCCGCGCTGTGGCGCAGGCGCAAGCGGCATCTCCGGGCCCGGTTGCCACGGCAACGCCTGGGCTCGGCCCTGCCCGGCCCCGGAGCCCCGCGGTCCCTTTGTGTCCCCCCGCGGTCCCCCGTGTCCCCTCGTGCCCCTGTGCTCCGTGTCCCTGCCCGCGTCTGGAGGGGCGGCGCC
>VXBC01000199.1:59594-91884 GCA_013399945.1 Ploceus nigricollis | reverse complement strand
TGCCCGCCCCGGAGCGCTGCCGTTCGGCCCGGGGCCGCGGGATGGTTCGAAGGCCCGGCGGGGGCGCTGGCACGGGAGCCCCCATTGTTTGGGAAGTGGTGTTTGTTCACTGCCGCATCATGGAAATCGTTCGGGACAGCGGCAGGAACGCTGCCTGCCTCTCGCTGAGGGATGGGATGGCTGGTGTGACAAAGGGGTGGCTGGTGTGACAGGGGGGCAGCTGGTGTGACACTGGGACTGCTGGTGTGACACTGGGGTGGCTGATGTGACACTGGGGCAGCTGGTGTGACACTGGGGTGGCTGGTGGGACACTGGGGCAGCCAGAGGGGCACTGCTGCAGCAGAGACTCGAGCACAGGGCAGTGCTGGTGGGTGTTTACAGGCACACGGGGCTGATCTTTCTGGGTTACTGGCAAAGAATTTGAAAAATTAGCAATAACAACAGTGCGTGCTTTTATGTGCAGATAAAGAATCGCATGGATGGTGTGTTAACAAATCAAATCTGTTGCAAGGCCTGTGTCCAAAGCGTAAGCCCACATTCCTCTTACTGCCAGACTGTAACAGCAATCTGAAAGCTCCTCACCTAGGGGAAATGAACAAAGCTGAACTGAAACAGTGTTAATTGATAGCAGAGCCTGGGCTGGGGCCAAGCTCAGCACCTTGGGGAATACTTGCCCAAAACACAGCTCTAGCCCATCCTTCTTAAACCCTTATTAGCAGCAGAGCGTTCCCAGCCAGTGCAATGTCCTTCTGGTGCTGCTAATGCTCCTCTAAACCCAGAACAATAACAGAGCTGCTGGGATCCTGTTCTTCTAATGATTTTCAGTGTTTTGCTGTGAGGTGTAGAGTCCCTGCTGTACAAGGGAGCCATGATGAGTCAGGCCTTGGGACATGTTTTGTAAGACTGAGTCTGGACTTGGAGGCTGTTTGGCTTAAGCTTACACATTCTGGTTTTTCTCTTAATAGAATTATCTGTGCCTTGGGCATTGAAAAAAGTACACATTGATGTGGGCATAAAAAAAAATCAATTCCAAATTGTAGATAATTGTTTAAGCTATCAGACTCGAGGCTCATGTAGAAGAGTTTTCCCGGGACAAGTGTGTTTTCTATTAGAGTCGATATCAATCTGTCAGAAAAGCCTTTTGATTTTCAAAATTTTAGACTAAATAGTTGAGTAATACTTTTGCTCTGCTCTCCCCAACTCTTTCTTCCTTCCCCTTAAGAAAACTCCCTCTTTATTGTTAGCAAGAGATCTTGGGGAGCAGCCAGAAAGTCGCTGTCTCTTTCTGTGAGGGAACAGACCCAGCCAGCTTTGGGCAGGAGGCTGTGGCAGGGAGAGCTTGTCTTGGGGATGCCCCAGAGTTGGGTGCTGAATTCCCAGGTTGGAAGCATTGCTGGGAGGGCTCAGACCCTTTACCAGCCGTGCCCCCAGTGGGGTGGGCTACGAGGCTGGATTTTCTGTCATAAGAAAAGATCCTGCTGATGGTGTGTGGGACCTGCTGCATTCACCCTGGCACCTTCCTGTGGTGCTTTCCTCACTCTCACATATTCTCTGACCCAAATTCCAGCACTGGGGCCAGCAGTTGGTGTTGAACTTGCAGCATCCCTGAGGCTGCAGCTGCTTATTGTGTATCTGATAACGTGCGAGTCAGATATTTTGCTCCACTAAACTGATGTTTTGTTGCTCTATGACTCACAGCTTTTCCTTTGCTATTGATGCATCCCCCCATTTCTATCTTTAGCTTTTTCTCATTCTGTCCTGGCCACATTCATGTCCTGGCCACAGCCAGCCAGGACAACAGGGTCACAGGTCATTGTCCATCACCTCTGCTACGTGGCCTCAGCTCCTCAGCACCACTGCCTGACCAGGGCTGAAATGAAATAATTTTGAGTTTTATGTGGCCTCATCTTTGTCAAATCCCAGTGAATGTGGTTACATGATGCCATGGGAATGACTCATTCCCATAATTACATATGTTCTGGGGGGTTATTCCCATTGTATTATTAAAAACTAGTGATGTTGGATTTTTGGCAGGGATTGTCTTCCTCGTATGATCTACAGATTTTGTCAATTAAATGAAGGAAAAGTAGATTTCCAAGAGTTCAGAACAAGACCAGACTTGCACTCAGAGCCCTTTTTCAGTGTGGTATTGAGCTCCTCTGTTTTATTTAGCAGGATAAAGCAGCCTCAGCCATGTCTCTCTATTGCAGCAGTTCCCTGCAGAGCACAAGGACGCAAGTAGATTTTGTAGCTCATCTTCAAAATCACAGCAGAAGACCTTGCAGGCAGTTTATCACCACAGCAGCTTTCCCAGCTCAGTTCCTCAGGCATGGCTTCCCAGGGATACAGCTGGCAGGAGCAGGAGGGAGGGCTCCTTGGCAAAAGGCTCCAGGTGTGACAGGGAAGACAAAGTGATCCTGCATTGTTGCCTTGAATATGGAGTTCCCAAAATGGTGACTGAAAGCAACAGGGGAACTTGGGAGGAGGAGAAAACTGAAGTCAAGAAAAAAGGCAGAAAGGTATCAGAGGGCTTTGAGAGCCCAGGCTGAGCTGTGGCAGTGGGGTCCAGCCCTGGGGGGGCTCAGAGCTGGGCTGCAGAGCCCTGGGCTTCACCCTGGGAACATCTGCCAGTGCTGCAGAAGATAAAGCAGTTAAAGAGGAATGTTTTCCCGTGGCTTGATTTGAACAGCCAGGAAAAGTAACTTCTGCCCTTGTGGGCTGGGCTCCTCCGTGGCCCTGTCAGTGCCTCTAAACCAATGCTTTACCTCAGGCTGGAAATTACAATATACCACCTACCTGGCTGCCTCTCTTTTCCTGTTCTTCAAAAATCCTGGAAATTCCAGCAAGCAGCTCCATCCAAACCCTGGTTTGGCATTCAGTTGGGTGTGATGTATTACCGTGTACATAAATGCCATCAGGGTGATTTACTGATGGTGACTGATTAAACACATTGGTATTTCTGTACTTTTAATATAGATTTTTTAAATGTGATGCCTATCATGTCTCTCTGTGAAGTCTATTGACTTCATAAAATCTGTAAATATGTATCTGAATTATCCTTTTTAGTGTTCTCAGACAATGTAATCCAAACAATAGTTCTGGAGATAACCTCTTTCACTATCCTACTTTGTTTCCTTTAATCAAAGCTAAGATTTCTCCTGACTGAGAAATCATTTAAATATAAACATGGGCTAAGGAGTATATACATTACCTCCACCTCTCTGGGGGTGGAAAGTCAGTGTGAATTACTGTGTGAGGAGTGTGTGTGCACACAGTTCATTGACTGTAGATGATGAAAAATACAGATTTGTATTACCCAGAGAGGGTTAAGAATGTGATAGAGCCAACGTGTGTTTGGTGACATTCATCTTCTTTAGGTTCCAAATCTCAGCAAATAAGAGAGAAATGAAACAGTTCCAAACTGCAAGCTGTCCATTATTCCTGGCCCTTTGTTCCCCCCATGGCATGGGATGCATTGCTCAAAATCTGAGGAAACAGACTAGAAACCGTGCTGCAGACTCTGAGTCAATGGAATTCTGTCCAGCAAATAACACCAGGTTGTTCAGCAGGGAAAATGAAGCTGTTTCCTGTGCAGTGGAGTTCCTGACAAAGCATCTCTGTCTGTCTGTCTGTGCATCCAGCAGTTGCTTCTCCAGTTCAGCATCAAGCTGATCAAAGCACAGGGTGGGAATACGTGCAGGAGTTGGAGCAGTGATGTTCCCATCCATGATCCACGTGGTTCTGTGGCTCTCACATGTGGGCAGAGGCTCTCAGGAGAGGCTCGCTGTGTCTGTGGACATTTTTAATCCGTTGGGTTTTACTCCAGTTTTGGTGAATAAACAAATGAAGCTGGTTCAGCAAACCCATTTATTGATTTATTTGTTTAAAGACATGTATTTTACAGTGATGCCATGGAGACAACACCACAACAGGGTAATTTAGTGCATGGAAAGAGAGCATTCACATGTGTGTGAGTTGAGGTGACATCACCCAGCTAAGGACATCTCAGCTTGGACTGGGGAGCTCAGTGTGCAGTTCACGTTGGTCAAAGGCAAAATGTTCCTAAATTCATAACTGAACCAGCTCTCTGGGAGTGGGAATAAGCACAATTCTTGAGCTGACTCAAAAAAAAAAGAAAATAAATTGGATTTTTTTTTTTATATTTTTCCTCCTAATTGTTCTAAAACAATTTAATTTTAAAATCACCCCTACTGAAAAATCTTGGATATTCTTAATATGCATCTTAAACTTCCTGTTGCCTTTGTCCCTTTTTCTTCCCCTTTTGTTCTGAAAAAAGGAAGAAACTAGGGGAAAGGCTACAACAGAAAGAAGTTTGTCAGATTTTCTAATAATCCCTAGAGTTCTCTAAAATAGGTTCTGTTGATTTATTACATGCAGTTTAGTTTTGAAATAGTTGTGCTAATAGTGCCAGGAGTTACTGTAGGGAATCAAGTCATTACCAGAGCTTTCCTAATGCATTCTCTTTTCCTTAATCCTCACTGAGAACTCGGTGGGGATGTGGCACCAGGAGGGAGGCACAGCGAGGGAGCTGAGCTTCACCAAAGGGTCACTGGTGGGTGCTGGTAAAAGTGGAAGGGAAAACGGTTCTGCTTATGAGCAATGCCATGGCATGAACAAAATACTTCTCTCACAGGCTAGAAAATAGAGCAAGATTGGATCATTCAGCTGGGAAGCTTTCAGAAATCATATGAACATGATCCATAAACAACTTAAAGGATGACTTTTAAGAACCTCTTTCTCCCCCTGCTTGGTATGCTGGTCGTTTATCATTGTGCTGAAATGGAATCCCCTTTCAAAGATGTAACAGCTCCTTGTTTACTTAAACACAAAGTGGGCGATAGGCTGAAAGGTTTTTTTGCCAGCAGAGCAGTCACGGAGAGCTTGGTACAGCTCCGGAGCCCAAACAACAGTGCAGCCTCCACATCCTTCCCCGAGCCAAGCAGCCCTGGGGTGCCTGGGTGAAGGGAGCTGGGGTGTCCTGTGCCACAGCAGAGTCCTCGGTGGGCACCGTGAGCCACAGGACAGAACCATGGCTGTGGGTGTGGGCAGGTGACCCTCGGAGGGACAGGGAGCTCTCCCCTGCACACCTGTTGGCTCACTCTGCCCTCCAAAACCACAGAGCAGAGGGTGGTATGGAAGCGAGTACAGCAAAGATTGGATTCACCAGGGTTAGTCTGGGGTGAGGTTTCCCCTGCCCTTTGCCCTGCCAGGGGAGTTGGAGCTCCAGCAGCATGTCCCTGATCCACCCTGTGAGCCTTAGCACCATCCCTCGGGACCAGAGAGCTTCTGCTGAGCTCTCGAGAAGTGAAATGTGTCTCTACGTATTTACACAGAGAAATCACGTTTTAGAACCCCAGGGCAGTGAGTGGGAGCCACCCTGTGACCCTGCCCTGAGCGGAGCAGGCAGTGACCCACGCAGGGCTCGCCAGGTCTGTCTTGCACAGTCCTTGTCCCAGTTCCTCTGCTCAGGTGTCAGCTCTCGCAGAGCAGGAGAATCCAGGGAATTCCAGCCCGTGGGATGCAGACCAGGTAGTTTCTACCCAATTCAAAAATTTGTTTCTCTTCTGCAGGACCTGAGCTGAGCCTTCCCCCTCCCGCCTGCCTCCCTCCTGCTACACACTGCGGTGGTGGCCAGCACCAGCTGTCCCCAGCCCGGGATTGTCCCACAGCTGGGACTGTCCCAGCAGAGTCACAACGTTTCAGCAACCTGTGGTTTGTTGTAAGCTCTCATTTTCTCAGTCTGCTGTGTGTAAAGTGGCTCCTTCAGTGGGGAGTTCCTCGGGGCTCAGCGGGGTGCAGCTGGGGTCCCTCTCACAGGACGGCTGATTTGTGGCTGCAGTGCAGCTGGCAGCATTTCCTGGGATTTTCTTAAAGCTTTGGTGAGTTTCCCTTCCACAAGTGAGTCTCTGTCCTGTGGGACACCAGCCTCCATAGGGGCCAAGGTATGAACCACACACTCAGGAAGCTGGTTGTCATTTTGATTTTGTTTTTTTTTTTTTTTAATTTGAAATAATTCTTTGAAGCAGATTCAGGGCAGATACCACTGACCTCTTACCACAAGCATGTATTCGCAATGATAAAGTCATAACAGCTCAAAACACAAAATAAGGGGAGAGGGAAGAGAAAGAGGCCACTGCTGTGTGTGTCTGGTCCCAGGTCAGGGAGAGTGGCCATGTGGGTTCAGTCTCATCCCCTGGCTGAGTGGGGCTGTGCTGGAGCTATGTGCTTGGGCTCCATTTGAGGCCTTCAATCATGAAATCAATCCCATGTCTGGGTCCTTCACTGGCTTATGCTCCACCTCTCCTCCCTGCAGTGTCCCCACAGAGCCCTGGGGCTGCGGGCTTTGCCTCCGTGTGCGCTCCCACTCCTCAGCAGCATTCTCCCACAGTCCTGGGCGGGGTGTGTGTGCAGCCTCCTTCAGTGTGGTGTGTGCGGCCTCTGTCAGTCCGTGGGTCAGTCTGGAGTATATGTCTGTCTCTGGACACGTGTACATGGTGTAGCAGTGCTCTGTTCAATAAAGCTTTCATATACATAGCAGCAATGGAGTCTTGCCACCCGGTGACGCGCTGGCCAGCTACTGGGCAGGGCTAGCGGGCGTCGCGGGCACCGTGGCCCCTCTCTGTTTGTTCTTCCTCTTCTTGGTGCCAGACTTAGTGTCTTTGGTGTCTTTCCGATTTCTATTCCCATTATCTTGCTTTCCTTGCTCTTCCTTTTTCTTCCTTTTCCCTGCAGTAAAGCAAAGGGGCAGCGTGAGGTGGAGCGAGGCACGGGGGAACAGATCGGCCCTGTCCCCTTCACCCTGCCCCCCTGGTTAATTCCTGTCATTCAGTCACTGCTCAGAACCCTTTCCTCTCAGGACACTCAGCACAGCTGCAATCCTTGTCCATTCTGTAACAAGATAACTAAACCACCATTCATCCTGGAGACACTCTAATTCCTGGGAAAAACAGACCTGTTCTGGTAGAGAGCTCCCATCATGGCAGCACACGGGCATGCACCCTTGGCTGCTCTCTGGCCAGGGAAGAAACTAAAATGGGGTTTTTTTTGGCATGGGTTGGACTCTATCATCTTGAAGGTCTCTTCTAACCTTGCCATTCTGTGAATCCTGTGAATTCTGTAAAATAGCTGAAACCTGTGGCACACATGGAAAGCTGTGCCAAGGATCACCCCCCTGGAGGCTGTGCCCCTTCCACCTGCAGCTCCTCCAGGTGCCATCACATCTGTATCCCCTACACTTCAGAGGAGCTGCACAGCACATTTGTGACTCTGGACAATTGGCTGACTACTTGTGCCTGAGTTTTACAGGTGTGGGGAGGGATGAGCCCCCCACCTGTGCTCACCTTCGGGGCACTGGCTCTTCTGCACCGTGCACCGCCGCACCTCCGTGGTTGCAGGGCACAGAGACACGTCCCCAGAGGGAGCCTGCAGAATCCGCCGTGTTCGGTCTTCATTGCCCTTCTTGAAGCCACAGAGCTTCCTTTTCTTGGAGCAGGGCCCCCACGGCCCCCACTCGCTCATTTCACATTGTGCTGCCAGACAACAAGAGAGCCCAGCTGTCACTCCTGTTCCTGGCTTGCCAGCCCAGGCCACCCCAGAGCCCACCACTGCATCTCTCCCCCACCTTAGGCTGCAAGGGAGTCTGTGCTTCCCCAGCAGGTTCCTAAGTCCCTGAGCACCCCTTCCTTGCCATACCACACCAACTCTGGGTCACAGTTCACAAACACCAGGGGCTGCTCCCCATCCAGGCTGGTTCCTAGAGGGCTCTGCCCCACGAAGGGCTCGACACAGGTACCACGAGGGGCTCAGTTCATCATCTAAACCCCCCTGCAGCAGTGCCCACGAGCAGACATGCCGAGTGCAGGGCTGCTTACCAGGACTGCTGCACTCCATGGTGCCGTTGGCAGCAGCGTAGCCTTCAGGGCACGTGACGTAGCATCTCCCTTTGTGCAAATACAAACCTTCCTTACATTTTGTGCAAAAGTTTCGACTGAAACAGGACTCACAGTTCTCAATTTTGCATTCTGGGGGGGAAAAAAAACACCAAAAAAATCACCAAAGCCGTCATGTAGTCCGATGTGAACAGAAGACTCAAGAGGCTCCACACTGCCAACCCAGAGGTCTTGCAGCAGCCAGGGCATGTCTCTGAGCATCCTGCCAGGCCTGGCTGTGCCCCTCTGAAGCGAGTTTTCTTTGCACCATTCCCTGTGCAGGACAGCCCTGTGCTGCAGCTCTCACAGCCAGCCAGCAGCAGCCACTGCCAGCACAGAATCAGGCAGGGTGGGAAGGTTTTGGGCTGGTGTTCAGCTGAGCATCAGTCAGCCAAAGAGGACGGTGCAAAGGATACAGTCCCAGCTCCAGCTGCAGCTACAGGACAGGCTGCATGGAAAGGGAGCTAGATGGAAGGCTGGCTGTGAGGGTGCTGTGCATGGACCTGCCAGGGGAGTGATCACATGTCTCCATGTCCAGCTCTTTCTGTGCTCTGGCTACAAGATGCAAGTCAGGGATTTCACTCAGAGCCGCCTGAGTCCGGTGAGCAGTAGAGCAGGAAAAGAGGCACTAAGTGCCTGAAAGGATTTCCCTCTTCCCAAAGACTGCCAGTCTGGCAACCCATACAACAAAACTGCCCAGAGGTCCTGCAAGATCCCACATCCCCAGCATGCCCGTGCAGTGCTGAGCAGGGCTCTTCTCAGGCTGTCCTGCTCAGCCCTGCCTCAGCCCTTCCCTGCAGCCCCAGCACCTCCTGCACCTGAGCAGGGGCACGTGCTGCCCTGCAGAGCACTGCCACCTGCCCACAGCCCTTCCCTCCCAGCCCACACTCACTGATGCACTTGTTCATGTCCGTATTGCGAAGGCCAAAGTATCCCAGTGGACAAGAAGGCAGGCAAATCCCGATTTGTCGGATATCGTTCCGCTCCAGAAGGATGAAGAGTTTGGGAGAACACCTCAGGCACCCATTGAACTCAGAGCACAGGTCACAACCTCTGGCACAGCCCTGACTCAGCTCAGTGCTGACTGGAAGAGCAGGAGAGAGGCAGTGGTTAGTGCTGCTGTGGCCCTGCAGGCACGAGCTGTGACCCCAAACCCCTGGCACCCCTGGCAGGAAGGGCAGGAACTGGGGCACAGCAAGGCTCCTGCAGCACTGGCACACTCACAGCACTGCTCTGGCCTCGTCCCCAGTGGCCACAGGAGCCACAGCTGTGCCAAGCACGGGCACGAGAGTCACAACAGTGGCTGTGCTGAGGAGCAGGACCCTGAAACAGCCACCAGCTGTGCCCAGGGCCCACCCCAGCCCGCTGCCTCCCAGCCCTTGTGCCCGGGGGGACAGACACTAAAGATGGGCATGAGCCCAGGGCTCCAGCACCTCCTGCTGCCTCCCCTGCAGTGCCTCCATGCCGAGGAGCAGCGGGGACAAGAGCTCATGGCCCTGGAGCAAAACTGTTCCATTAATTGTGTCCATGCTGTGTCCAGGCTGGGACGCTGTCCCTGCGTGCCAGGGTCACTCTGAGCCTGCCTAAATTCTCTCTGGCAGTCGGGAGGTGTCACTGCCCCCAAAATAGAGATGTGTTCTCAGCTCCTACATTCAGTCCAAGAAAAATACTCAATCCCATGTCTTGAGAGTTTTCTGCTTTTAATTATCATATAAAATGCTGCTTGTTTTGAAACCAATCGCATTCTTTGCAGACTAGAATGCAGGTTATTTTTATTAGTTTATTATGCAAGCCATGTCCTTGTTTATAGAAAAGCTGTGTATTTAAAAGATGTATTCTTTTAAATACCATGTTTACTACACTTCAAAAGCAAGCACAGAGCAGCACAGCATTTATGTGTCAGGACTAGAGGTGAGAGAGCTGCTCTGTCCCCCCGCCATGACCCAAGAGCTGCCCTGTCCCCCTGCCATGACCCAAGAGCCTGGCAGCCCCCAGTGCCTGCCCCTGCCCCATTGCCAGGCCTGTGGCTGTGGGGGCTGCTTCAGCCTTGGTGTAAGATGCCAAAGGCAGGGGGATCCTCAGCCCCCAGCTGCCAGGAGGGTTCCCTGGTCTGGATTGGGACCCCCTTGGCACTGTGGGCCCTGGCCCCTCTACACAGAGACCCCCAGGGATCCAGCCCCATCCCTCCCACAGCGCTGGGCTCTGGTGCCAAGCTCTGCATCCATGGCAAAGGTATAAACTGGGCTCTCGCTGCAAATTGCCCTTTATAGCATTAGCCATGACGTCAGGTTTTCCTTGTTCTCCCAGGGCTCAGCAGTCCCAGTTTTAATATAAAATCAATTTTATATAATTCAATTTAAAACAGTTTTAATGTAAAACAGTTCTAACATGAGCTTACATAAAGGAGGGCAAACGCCTCTGGCTGCTCTTGTGCCAGTTCTGCCTGGCTGCCCTGCACGAGCCCCACCAGGGACCCTCTGGGCTGGAGGCATAACTGACCCCCCCATGACCTCAGGGGACACCACAGCTCGGAGCTGTGGCAGGTCAGGGGACATGGGGAGTGGGACTGGGGATCTCTGCGGGCTCTTGGGGCACTGCAGGCCCTGCCCAGCTCCCTGTGCTGTAACACATTCACACCAGCATGACCTTCACGGCATCATGAGAGGAAGTAGAGAAGAAAAGCATTTCATACATACTTCGTCTTTGCCTCTTGCCCTTCACCACTTTGCTGCTGCCTGTTAGATCCATCGAGCTTAGAAAAACCACCACCACAAGCAGTCCAAGCTGCATAGTAACTCTCCAGCGCTGCAGCCCCTCCGTCGCGGGGTGGTTGGGGGAGCGTGCTCCACAGCTGGGCTCTCTGCTGCCGCTAAATCCTCTCGGGGGGGATCAGAGCTGAGAGTCTGTGCACAGAGCCACGTCTGGGACCATATCCACAAGCTACATCAGCACCAGCCAGCTTAGGTAGCAGGTAACATGGCTCTACCTTCATCCCTGTCAGCAGTGCAGGAGCTCGGCCCTAGTCCCATCGGGGGCTCGGCAGCGGGCGTTAGCTGCTCGCAGTTTCCAGAGACGCTGGCAGGAACTGCAAAAGAAGAGGAGAACAGCTTAACTTGACAGACAGCATCGCTCCCGCAATGGCTGGGGGCGAGCACAGGGGCTGTGGGGTGCACTGGGGGTGCTGGCAGATAGTGGCACCCGGAGTGGTGTGGGGAGAAGTGTGCTCCAGCCTCATCCGTAAGTCCCTGTTGCTAATAATCAGCACCCGCCGAAATGCTCGGTGCATCTTTGCCATCTGCCAGTGCTGCAAACAGTAGTTATAGCTGGAACTTGTTTAAAATAGAGCCAGACCCCTGGGCTGCCCTCCCCAAGTGGCAGATGGCTGCTGCGGGTGCCAGGCACACAAGATGTTTCCCATCAAGTGGGCACCTCTGGGGCTGGTAGTCAAGCCCAGCAGAGAGCGAGCCTGCAGTCCCCAGCCGGGGCTGGGGCTGTCTGGGGACGGGGTGGGATCCTCTGCGAGCTGCCCAAAACGCTGCATTTCTGCTCTGAGGGAATTTCCAAACCTCCCATCTCCCGTTCCCCGAAGCACAGGGCAGGGTCAGCGCTGCCTGCACTGGGCTGAGCGCGGGAGCTGCTCTGCCCCGGGCTCACCGGCAGAGACAGCCCGGCAGGGGCAGCGAGCCTGGGAGGGGCAGAGAGCCTGGCATGGGGGAGAGAGCCTGGCATGGGGCAGTGAGCCTGGGAGGGGCAGAGAGCCTGGCATGGGACAGAGACAGCCCGGCAGGGGGAGTGAGCCTGGCATGGGGCAGAGAGCCCAGCATTGGGCAGAGAGAGCCCAGTGAGGGGCAGAGAGCCCAATATGGGGCAGCAAACCCAACGTGGGCAGTGAGCCCAGCATGGGGCAGAGAGCCCAGCATGGGGCAGAGAGCCCAGCATGCAGCAGAGAACCCAACAAAGGGCAGCAAGCCCGGCGTGGGGCAGAGAGCCCAGCTGCCAGTGCCCTGCTGCCCTCACCAAGCCAGGGCACAGAGTGGCCCAATGTGCATGGCAGGACAGAGGGATGAGATGGCCACACCAGCAGGACAGGCTGGGCAGCAAACCAATGGCTCTGCATGAACTTCAGGAGAGAGAAGGGAAGCCCAGTTGCCAGCCAGCAGCCAGGACTCCACATGTACCATCCTTTCCTGAGAGTGCCCAAACCCTTGCTCCAGCTGGCTCCTGACAGGGCATTTTTCCTGTAGTTTTCAAGCGGTTTTCCCTGTGCCCGGTGTGAAGGAAGGGCAAGTTCCATGGTGCACCAAGAGATCTGGCACTGCCAAGCCGGGCCCCACTCCCCTCTGCAGCTGGCAGAGCAAAGCCCTGCCAACGGCGGACATTGTGCTGGAATAAAGGCGACAACATTTGCTCTGTGAAGTCAAATGAAACAGAAAATTGTTTTAATCCCTTTATAATAACTGCGCAATCGCCGATGCCCCAAACAACTGGTGGCAACAGTGCTGGAAGTGAGCCCAGCCTCAGCCTGGGAGGGACTCGGTCCCCAGGGGCCAGTCCCCTCCCTGCCCCACCCTGGCTGCGGGACCTGCTGGGGGGCCACTGGCCCAACAGCCCACCTAAGGGGGGTTATGGCCACATAACCCACACAGAGCAGAGCACCTGGAGGGACGGGGCTGTGCCAGCAGCAGGCTGGGCTACCGTGACCCGGGTACCGCTGAGCCTTGTGGCAGCCCGTGGCACGAACGCTCCCGGCTCACCTGTGCCGGCAGAGCTGGCGGCCACCGGGCGCTGTGGGGCCACGGCCACTGTCCCCCCGCCCTGGTGGTTCTGAACTTTTCACCGTGACCCTGCTGCGACTGCCGGGGCAGGAGCCCAGCGCTCGCCATGTGCTTGTCGTTACAGCCCACGGCTCGTCCGCAGGATTTTCAAATAAATAATTAGTCACTTGTGTAAACACCAACTTGTTCTGCACTTCCGAGCCTGTTTGCTGCAAGCTGCTTTATAAACACTGTCAAGTGCTTAAGCCGGGCTGTCGGGAGTATTTACGGAGCTGTGCAGAGGGGGATCCCCGCAGCTCCTCTGCACTTGTGCGGGGACCTGGGCACGGCGCCGGGGGACAGCGGGTCAGCCAGGACAGGTGGTGTGGGACAGTCCGGCCATGCCCAGCACGGCCACAGCCCCCTGGGGATGCCGTCAGTGCAGCACAGCCCAAACTGTCCCCAGCCGAGTGCCAGCGGCTCCGAGGGACCGCGGTGCCGCCGCCCGCTCCGGCCGCCCCCGGATTTTAATGACGGCGGCTTTGCGGGTGAAGCGCGTCCGCAGGAAGCACACGCCGTGTTTACACAACACTCACAGTTCGGGCACGGTCCCCCGGCGTGGGGACAGCAGCAGGGATGGATGTCCGCAGGGAGCAAACACAGCCCCGGTGTGCCAAGAGCCAGCGTGGAGCTCGTGCCACCGCCACGGCGCCCATTCCCGAGGGCGCTCCGGGGCAGGGGAGTGCCACGGGAAACCTTGAGACCGCAGCACAAACCAAGCGAGCACACACTTTTCCCTCCTTGTTTCCTCGCTTTCTAGCCCAAAGAGAGCCTGGGCTTGGCCACAGCTGCTGCCTCAGCACAGAAAAGCCACTGGCATTCTAGGTGCTGCAGAGCCAGTGTCTTGGCAGGTCACACACGATCCACAGGTCCCCACATCCCCCCACGAGCACCTGGGGTTCTGTGCTGAGCCGTCTGGCTGGACTGCCAGCTCTTCCCAGCCTCACTGCAGGACACAAGTTATGGTTCTTTCTGTTACTGCAGCCATCAGTCAAGCTCAGGTTGCTACAAACAATTTCCAGTCTAAACATTCGCAGGATTTATGCCATTATCCAATCTACAGGAAGAATTTGGGGTAACCTGAATTGTTCTCAATTCATTTATGGACAGACCTGGCCCCTGAATCTGAGATGGCACTAAGCCTTGTTTGCAATTCAATCAGGATAAATTGGTCCTTGGGAGCTCCAATACAAACTAGAAAATGTAAACCATCCAGATAATTTGCCATTAGTCCTCCTACACACAAGGTGAGAAAGACCAACATTATATCCCCAGGATATTTGAGACCTAATCCACAATAACTAAATTGCTGATGTATTGCCTCTTGCTGAATGTACCAGGGATCCCAAATGTAAACAGGCTCTCCAAAGGTTTACTGAGCCTTGGAGAGAAGGACCAGATGCTGGAGGCAGGACAGACCTGGTTACAGCAGCAGCAGGAATGAACCCCTGGGAACTGCCAGCTCGCTGCCAACAGCCCAGCTGTGAGGTGGGAAATTTGGGTTTCCAGGTCATGGAGCTGGATAGAGAACTTGAATTTCCTCTGTGTGAGTATGCACAAAGTGGCTTCCTGCAGGAGGAGTCATGGTTTTGCAGGGTTTGTTTGGTGCCACATCTCCCAGCCCTGCACCAGGGGACAGCACCCAGGACACTCACAGCACCCCGAGGGCTCCCAGTGCCCAGGACACACCCACAGCACCCCGAGGGCTCCCAGTGCCCAGGACAGAGCACCCTGAGGGCTCCCAGTGCCCAGGACAGAGCACCCTGAGGGCTCCCAGTGCCCAGGACACACACACAGCACCCCGAGGGCTCCCAGTGCCCAGGACACACACAGCACCCCGAGGGCTCCCAGCCCCAAGGCAGAGTCCAGCTCTGGAAGGTTGTGGGTGGCAGCAGCAGCTCCACGCTGCTGGCTCATTCCCCAGCCTGCCTTTGTGGAGCTTTCACCAGGCCCCTCAAACACCAGAGATGGCACCTGGTTGTCCCTTGTCCCTGTTCCACAGGCACACAGGGATGTGCCCACGCTGCTGGTGCTCCCTGAGCCCGCTGCCTGCTCTGCCTGTGCCCTGTTCCCTGCACTGGTGACCCCATGGCAGAGCTCCTGCCTGCTCCTCCAGCCCTGCCATGGGAGGGAAGAGCTGAGGGAGCAGGTTTGGTCCCTCATTCTCTTTGGGAAAGTCCCTCTCTGCTGCTGTGTTCCCGAGGGCTGCTCTCTGTCGGCAGGGCTAATGCTCCAGGAGCAGCACTGTGAAACCCTCCGTAGTGGAAGGTCCCACCAGGCTTGGCTCGGCCATCACAGCTGCCACAGGGTGTCTCACGTGCCTCTGGCAAACATCTCTGCACATGCACAGGCAGAGCCACTTTGTTCTGCTTAATCCTTGAAGCAATAAAAGACGGCTGCGCTAAGTCAAATTTCCGAACCAGAAGGTCTTCATTTGATATTAGATCCCAGTGCCAAGTTCTGCAAAATCCCCAACCCATAAACTTCACTGAAAAAATAAAATAATAAAAGCCCAATCTGGCAGCAGAGCTATCCACAGCATTGTTGAGGTCTGACTTCTTCCCCCAGCTCCTGCACTGCATTCCCCGTGCTGTGACCCGCTGATGGGAGCACACTGAGGAGAGGCTGCTGCTCACAGCCATCCCTCTGCCCTGCCCTGGCACTGGGAGCTGCTCTGGGCTCAGCAGCACCTCAGCAGCTCCAGCTCAGTGCCCCACAGCAGCTGCTCCAAGGAACGCTGTGATGCACAGTGCCACAGGCCTCCCTCCCGGGGTGGAGTGCTTCAGCACTGTGAAACATCAGGAAATGTTTTACAGGGGGATTCCCATGGCCCTCATGCCAGCACACAGGCAGCACGCTGCTCTGGAGAAGGAGGAGGAGGCAGAGCCCTGAGGCAGGCTGCAGGATCCCTGCCTGCTGCTGCTCCACAGAACCAGAGCAGCATCTGGAGCTGCACTGGAATCGTCCTGGCAGGCACAGCTCTGTGCCTGGGCATCTGACTGCAGTCGTGGGAGCAGCAAACCTGGGTCTGCTAGGTACAGCTCAGGTGGGTTTGAGGCTCCCACAGATCAGTAGCTCACCAGAACAGCACAACCAAATTTCAGACCAGGAAACAGAGCAGCCCAGTTTGGGGTAGCACATACCAAACACACTTTTTGTGTGTTTTTCACACACTGAAAATCTGGCTTTTCCCCCAAAAGGGCTCCCTGAAGGCCCGTTGCTGAGCAGGGACATGCTTAGCAGGTGGCCCAGGAGGTGGGGATGGACAGACACAGAGTCAGGTATAGCCCTGGGGGTGGGAGCAGGGGGGTCTGACACAGACCCAGAAGCACAGGCAGAGGTGCTGAGGCTCATCCTACAACAAGTGCACACATTCAGCTCAGTACCCAATTCCTCTCTTGTTTCTCTGGAAGTGCCTGCAAACAAGGGCTCACAGCTCCTTCCACCACAGACCCTGCCAGCTTTGTAAACACAAATTTCCAGGCTCACAGGGGCCCGATGAGCCATGAGCTGCTGTGCTGAGCTGCCAAAGCCTGAAGCCCAGGGCAAAGCCCTGAGCACACCTGGGGCTTTCTAATGGCCACGTGCACAGGGACCATCTGCCAAGAGGAGCTTCCTGAAGGGATTCCCGGTGCTCTGGCTCTCCCACACATCACTGCCTGGGAAACCTGAGCCCTGCAGAGCCAGGAGGAGCAGCAACTCCAGCAGCAGAGGAAAACGAACTGGGAGAAATAACCCACAGCCTCAGCTCTGGGTGTGTGGCAGGACAGAGCAGGAGGGAGTGAGCAGGCAGCCAGGGTGTCCTCCAGACCAGTTGCTGCTGCCAGCCTGGACTGAGCCCATCCAAACTCTGCCTTTTTGTGGGATGACAGCCCCCTGCAGCACTAGGACAGGGGGAGCAAGTTCTGAGCTCTGCAGGCCTGGCAGTGCTCGGGGAGGTTTGCAAGGAAGGACATCCTGCAGCCAGCCCTGCTGCCTGTGAGCACGTGAGGAAGCTGCAGCCCCAGAGGATCTTCCTGGAGGAGGTTGGTGGTGGGTATGACAGGAAACCTGTTGGTATTTGCCAGGTCTTAGGCAAAAGGCAGGCACTTCCATCCTTGGCAAGATGACAGGTCACCCTCACACTGCACGGGGAAGGGTCTCTGCTGCCAGTGCCACCTGTTTCAGCTGCACAGTCCCCTCTGTCCCACTCCAGGGCTGTCCCCACAGGCCAGGAGGGTTGACCTGGCCCTTGGCTCTGTTTCTCACCAGCCCCAGCCTCACAGTCCAGGAAGAGCTGTGCCAGCTCACACCTGGCTTGGCTGATGGAAATGTGGAAGTTTGCTCAGCTCAGCTGCTGCTGCACACGGTGGCACAGCCAGCTGGCTTTGGCTGTGCTGAGGGCATCACTGCCATCTGCAGAGCTTTGGCCATGCTCAGGGCATCTCCAGAGCTTTTGGTCGTGCTCAGGGCATCACTGCCATCTGCAGAGCTTTTGGCTGTCCTCAGGGCATCACTGCCATCTGCAGAGCTTTTGGCTGTCCTCAGGGCATCACTGCCATCTGCAGAGCTTTTGGCTGTCCTCAGGGCATCACTGCCATCTGCAGAGCTTTTGGCTGTCCTCAGGGCATCACTGCCATCTGCAGAGCTTTTGGCTGTCCTCAGGGCATCACTGCCCTGCATCTGCAGGCGGGTGCCGACACCCGGCTCCTCCCTGCCGCGTCCCTCAGGGTGGTGCTGCTGCTCTCGCAGCGGCCGCGCAGGGGCCAGGGAGCTGATCCAGCTGAAACAAGCCTTTTTTCCAGGGTGGTTTCCAGGCATGTTGCAGCACTGGCATTCCCAGGCCCGCGGTGCTGCTGCCATCCTCCCACCCAGCCTGCACAGTCCTGGCCCCGCAGCGGGGTGAGTGGATGGAGTCAGGAGTTCACCCGCTCCAGGGTCACCAACGGAGTTCAGACAGAATCACTCCGGATGGAGAACCCTCCAGGCAGAGGTTTCACTGCAAGTGCCCAGTCCCTGGGAGAGCTCAGCACAGACCTGGGCACCCCAAACAGCACTGGGAGCACTGCCCCAAGTTCACAGACCTGCAGGTGACAGGGTTTTTTTGTGTGGGTACCTGCTGACCCCTGTGCAGCAGAGTGGAGGCTCCATGCGTGCCTTGGCATTTTCTTCTGCCAGTATTACCCTATTTTCATGCCTTTCACTGTAAGGTGCCTCTTTAAACCCAAACCACAACACCTGAACGCCCCTTCTCGGTACCCAGGGCCGTTCAAGGGCACACACATCCTTTATAAAATACTCCAGCAGCCCAGGGGTGACAAAGCCCAGTCACCCCCAGGCACATCTCACAGCACCATCAGCACCGAGGCTGAAGCCACCTTGACCCACGCCCTGCCTGTGTCCCAGCCTGGCTGCAGGAGCCCTCGCTGCATCCAGCAGCACTTCCCCTGCACATCACACCACGTCTAATTATTGCCATAATCCCCATTAACTGTTTCCCCAGGGATCCCCCATCCCCAGCTCCACAGAGCCCGTACTTACCCCGCGCTCTCCTAACCCTGCCGTGCCCCCATGGGTGCGTGGCAGGAGCCTTGCCTTAGGTGCAGCCACAGCAGGACTGAGAGAGCAGCAAATTAACTGCCCGTCCTCCCATTGCCCCGTGCCCGGGATCGGAGGGAGGGCACGGCCACCCGCTGCACCGCGGGACCCCGCAGCAGAGGAGCTCCAGCCAGCTGATCAATACCCCCAGCAGCTCTCTCTGTCCCCTTCCCCAGCCCGGGATGGCAACACGGTGCCAGGGGACACACAGAGCAGCCCAGCTTCCCTGCAAGCCCCACGCACCTCGGGGGAGGGGGAGGACGGGGATCCCACAGCTCGTGCTGTGATTTCGCACAGCTCTCATTGTCTGGGCTCATTATCCACGTTGCACAAGGCAAACCCGCAGTCAGATGCTGACACGGCTCGCGTTCTTCATTAGCAGCCCGCATTGCAAAAGCTCCATCGACACAAACATGCATGCTGAAGCCCTTACCTTCAACTTGTCACTCCCTCATCACTGCGGGAAAGACTCTACTGGGTTCTCAGATTTAAAATATTATAAGAACAACTATAAAATTCCTCAGATGCTCCAGAGAAAGTTACACACGCGTTTCTGTCAAAAAAAATGAAAAATAGATTCATGGCGAGTTCATGGAGAAGTCTGGCGCGTTTGGATGTTTTGGTCACTGGTTTTTTAAAGCAGGTTTCTAACGGGGTCCAGGGTTTTGCACAGAGGAACAAACCCTTCTGCGATGTGCAGGATCTCAGCTCGTAAAGATCGCTCAGGCTGGTTCCTACTCCATCAGCCCACGCTGCTCCCTGCGTATGCAAAGCAGAAAGTATGTGATCATATCAGAGCAATTTGCACATTAATAAATCCTGGTCTCAAGCCGAAGATTCCGTCCCCATCCACCGGGTAGGGGCTTTTTATTATTATTATTACCAGAGTATCCAGCTTTGTAAAGGCATCCAGTGCAAACTCCTGCATGAGGGAATTCCACCCCACTAGTACCACCTCCTAAGACAATATCCAGCCAAAATATTGTGACTGTTGCAAAACCCGGACTGGAGCTCCACAAAGGACCTTCCAGCCTCGCATCCAGAGCCAACAGGGTCTCAGTAAATTACTGCAGAGTGACACACCATCGAGTTGTCTTTGTAGTCTTTTTTATTTATGACAGCTAATTCCGAGTTATTACTAACATTTTAGTGGTAAGTGGCATATGAAGTCATCAGCTGTCACAACTGCATCTGTTAATAAACATGTCAGATATTAAAAGCAGCTTATTATCCTCTGGAGGGGGGAAGGCAAAGAGCTCAGAGCCTGGTTGTTTTTCCATTGCTGGCTGTGCAGCAGGAGGAAACACTCCTGCTCAGGAGAGCAGCGTGGCTGTGGTGGCACTGCCTGGGACTCCTGCCCTCCAGCACACCTGAGCAGCCTGGGAGCTCTCCCCCTGTGCTGTCAGCTCCCTTTCCCTCCTCCACCTGCACTCCAGGGTGGACACGTGGCAGATCCCCCTTCGTGCAGGGGACCAGGGGACATCAGTGCTCAGGCACCTTCCCTGAGCCCCACCATGCCTGCTGGGGTGAGCAGATCCTGCCCAGGGCTCAGGTGGCAGCCAGGTGTTGCCAGGAGCCACGCTGGACCCTGGCCCAGCACAAGCCATACAGAGGAGTTGGTGGCCACCAGCCTCCCGGGGCCAGCAGCCACGAGTGACCCTCATCCCCAGTTCTCACAGGGCTGATGTGATGCTCAGCGCCACGGGGCTCTGCCCAGAGCCCCGGGGTGTGTGACAAGCTGCCAGGCAGCCCCTTGGCATGATGTGCCCGTGGACCCTGGCAGTCTCCTGGGGGAGACTCCCCAAGCTTGCAGGGCTCTGAGCTGGAAGCCAGAGGGCACAGACTCTTGGTGGCCCTGTGGTGGCTCCTGAATCCCTCCTGGGTCCCCTGCTGGGGCCAGGGCAGTTCCCTTCAACACTCTGCTGCCCATGAGCCCATTGAAGGGAGGTCCCTGAGTATCCCTGCCAACTGCTGGCATCAGCCCTGGAGCGCTCACTGGGACTCGGTATGGACCTGAGAGCCCTGAGGAAGAGGAGGGCAAGGGTATGGATACAGAACATGGCACCAAGCACCCCCCAGAGATTCAGAGAGCCTCATGAATTCCTCACACAGAGCTTGCGTGGGGGCAGCTGTGAACACAGAGCTGCAAAATAACCCAAACACAGGCAAGAGGGAAAACTCACCCTTTCTGCAGCTTTTCCTTTGTGCTGTGTGTGTTAGTGCTCATGTACATGGAAGTTTTATTCATCCTGAACTTTCCTTGGCACCTCGTTAAATGTGCCTGGTTTCCTATTTGTAAATGATGTCACTGAGATCTTTGCTATCTCACAGGAGTGTGGTGAATGTGTGCTGCTTGTTGGCAGATGCTGAGCAGCCACTGCTGCAAGTCTCCATACCAAAGACCTTTTTCTATTTATATTTAGAGCTTTTTTTTTACTTTCTATTCTAGGAAATTCTCAAGTGCCATCAAATGTTGTCGGGGACAACGTCACTCCATTGACTGTATGAGTAAAAAATCTGGTGAACCCAAGATGTATTTCATGTGTATTTCATGTGTATTTCACTCACACTGAACAGCCAAACCTCCTTTCTGATGCTGGGGTGGTGCAGCCTCTGCTGACAGCTGTAGATCAAGTTTCCAGCTGAGCAATAAACCCCAAAGTCAGAGCTCTGCCCTGGCAATGCTACCAGAGCCAGGTGCAGCAGCAGGGCTACTGGCACAGCAGTAAGTGGCCAACAGAGCAGTGGGTCTGGCTGAAGGCAAAGGGACGTGCTCACAGCTCCCTGGTGCCAGAGGTGTCATTCTACAGGATGGTAAATCACACTAAAACCTGCCTTAACACCCTGCACAATAAACCCAGCACCAAGTCCTACATCTCTTCCCCTCTGACAGGAGCTCATTTACAGGCTTGGTTTTCTTTAGCTAATGGCTCTTGAGGCTGATCCTAAATTAACCCCCAACAGGTTGTTGTTTCTCTCCTGTACAAAAGGACATGAAATTCCCTGTTCTAGCAGGATAAGATGCCAAGCTGCTCCAGATGGAAAGCAGAGGGTTCCCTGACACCCACAGCAGGTTCCCCAGGCTCCTCTGACTGGGACATGGGCACAGTGGCTCTGCACAGAGCTGAGGGGACAGCCCCACTGTGCTTCTGCACAGGAAGAGCCAATTCCCCCACATCCCCTACCCACCCTTAAAGTACCTGCTTGTCCTCTACATTAAAAACCTGCATTATTTTGGTCCAATTTCATCCCTCTCGAGTTCCTGCTCTGCAAAACCCTCTGTCTCTCTTGAAGAGGGGGAAGGTGTCTCCATGGAAGGCTGACCCTGCCCGGGGACTGCAGGGACAACCAGGAGCCATGTCCCTCACCTGGGGCAGCTGAGGGCAGGGGGGCTGTTGTTTACCCAGGTCTGTACCGAGCAGATCCAGCACGGAGCACCACAGCTTCTTTCAGACCCACATTAACCCTACCAGTGCCTACAAATTCCCAGCTGGCTCAAAAGGTGCATTACTCATCCCTGGTGCCTCGTCAGCCTTTGATAATATCTCAGCATGAGCAAAAAGCAGGAAAGACACTCACAGGGAAAGCAGAAGGAAAGCGAGTATGTCCTGAAGTGTCTGTCACACCCCCAGACTGGACACGAGGTCTGTTCTGCCCTGCTGCTCTGAGGGTTCTGTGCTGCAGGATTATTGGTAACACCAATAACCGATTGGTAACCAATAACTGACAGCCCAGGCCACGTTTGTGACAGCACCTGAACATCAGCAGAGAGTGTCAGAGCACAGCTCTGCCCTGCCCTGCCTCGGCTCTTGCTTGGCTGCACGGCAACAACGGCGCTCCCGGCAGGGCTGCCCGCACAGGGGCACCGGGATCGCTGCTACGGAGACGTGAGAGCCAGAGGATGTGGAGCTGGCTTCCTGATAGGATCACCCGGGCATGCCTCTGCTCCCCAAGCAAGCCCGGGCTTCCATCCAGTCCGTGCTGCTCGGAGGCGGCGGCGCTGGCAGCCCGGCCCCTGCTGGGAGCCTCTCCATCTGGGATTGTCCCCGATCCTCATCCCAGCCTGGTGCTGAGAGCCACGGCTGCAGAGCCACGCCAGCTCCTTCAGTGTGAAACCCTCTGGAGGTGGCAGGACAGCGGGACCCTGTCACCCCGGAGGTGGGAGGGGTGAGATGCCCCATCCCACCCCAGATGTGGGGCAGGCAGCAGCTGTGCCTGCACCCCTGCCCTGTGTGCTCAGGAGGCTCCAGCAGGGCTGAGCTGCTCTGGGCTGGCCATGCCCAGGGCAGGGGGCAGCTCCTGTTACCCCACCTCGCTGTCCAGACCCTTCCCTGGGGCCTGCCATGTCTCCTGGCACAGTCTGGACACTTCCCCTCTCCCCGAGGAGCAGCATTATGTGCATGTTGGGAAAGGCTCTTTTCCCATTTGCTCCCAAGGCCCTTTCCCCTGTTGTTTGAGGAATGCTGTTTGAATTAGCTGCACGGATTGCAAACAGACCCCGTTGTTTTCCTTTCCCAATGCAGGGAGGCTTCTGTTCTCTCTGGCCTGCTGGATTAACCAGGGGCCTTACACACTGACCTCTCTGCAGCTCAGGGAAGCTAATTTAATCCCAATATTGTTACAGATCACAGCAGGACGGATGTCACAGATTCCTTGAGGCAAACCAGCATGGAGTGCTGGCAGGGACAGCAGCACGCTGTGTGTGTAGAGGCAGGAGCTGCTGCAATTTTTCTGCTAAATTCCCTCTGCAAAACTCCTGCATCTGGGGAGGGCAGCAGCACTGGGGAGCAGGGGGATCCCCCGAGCACAGAGGTCTGAGGAGATGATGTGCCTGCTGGAGGGTGGCTCTGAATCCTAGCAGAAGAGAGGGAAATGCAGACTCCCATCTCCTCGCTATTCCTTTCTCATTATTAATCTTTTTCCCTTGGTGCCTGCTCCTGAAAGTGGTCTGTGAAGTGATGCTGAGCCTGGAAAAGGCCTCAGCACCCTCGCAGCAGGGCAATCCATCAATCCATATCCACCTCACTTGTGTTTTCAGGGGGAAGATCTGCCTTCTCATCTCATCACAGCCCTGCCTCCCCTGGCCCCACGGCCCCACTGAAACCATCTCTGTGCCTGGCACAGCCAAGGAGGGTGTGCAGCCCCCCGAGCAGGGCAGAGGGGTGCAGGAGCCACCGGGGTTTGGGGGAAGCCCTGCCTCTCCCAGCATTGCTCAGGGGGCTTTGGTGGCTGGGAAAAATAAATTACTTTGGGATACTATTAAAGAGAAGTTTGAATGATGACACATCACAGGGCTGGGACTTCAGCACTTCTTGTAAACTCCATCCAGAGCTGGAAGTGGAAGAGGCCACTGGCACAGCCAGGAGGACATGAAACCAAGAGCCTCTGCAGCAGGAGTGGCTTTGTGAGCAGCTTGTCCCTCTCCAGGCATCTGCTCCCTCCCTCCTGCCTCTGCTGCTGCTGCAGATGTCCCTGAGGACCACGGGGCAGAGTTTGAGGAGCACGGATGGGGCACCCAAGGGAGCCACAGCCCTGTGAGCCAGTCCTGGGAGACTGGGACAGGGATGGGAGCTGGGCATGCAGCCCCTGCTCAAGCCCATCCTTCTCTCAGCCATGATCAGCTCTTGGGAACATTCCTGCTGGATGACATTTCCCAAGGCATAGAGGAAAAAAAAAAANAAAAAAAAAAAAAAGCACTTTTTTCCCAATATAAATTCTTGCAACATTAAAAACCCCACACAATAGTTGTAAGCCCTGGAACGGCTGGGGGTAAAAAAGTTACAGTTCAACATGGAAATAGCACTGCCATCTCCAGCTGGTGAGTCCCAGATGTGGGACATCATGTGTGACAAAACCCCACAGGCAGGACATGCAGGAAGCCTGTAATTGTTGTGGGATCCCATCACCGTGTGGGGACAGGCTGGGAGTCCCCTGGGTCACCTGCCACAGCCAGAGCAGAGCCCTGCATCCTGGGCTGGCACTGGGAGTGACACACAGCTCCCTGCTGGCCCAGCTGTGCCCGTGGAGAGCAGGCTGCAGCAGAAGGGACCTGCAGGAGTTTTGGGCCCCTGGGGTGATTTTGGGATGCTGGGGTGGTTTGGGAATGCCCCAGGCATGAGCTGGAGGTTCCTGCTTACCCACAGAATAAATGCTGGTTGTCCTGACACAACAGCAATGGGTGGAAGTGCCTGTCCGTGTGTCCTCACCAGCAGTGGACGTGTGTCCCCTGGGCAGGGACACATTCAGGCTGGCCCAGGAGCATCACTGCACTGGAAGCAGCTGAACAGATCAGCAGCAAACACGTGGAGAGGAACCTTGTGCAGGAAAAGCAGTTAGTGATATGCTCGCTCTGCTGTATCCTGAGCCACTTGCAGAACATATTAATTACATGTAATTCCTTTAATTACAGCTTGGGACTCTGCCATGCCCGTGCCAAGGATGCATGTCTGCTGTGCCCAGCCACCTTCTGCCATGCAGAACTTTCCAGCAGAGCCAAGAGCTTTGCTGGTGTGGATGGGAAGTGTCTACATATTGTGTCTTAAACTATATAATTAATTGGATGCAGCACTGAGCAAGGAGCTAATTCTGCCCTGGGGTTTTGGTCATGGTACAGACATGGAGAAGAGAGAGGCCCAGCCTGGCACTGCGGGATGAGGCTGGCATGGAGGAGGCTGGGCAGGGAGCAAGGTTCAGCCTCCCAGAGCTGGGGCAAGGGGAGGCCAGGATGGAGATGGTGAGGAGTGAAAGGCTCCCTCAGTGGGAGGTACCAGCAGCACAACCATGGCAGCTCTGCCCTTTCTCTTTCTGCCTTTTGCCCCCTTCCAGTTTTTGGATGCAATCATTCCGTGGGACCCCGAGGTGAGGCTGGCCCAGGCTGCACCCCACAGCAGTGTTGGACAATACCCTTTGCTTATCTCAAAGTTTGCACACTGATGTGTGCTGTGTGGGCCTTCTGTCAGAGCCTGAGACCTTTCCACAAATCCATTTCCCCCACAGCAGCACCCTGAATCACCTCACATCACCCTGTGCCACCAACCCCTGTTACTGCCCCTCATCCCCACCCCTGCATCACCACCCCAATAACCCCACACCACGGCACCAGGAGCACACACCACACACCTCAGACCTGCATTTCACACCCGTGCCTGCATTTGCATGTATTTTAAATATCTACAACAGCATGAGGCAGAGACGGGTCAAGCCTGGCTTTTTCAGGAGGCACACCAATCCCAGAACAGGGCAGGACAAGCAAGAACACAGGAGAGCAGCTGTGGGGCAGGGGAGCAGGAGGTGGGGCAGTCTCTCGTGGTGCCTCTGCCCTGGGAGCTTTGGGGTTTCATTTCCAATTAAGTTTTTCATATGGTAACATTCAGAATTTTGATGGGAGATGAGGCTACTTTTGCCTAAGAGAGAACATACTTTCACTGCTCCGCCTGGCCCAGGAATGAATTCTCCACTATTAAAATGTAATTTAATTTATCTCCATGGGTTTTGTGATGACTGGGATTTGTTCTAAGGAGACCTTTAAAGGAGAATTTTTGCATTATTGAATGTATGTGCTAGGAAGTTGAGTTCTGGCATCCTCTGATAACCAAATTTCTTTTCTATCCTCTACTATATCAATCATGATAAAAACCCCTGCCAAAGCCCTAACTCAAGCCATGCTTCTGGCATATTGTGAAACAAATCAGCAGGGGAAAAAAGCAAAACCCACAAGATGCTCTAGTCCAGTATTTTTTAATGTAAGTTTCAAGGATATTGATGGTTTACCTCATCAGGTAAATATTTGTAACACAGTTGCTTTCCCAGGGTTAAACCAGGAGCAAGTGGCTGCTGAAACTGCAACTCATTTGCTCTGACAGACCCCAAGTAGCTCAAAAATGAGTTTTCCTGAGATCTGAGGCCTGTACATGCCAAGCAATGGCACTGCTGCCTTCCCAGCCAGGGCTGCAGGGTGATCCCATTTCCAGGGACTATCTGATGGACACCAGCTCCCACAGCTTCCCAGGGCCCCCAAAACACAGAAGACCCCACTGGGCTGTGAGTGAGCTCTGTGCATGGAGTGATGGTCAAGGGACCCTTGGCCCTTTGCCTCTTTGTGAGGTTTCCTGCACGTAAAAGGGCAAAGGTGCCTTTTTTAGAGTCTTAATTTTACCTGACACATCAGCTCATGCAGCACAGCAACAGCAAACCATGCTGTGGAGAGAGCTCCCTTCCCTGAGAGCATCTCCAGGGCAGCGGGGAGCCGAGCTGAGCTCAGCACCGAGCTGGCATCGCGGCCGGGACCCGCGTGGCACGCACGGCTCGCTGGCACGGCCCGCGGGGCCACCCGGCGGTCCCCGCGCTGGCCGGGGACAAGGTGCCTGTGTGGTCCCGGCTGCCGGCTGCGAAAGCTGCTGCTCTGCTTTGCGTATAAGTCAAAACCTGTGAGCTACTGGTTACAGACACTCGCTGCTGCAGCAGGCTGAAGTGGGAGAAGGGAGAGAGCTGCCAGACCCAGCTGCTCGCCGCTCCAGGAGCTGATGGAGGATTAGCCCAGCAGCATGTCTTTACAAATTGTCAGTTCCCAGAGTACACAAAACAAAGCTCTGAGGATTGAGTGTCTCAGCACAGAGGCAAAGGCAAAGACTTTGGGAACCTGATAGCACTTTCCACCCAGCCGCGGAGCCGTGCGGACCCCGGCCTCCTGCGGCCCCACAGAGCCCTGCCCATCCCGCAGCAGCTCAGCCCTGCCAAGCGCAGCTCTGGGGCTGGTGGCTCCTGCCTGCAGCCCCGCCGAGCCTTTCCCTCTCTAGACTGGAGCCCCACAAACCAGAGAGGGTTTGTAAAGTCACCACAGGTCCCTCCTGGGATGTGCTGGAACACAGAAACCAATTCCCTGCTCTCCAGTGCCCACTGCCACTCTCCTGCAAAAGGCTGGGGCCTCCCCTCCCGCTGCCCTGCCACGCACGGTGGCAGAGCTGGAAGCTCTCGCTACTTGTTTCACGGGAACTTCCGACATTTCAAAAATTGTTTTCATTCTGGCTTGGAATGAAGACAAATATTTCAGAAATTTCCTGGATAACATAAAGTTTAAAATATCCTCCAAACTAAAATAGAAGTGTTGGGCTATCTCAGCTCTTGCATTATGTCATATCATGCCAGCTCACAGTACACTCTGCAGAGTCACAGATGACTTCTCACGAGGAGATGTAAACAAAAATACAAATAATGTCAGCAAGGGAGGAGAAATGAAACGCTGAAATGACAAATTCTCTAAAACTACTTTTTTCCCCCTTGTGCAAATTAATTCTCCATGGGAAATCGCTTGGATTTTTTAAAAGAGCACAGTCTGGCCGAAACAGCTCTGCTGTTCTCCGGAGCAGGAGGAACGTGGTGCCGGCGCTCCCCTGCAGCCCGTCCGGCCGCAGTCCAGCAGCGCAGCTCCTGCAGCCGGGCTGCTCCGGGATGCCCCGGCCTCCCTGCCCCCGTCTCCCTGGCCGCGCTTGACCCCTTATCGTGTTTCTCGCCAACCATGGGCAGGCGGGCTCCGCGCTCTCGGGGCCCGGCTCTCTGAGCACAGATAACGCCGGGACGGATCACGCCGGGCGCGGGGCGAGCGGCGCGAAGCAGCGGCTCCGTGCGAGCGCAGGACGACCTTCCGTGCTCCCGCTCTGCCCGCTGCCGTGGCACGGCGCTTACCTGGCTCAGCTCTGCTCGGCCGGGGCTGGCTCCTGCCCTCCCTGCGCCCCGCACATCGCCCGCCCAGGCGGCCGCTCAGCGCCGCGGCGGCTGCCCCGCGCCGGGGCTCCGCGCCGGGCAGACCTCCGGGCGCCGGCTGGCACCCATCCCCCTGCCTGCCCCGTGCCTCTCCAGAAAGGCACTGCTGGGAAGGAGTGCCGGGGCTCATGTCTCCGGTGCTGTATCCACCCCTTCCCACCCTCTTGGGGTTCGGTCCTGCCAGTTCCACTTGTGGGCTGTCCTCACCACTTTGGGCCTTTCTACCGCTCCCCTTCTTGTGGCTCTGGATGTCACCACAGACACGCTTTTATGAGAGTGGGCTTGTGCAAGGCTTGTATAAAGTGTTCTCAGAAATACGAGGTCCTGTCATTTGTAAAACTAATAAAAATGTCCAATAATTTTTACAAGGGAAAAATGAGTCATTGGATGGCACATTTCTCATTACTGGCATTTTACAATTAAAATGAGCATCTATTGAATCAATCCAAAACTCTTATTGTTAGCAGACACTAATAACTTCCTGAGCTATTGAAGATACTTTTTTTCTGAAGAAACATGACCCTTTGCCACGGCATTTCTCGTTGAGAGTGGTATCCAGCTGAGACCAGCTCTGCTCAGCTCCTGCTGGAGGGTTTTCAAACACATCCTGATGAGACTGGTGGCTATAACTGGGTGGGAAATTGTTTTTAAGCCCTCAAAAATGTTCAAGATTTCAAAATTTTTCCCGCTCCACATGGGGACGAAACCAGAATTGTTCAACATTTTCACCAAAAAAAAAAAAAAATTAAATAAAAGTCCTCATGGAAAGCATCTCTGGAACAGCCAATAGCCATGGGTCACGCTGAGCAGGGCAGCAGGGACTGTGGTGGCTCGGACCCCTGTGATGGTGGCTGTGCTGGCATCTGCCAACTTTTGCTCCCAGGGTGGGACACCCATCCTGCACCTCGTGACCTTTGCTGGTGAGAAATTAATTCATTGAAACTTTCCCTGTTTGGCTGCAGCCGCTGCGTGTGCGTGGCCACGATCTGCCCCACGCTGCCAGGCCAGCAAAGTGGAGGCATCACCACCTCCCACCTTTGGAAGACCAAGAATCTTGCATCTGCTTGTGTTTTAAGGGCAGTGTATACAGTCAGAGCCTAATTTTCCACAGGCACTAAGCCCATCTGCTGCTGCTTTCTGAAGATCAGCCTCCCTCCAGATGTCTCGGGATGGATCCTGGTCACCATAGTCACCACCTGCTTTTTGGAAATGGACACCCTGATGGAACAGAAGGTGTGGTCTGAGGAGGATTCAATGAGAAGAAGCCCCACAGAGGCACAGGGACACTCTGAGTGCCCTCAGTAGTCTTTTCTTGTCCATGGGGGCTCATTTCAGCCTCAGGAGACGAGACCAGGGAGAGCCAGCCTGACTGCAGGACTTGTTTCTCAAAGTTACTCCAGATGAAGCAAAAGAGTTCAAAATGCAAAACCCATTTATTGCCTTCAGCAGATGTGTCCAGGGAAAGCTCCCACTGCAGGATTTAGCAGAGGAGCTCCAGGTTGCTGTCTGGTTTTAGGAGTGCTCTTTTCCCATGCACAATCACCTGCACATCCTCAAGGCAGAGTGGGAAGCCCTTGCCCTGCCATGATGCCAGAGAAGAGAAGCCAAATTGTCCCATGTGCCAGTGAATACAGAGAGTTTCTGAATGTGAATGGACATCTTTCTTCTCAAGCCCCAGCGGGCCCTAGGCAGCCAGGCTGCTGTCACTTGTGGGGAGATTCAGTTCCTATTTGTACTATCAAACACGTGCAAAGCTTATGAAAAACTGCCATGAAATCCCACTGCACAGCAGTAACAATCCTGGCTTCTAAACACTGAGTGCCCTGCCAAAGGGCTGGCAAATCCAGATCCTGCTGGGCGGAGGCATCCAGATGCCACATCTGCCACCACAGATCCTCTCGGTGCAGGTCTGCAGGAGACCAGCCCCAGCCCAGCCTCCCCACAATCCAACTCTTTTCCAGAAATGAACACCTGCAGGTGTTCCATGATGGAGGCTTCACTCTGTCTTGGTTGGCAGAGTCCTTATTTGCATGGAGCAGAGGGCTGGAGCTTGGTTTTTCTGGATGAGCAATCCAAACCGGGCACAACAGAAGGATGCCAGGCTCTGCTCCCTGAGCACCACGCTCGGGACTCTCCTGTCCCATCCTCCCCGTGGCTCTCTGGAAGGGATGGTTCTGTCTCTTGGGAAAGAGCCATGGGAGTGGGGATGCTGATGCTGGGGAGAAGCAGATGAGTTTGTTTTCCATTCTCTGTTGTTGTGCAATGGCCCCAGCTCTGGAGACACTTCCCACTCCTTTTCCTTTGCTACTGAGCATGGGGGTTGAACGACAATATGTATTGTCATTTATAAGCTCTGTAGGACCCTCCTGGGACCCACGTACATAAATCTTGGGTTTGCTTTAGCATTCCTTTTTCCTCTTGCATCCTTGCAACACAGCTTCTGCCTGTCCTGCCTGTCTGCAAGCCTGAGCTTTTTGCAGGATTTGGAGTCCTGTTCCTCAGAACGTCGCTATGTGCTGCTGCCATGCTCATCTGCTCTTGCTCCGAAGGGAAGGCCTTGGGAATGAGCTGCTAATGCAGCTTGGCCTGGCCACAGCCCTGCTGTGGCTGCCAGGTGCCTGAGCACAGCACACACAGCGGGCACTGCCGACAGCTGACAAAAATGCCAGGAAAATCCCTTTATGGCTCTGTATTTCCTGTTAAATTTTTATGGGATTTCCTCAGCATCCAAGAGCTCGCTCACTGGCAAAGCCGAGCGGGAAGACCTGCTGCCCGGAGGGGACAGGGCTGGGGACTGCCTGGCTGCCTGGTGCCCGGGGCAGGGACTGCCCGTGCTGGAGGTGCCATCAGCCCGGCCGGGTTCCCGGCCACCCACCCGCCGCAGGGACAGCTCCCAGGTGCCACCGCAGGCGGTCGGGCCCCGGCTCCCCGGGGGCTGCCGTGTGCCCGGCCGGCAGTGAATTTGGCGTCCCCGCCGCAGGGACTCATCGGCTGATGTCGCAGGATTTCCTCCCCCCGCCGGGAGCGCACAATAGCGGGGACAGGCTGCTCCGCAGACACCCTAATCCCTTGGCGATTGTGCCGCGTTTCGGGGGGTGACAATGGCTCAATGAAGGTTTGCAAGGTTAGCAGGAACGTTAATCCTTACAGAAGAAAAATGTGACAATTACTTAATGCCGCGGCTGGGAGCTTTTGTGCAGCCCTTCTGGGCAGTGTCTCATCGACAGGCGCTGCCGAGGGCAGGCACTGCCCGGGTACCTGCGACAACAGGGGGCTGCAGCCGGTGCTGCCACCCGTGCCCAGCCTGGCTCGGCTTCTGCTCGTCCCTTGGAATTCCCGCTCGAGCGAAGGAGTTTCTGCCACCACCCAATGAAAGCATAAACAAGTCCATGGCCAGAGCACAGGCGGCTCTAGGGAGTAACAGAGCTTTTTGTTGTCTCAAGTTAATTTCCAGAAAATCGGGTGTCTCTTACAATTCAGAAATGCTGCAGAAGAAATGCAGCTGGGGATCGGCTGCCAGGAGAACGTGGAGGGCACACGCCTACCAAGCTGCCCTGGGAGCACGGTGGGGAACGTGCTCCAAGCAGGGCCCAGAGACCTGCAGAGGAGGGCAGGTGGAGGGAGGGGGGCTTAGAGGGGCTGGGAAAGAAGGGAACAGCAGAACCTCGGTCACTGGACAGTGATCCCAAGGGTTTGTGATGACCCCATCCCGGAGGAGGGGAGGCAGCCGCTGTCCTGCAGAGCGGTCCTGCCCCATGGTCCCGTTGTCCCGGGCTGTGGGCTCGGTGGGGAAGGGAGAGCCCTCAGCTGGGAGCCTGCGACAGCGGCCGGGGGCTGGGAGAGATGTGCGAGTGCAATTGTGTCAGTGCAGAGCCTCGGCCGCTTCCACGGGACGCTTCTTCTGGCATCGGGGAGTCGCTGGGAGGTGGAGGAATGAAACACCCTCGGCGCTGCCAGCCCATCTTGTGTGCGGAGAGCTGTGACAGCCATCCGGGGATTTCTCTGGCTGCAGCGACTGAGGCAAGGGAAGGAAGGGATAAAGCACTGAGATCACAGACGAGATCCCGCCTGCTCGCCCAGAGGCAGGCGCAACACCACAGCACGCCCCGCCAACCTGCTCCCGGCGGCGCTGGCGAAAGTGCCGCCGTGCTGTCCCCGCCTGACCCCGCAGCATCCCCGCAGCGCGGATCA
>VXBC01000199.1:6409-42765 GCA_013399945.1 Ploceus nigricollis | reverse complement strand
TTATCCCACCCCTGGGTCCTGGGGGTTATCTCAGCCCTGCGTCCTGGGATTATCCCACCCCTGGGTCCTGGGATTATCCCACCCCAGGGTCCTGGGGTTATCCCACCCCTGGGTCCTGGGGGTTAGCCCAGCCCTGGGTCCCGGGGTTATCCCACCCCTGGATCCTGGGGTTATCCCAGCCCTGGGTCCTGAGGGTTATCTCAGCCCTGCGTCCTGGGGTTAGCCCAGCCCTGGGTCCTGGGATTATCCCACCCCTGGGTCCTGGGGGTTATCTCAGCCCTGCGTCCTGGGGTTATCCCACCCCTGGGTCCTGGGGGTTATCCCACCCCTGGGTCCTGGGGGTTATCCCCCAGCTCTTGGGCACTGCTCTTACAGCTCTTGGCATTGTACACCAGGTCCTGGGTGATGCACGCCCCGTCCTGGATGCTGCACCCCAGATCCTGGACATTGCTCCACCAATTAAGCAGCAGAAAGCCAATCCCAGCAATGAGAAAACCAGCAAAGCTGAGTTCAAAGAGCCTCACGCTGATGTTGGAAAATCAGAATATGAATGTTATGCGGCACAAGGCATGGTGGGCACTGGCTGAGGTCATAAAATTTAGCTTTTTTCTCTGAACATTATTGAATTTTTGAAGCTGTAATAAAGTGCAGTTCCCAGAGGAGTCAACCGAGCAGGTCTTGTCTGGATCGTGTGAAACTGAAGCTGAGCAAAGTCACCCATTTCTAATTCAGTTACATGGTGATTACATGGGCTCTCGGCTGAACAGCAACGAGGGGTTTTATTTCTGTGATGAATGAGCATTTTTAGTGTCTGAAGTAGCAGCTGTCACACAGCTCATACTTCTGCCAAGAAAGTAATTCAGAGGGGAAGGATAAATTTTAACTCAACTTCTTTTTTATTTTGAGATTTAGGACCAAAGATTAACAGAAGAGCCCCCAGTCCCCAGGATCCAGCACAGCCGGGTGTGGGGCCAGCTGTGGGTGCTGCCACCACTGCACAGTCCCCTGGGACTTCTGGTGATGTCACCTCCCATGCTGTTCCACACTTCAGCTCAGCCCACTACCTTCCCATAGCCTCTGTCCATCCATCCATCTGACCCAGCTGTCAGGGCACTGGACACACAGCAGCTCTGGGGTTTGTTTGCTGCAGCTCCCCAATGCCGGAGCAAGAGCTTCATGAGAAGATCCACCTCCTGAGCACTCACTCAGAGATGTTACTGGGTCCCCCATGATTGACTCTGCTGCAGAGAGTTCTCTGATGGAAAAAAAATCCATTTAATTTTGTCGTCTGTTAGCAATTTAAGTTGAAGAAGTGGTGTTCAGTTCCATTGTTTTCAGCCCATGATGTTCGTGTGAAAGGTTTCTTTGATTCAGGATGCTGCAGTGCAGGAAGGAACTGCAGACACTGTGCAACAGCACATTGGTGAAAACACAGATAATTGATCAGGAGCTGATTGCAAGCAAGATACCAATGTTGTTGTTTATTTAAAGGCATGTCATCAACTTAAAATTCATGTTTAATTTACCAGTTAATTCGCATGCTAAGACTGGAGAGATTTTGCACTGAGTCCAAGAGAGTGAGATCAGGAACGGGTGGTTTTCTGTGCCTCACATCTCCTTCACTTTGTGCTCTTGGCTGCATCTCTGCTCTGTTCTGCACTCCCTCAGAGCCCAGACCTCACGGAAGCACATGCTGCAGTAAAACCAAACACACGGTGCTGTGCATGGTCTGTGTTCAAAGCTTCCCCAGCACCAGCACTGCCCTCATGGCATGTCACACCTGGCACTCAGGGCTGCAGTGCCCAGCAGGAGCAGGTTATTGTAGCCAGCTCCCCGGAATCACAGCAGCCTTGGGGTAATGGGCAGTTTTATCCTCCCCCTCCTCTCTCTGAATTGGATTTCTGGTTTGCATTAATCAGCTTCATTGTTCCAATGAGAATATCTACAGCACAAGCAGTAGAGACAGCATTTGTCTCTTGGCACTGGCTCTGGATATGGGAGGGCAGGTGCTGGGAAACTGCAGTCCCACAGATGCCAGCCTGTGCACATCCTCCCTCCCCAGCACACAGCCCTGGAGCCAGGCAGGGAGAGGAGCTCCAGGAGCCCCAGCAGGTGCAGGCAGGACAGGCCAGGTGTGAGGAGCTGGGGTTGAGGCCAAGCCCTGAGCCCCAGCACCCAGCACAGCGCTGTCCTGGGGCACTGCAGGACCTCACTGCATCCACCCCGAGCACATTACGGGCAGCCGTGCCCAGGCTCTGCTTTCACAAATGAAACACACGCTGTGCTGGCTGCTCCCTGTGCCAAGAGGCTGCTGATGGGTGATCCAGGGCAGTGCTCATGATCTGGTGTTTTCCTGATTTCACCAACCTCCTCCAGCAGTTTATTGATACCAAGCAGCACCAGAGCAGCTGCAGCCCAGAGGAGAGGTCAGTCTTGCTGCTGGCACAGGGCAGACACAAAAAGAGATTTCCCTGTGTCACAAGGAGCTCAGCTTTCCTGTGCTGCACGTGGCCTGGTTTGGGTTACAGACCAGCTTGTAGAAATGCAGCAAGACCTGTATCCACCTCTTGAGGCACAGCCAGCAGCAGCAGCTCGTGTGTGCCTCATGGAGGAAGGAGGTCCTTCCTTGTCCATGTCCCAGCACCATGTCCCCCACATGTCCTGTCTGTCGTTATTTATCCTGCTTGAAGTGTCAGCACAGACACTGGTGTAGCACTTAACGTTCTGAACTTGGCCCACAAACTCTGCAGTGACATTAAGCAAATCTGCTTCTCATTGTTATTTATCTATTTAACGAAGCAGCAGGGACAGCTCCATAACTGAGGTCAAGCTGTGTTGCACTCAAAGTAAAACTCATTGCAAACTCTCTCTGAAGTGTCATCATTTTCAAAAGAAAGCTGCTTCTGAGATTTTACAAGAAAACTTCTTATTTAGGTTAGTACTTTCAGTGGAAATTTCCCTGAAGGGGAAGGCTTTATATCCCAGGATCAAACAAAATAAATCCTCTCAAGTTGTGAAAAATAATGCCTAAAAGTGTCTATTAATCCTGAATAAAAATTGCTGGGTTTTTTACTAGCTGTCCTGCTAGCTCTGAGGAGGCAGAGCAGGGGTGGAGGCAGAGGAGAGGAGCACGTGTGCTGTGGGCATGTGAAGCAGAAAGGGTCACTGGCGTGGGCAGAGCTGTGCATGGGGACCACAGGGATGGGGACCCAAGTGAACTGGCTGAGACAAAGCTGGGCATGGAGGGCCAGGAGGAACACCAGGATCCTGCCAGCCCCAGCAGGGAGGGCAGGGGCACCCTCAGGGAAGGTCAGAGGAGCACTGCAGGATGCACGCTGAGCACACCGGGGGCCGAGGCAGCTCCTACGCCAGCTTGGGGTGTCTGTTGGGACCCCAGGGCTGCGGCAGGGCAGCGATGGGGATGAACTCACATCTGGATGTCTGGAACTGGCCGGGAGCCCGCGGGCAGCGTGACGGGCTCCCCTCGCCGAGCGAGCGGCGAGTGTCCCACGCACCGGGACTGTGGGCTGTCCCTGCCTGGGAGTGACAAGATTAATGGGCTCATTACTGCAGCTTTCACTGCGCTGCCTGACACGCGCTCTCGTGCTTGTACGCGACTGCCGAGCCCGCGCTGCCGTGCCAGCTCTGATTCATGTGTCAATAAACAGCGCAAGGGAAGCGCTCTTCCCTGCCAAGCCAAACAAACAGTATCTTCTTGGCCAGGGCTACAGCATCCCTGTGAAACCAGTGGCCAGGGACGTTGTGATTCCCTGCTCTGCCCATGACCCCATAGCCGTGGGTCAGCAGCCCGTGGCAGGTGTGGGGCACCCTGGCCCAGAATGTCCCTGCTCCCGGAGGGACAGCACGTCCCTCTGCCCGTCAGTGCAGACACCTTACAGCCAGAAGTGGAAAGGGATGGGGGAATGCATTCTTTAATGGTACATTTATCAATAAAAAGGAATTATTGGCCTGTATCCCTCCTGAAACTTTAATAAAAGTCAAATGATAGTTTTGTCTTCTTTCCTTTCTCATTTATTTCTAATTCAGGCCCGCGCTGGGATCAGATCAAGAATGCTTTTAACCTTTCCAGCAGGCCTGGTGGAGGCATGCCCAGAAGCAGGATGGGCAGGAGGACACTGCCTGGGCTCTCCACCACTGTGGCACCCTGAGGACAGGCACTGGCACTGACTGGGAGCCCTGTCCCACGGCCCCTGGAGCTCCTGCCACACCTTCCCCCAGCAGCCAGCCCTTTCAGCACGCAGTGTGCTGTTCAGTAAGTCTGAGACCCACACATTGATGCACATCAGCTGATAAAATGGCTCAAGATTTGGGTCCTTGCACCCTGAACAAATCCCACAGCACAGGTGAGAAGGGCAGAGGAGCTGGGGCAGGCAGGGGTGTGGGTGAGCCAGGTCAGGGCACTGACAGAGCTCTGCTCCCTTTAATGCTTCACCACCCCAAAGCCTGGCCATGCAGACTCTTCCAGATCAAATTCCACACTGATTTGGTGGAAACAGCTGGATTTGCCAAAGGATAAAGGGAAGTGTTTTCCATTAACACATCTAACACCCCGTCAGTGCAGTTCTGGCTGTAGGCAAGTGCTAATGAGATTTCACTGTGACACCACAGGAGGAGAGACAGTAATTGGGGCATTTTCTCTTCATGGCTAGAGTGGCTGAATTAATTACTGGAATTAATCCTTCGGCAGGAGGCAGAAGCTCTCTCGTGAGGGGAAGCAGGAGGAAATGAGCTGGTTTGGTGTGATTATCATCTGACTGAGGACAGGTGCAAGCCTAGGTGATAACAAACGTGGTGTGGGTGGCCCTGCTGGGGACAGGGTGCAGGCACAGAGAGCAGAGGGACAGGGAGGGCAGGCACAGAAAGCAGAGGGATGTGGGGCACTCTGAGCCGCCTCAGCTTGTTCTTTACCTCATTGAAGGCTTTGTGTGTGCCATGCCTGATGTCCAGGGAGCATCTGGGTGGGCAAAGGTGGCCCTGGAGGAAGCGTTGGCCCCCAGGGTGTCCCAACACCACTCACAGGGGACTTCTCATTCTGACACTGCTGCTGGCACCCCAGCAGATCCCGTGGGAGGGGGATGGACTCTGCAGTCCTGGCCCCATGGAGCAGCTCTGGCTCCCCCAGGAGAGCTCACTTCCTAGGGAGCTGCCCCACGGATGTGCTGGAAAGCCTTCCCAGAGGATTGCAGCTACAGAGGGAAATATTTCTCATCTTAGCAAATGAGAAAAGGGAAAAATAAGGTGAGTGAATGTTTTATTTAATGGACAATTTAATTGCTGACATCTGTGATAAAAGCTGTTTTTTCCCAAACTGGAATTTGTTTCTATCTCAGGATGAAGCAGGGATGTGGGGGCAAATTCTTTGGAAAGTCCCTTTGAGTCTCATCCAAGGAGGATGGAGAATGAAATGTGGCACATGTTAAACATGTAAATGAGGTACTGATTTACTGATTTATCTGTTTCTCGCATGAGATCTTCTTTGGCTGCATCAAAATTACTGTATTATTTATAAGTCTTAAATATTTAAAATTAGATGTGTGGTTTTAAAACAAAACATGAAAACCTTAATGCAAACCACATTGTTTCAATATGAAATTAGATTTAAAGAAAGCAAATTCAAAAAGTTTCTGTGCTGGATCAAACCTGCACCTCATGTGGTTCACATCCATGCTGGACCTATTCTGTAGGACTGGGTTCTCTTTGCAATGATTTGCAACAGTGAACTCAAAATAAACAGATCTGGTTTCATTCATGGAATATTTCCTTGTTATTGAAAAGCATCATTTTCTGCACTGTCCCTTGACATTTCTTGGGGAAATCCTGGAGACTCGTAGCTCACTGGAGGCACCAGGACACCCCACTGGAGCCAGCAGCGTGGTGTGCAGGCAGCTGCTCTCCTGCCGTGCTGCCAAGGGCTTGGGAGCTGCTGCTGCACTCTCCGTGGACCATGACAGTCCCTCCAAGGGTACAGAGCCTTCACCAGGGCAGCTGCCCTTGCTGGGCTGCTTGAGAAAGGATTCAGAGGGATCTGCAGAGCCCCATCACCCTCTGACTGCCCAAAAGCAAGGTGAATGTGATGAGCACTGCCAGCAGCCCCTGCCAGTCTGCCCACTTGTGAGGTGTGGGCCTGCTGCTCTGGAGCCAGCAGAGCTGCACCTGCTGAGGAGATGGGAGGGCTGAAGCTGCTCTGGTCACTGATATTATGATTATTATGATTTTATGATATTATTAGTGTGAATCATGCCTCTGAGCATCGTGAAGACTGGGCTTGACAGCCCAGCCACCTCCAGCTTTTGGCCATTCATGCAACTGTGTGCTCTGCAAATGGGGGAGAGCACTGATGCCTCTCACTTCCCTTCAGGGGTCATTGCCCTGGCATGGCACCCCATAAACATGTCATCAGTGGAACACTAACCACACCACAGTGAAGCCAGCCACAGTCAGTGCTGCACCAGCTCGTTTGCACTTCCTCTGTAACTGAGGTGAGGATTATATGGAGGATGGAGGACTCTGGGGCTCCTCAGCATGGGACAAGGCTCACTGGGCAGGGGGATGTGCTGTGGGCCACGCTGTACCTGTTCTATCACTTCACAGTGCTAATGTTCCCAAAATGTGCAGCTTTCTCCCCACAGGATGGGAAGGATCAACACCCTCTGAGCAGGAGAAGAGGCCCTTTGGCCAGTGCCAGGCCCGGGGCTGGCAGCAGGCAGAGAGAACGTGGCATGGAGCTGTCCTGCACCCTGGTGTGAGCAGGGACCACGGGCTGTGGAGCTGTCCCACTTCTGGGGTGCCAACAAGGAGACAAAGGACCACCCCATAAACGTGGAGCAGAGCAGAAAGTCAGCTGCGGCTCTCCGTGCCACCAGGCTGCCCTCAGAGTGTGCTGGCAGGTCCCAGATGTCACTGCCTATTGTCATCGTGGGGGTCCTTTGTCAGCCTCTGCCCAGTGGTCCTGATGGATTTTTTTCATTTGTGGTGTTTGTCACAATGAGTCAGCTTTACCCTCTGCAAGTCATCCCTCCATCCTTCTCAGCACTCGGGAAGCCGGAATCTTACTGGAGGACAGGAAGCATTTGCTAACACCCATTTAATGCACATTTTTCTAAGAGCAATGGAGGAGCTTAGGGGGAAAGCATGAACTGCAGGAATTGCTCATTTTGTTTCCTGTGGTTTCATAATTTTGTTGCTTACCAGTTTTGCATTTCAAAAAGCTTGTGGTTTCCCTACAGCCCTCGTCTGAGGGGAGGACACAGTAGCATTCTGAGCTGACACGAGATCACAAATAAAAATAATATGATGGCAACTGGCGTTCTGGGCTGTGTGAGAAAGAAACACAACCCCCTCTGGCTGTGTGTGGCCAGGTGAGGCAGCAAAGCAGAACCTCCAGCAGGTCACCTGGATGTCTGGGGGGATGTGTGGGTGTTTCCACTGCAGGGGCAGGCAGCCCATCACTGCTGGCAGGTCACAGAGCACACAGGAGGGATGGGACACAGCAGCACGGGGAGGGGACAGGAGGGGGCAGAGGGTGCCTGTCCCTCCCCTCTTTGGGCAGGTTTTTGTCTCGCTGGGGCCAGCACAGCCAGTGCTCCTGAGCTGGGCGTGGGTTCTGCTCAGGCCCATTCCCATGGCTTGGAACTTGACCTCTGCTACCAGAGTTAAGTGGGTGACCCAGAGAGAGATTTGTCCTGTTCCAGCTGACACACAGTGCAGGGATGTCAGCAGGCTGAGCCCTGCTGGCTGGGGTGGCCTTGGGGCAGGTCTAAAGCTGAGCCCCAGCCCCAGGCCTCATGCAGGAGCAGTGCTGGCACACATGGAAACACATCCCCAAGTGCCTCACTGGAATGATCCACAGATCACAGGGACTACACACAGTGATAGCTGTGAACATCCTCCTCTGCACACTGCCGAGGAGTCAGCTTGTGTTTATTGAAAGTAAACTTTCAGAGGTAAAGAGAAGTCTATTGGTGAGAAAAATAGTTTTGTGAGCCCAGAATTTATAGCCTGCCTCCATAAAGCTGTCCAGAATCTGTGGATCTTTCCTTCAGATACTCATGTTAAAATAATTTTCATTCTGTTAAATGAAAAGTGCTTTAAGTTTGGCAGGGTTGTGCTGCTCATGCTCTCACCACTTCATAAATAATACTTTATAATAACAGCTCAGAATAAAACAAAAAAAAAAGGGAAGGGAGGGCAAGGTCTGTGCAGAGCTCTCCTTGTCGGCTGTAAATACCTCTCGTCATGATGTCAGCCACTCTGACAGAGGATCTGCCCAAATCACTACCACATGTGGAGCCAGGGGCTGGGCTTTACCTGGACTTTCCACTTAGTGAGTAATGTGGCTCGCAGTCCTGGCAGCATTCACATGACTCGGGGCTGCAGACTCCTCTCTGCTTTCCTGTGAACCAGTTACTAATATTGGACAGTGCAATTTCATCAAATTCTATTTCCCCCGAAACTTTTTCATCCGCTACATAAAAATCACTTCACACTTTCCTGAATGTCTCCCATACGATTTAATTCAAAACACGCAGCCACAGGAGCAGGAGAAGGATGAGCACTCCTCATCCAGACAGAAACCAGAACCCTGTCAGGCTGCAGTGAGACGGCCTCGTCGCTGGGAAGGCACTGAAGTGAGTGTCAAGAAACAAACTTCTTGCAGCAGAAGATACATCCAACTGTTTGAGGCTTACTGCAGCATTGCAAAATGGACTCTGTGGCCTGAGACGCCCTCCTTGTGCCCTGCAGAGTGCCAGCAGGCCTAGGGGACAAGCAGAGAGGGCTGGGGTCCCCAGTGCTGCCCACTTCATCTGGCAGGAGAGGCAGGGTTTGGAGCGAGGAGGGGCTGGGCAGATGGTCAGGGATGAACTCACAGCCGTGCCACTCTGTGCTCCCACTGGTCATCCCAGGAACCATAAAATAATAAAAAAAAAAAATAAAATCCCAGGACCTGTCGCTATAGGACACGAGAAAACACACGTGAACACTGCAGCTGCAAGGTGAAAAAGGGAGAGCTTTATTTTTCTGACTCTAATATTTATAGTTTTACAAAAGTGACAGTGGATTGGAGGGTGAAAGTGCCACCTCTCCAATGACACTGGACAAGCCACTAGTCTATCAATTTTCTCTACCTCTATGAAGGAATGCAAAAACAATGAGTTGTTTACAGAAAGTGTGTGAGAAAGTTTGCAACAAGAATGAAAACATCAGAAGGCTAGAAGATCTCAAAAAATCAGGGCGACACAGGATCAATAAAATAATACTTTTAACGACCCTTAAAAATTGTTTACCAGCCCTTGAAGGGTCTGAGTTAATGGGATCTGCTCAGACGTGGCTGGGTGTGCCAGAGCCCGGGGAGAGATGTGTCCCTGGCCCCGCAGAGCAGCCGGGGCGCGGAGCACGACCCCCCCTCAAAGAGCTTTTCCTCCCCGCATGGCTCTGCAGCCTGGATTCCAATTAGCCCTCTCTGTGAAGTGGTTTGGGGACGCAGCTCGTAGGAAAAGCTCAGTAAATCCGAGCCCAGCCGAGCCCCAAGCAGCAGGAGGACACGGCCACATGCGGCAGCTGTTAGTCACATCGCCCTTTGTCTGCAGTGACTCAGCCGCACACGCCCGGCGCTGCCCCGAGGAAAGCGCAGGGAGCCGAGCAGCCACAAGCAACCGGGGCAATTCGGCCAAAAACCTTGAGAGCTGCGCCTGTGATAACCCCTCGCCAACGTCTCGCTGCAGCGAAGTGTTTCTAGAAACACTTTTTGTGTTTGTCCGGAGGCACCGCCACCTCTGGACCCGTGGGGAGCTGCTGCTGCTGCTGAGCCCCCCGGCACTGCGGGTGCTCCGGGCAGTGACACTCCCGTGGGTGTCTCCTAAATCGGGACAAGGACACCCCAGGCTTGTGGAAGGGCGGCACCCGGCTACAGGCTCCGTTATCCAGCCCTGGCCCCAGCTTTTGTGTTAGTGGGAGGGAAATCTCCGAGGATTTGGCTCGAAGCAGACAATGATGCCATGAGCGGAGTTTTTCTCAGTGCCAATGAGTCTAACCTAATAAAAGGGGGAAATTTCCACTGACCGCAGGGGAGCGGGATGGTTGAGACGGAAAAAAGAGGTGGAAAATTATTTATGACAGTGTAATTGCATTTGAGACAACTTGTATCCAGCCAAGATTCCACAAGAAATTTAGGAAAGAACAACTTTAGGTCAATCTGATTTTTCGTCCTGTGTGTAGGGGGTGGAAACTTCCCTTTTGAAAATTGGACTCTGCAACCATATAAGAACTCATAATCAAAATTAATGTGGAAAATAAATTGCTGGCTGGCATCCCTGTCAGTGACAGACGCTCTCTGTAACTCTGCTGTCCTGAGACAGCAGCACGTCCCAGCGTGCCCAGCCCTGCCAAGCTGGCATCTTCCCCTGGTTCCCTTAAAATCGGGTTTTATTGTCCCCAGGGCTGGAGGGAGGAACAAAAGGATGCCAGAGCTGTGGGCAGGGTGGCAGTGGTGAGGCAAGAGGGGCCTGCTCACACCCTGGCCGAGGGCAGCACTCCACCTCTGCTCCTGGCCATGCCTCATCCTCAGGGGCCCCCAGCACCTATCTGGGGGGCACGTCTGGAGCAGTGGGGTTTTGTGGCCCAGCAGACACTGAGTCACTCTCCCTGTGGTCTCCTGGAGCTCCTGGCACCATCAGCTGCTCCCTGGCCAGCATGAGGGCTCAAACCTTGAGTAAGTGATGAGTACAGGCTGCTCTCTGGCTCCAGCTGGGCTCCTGGGCATCACACTTCCCAGCTTGTCTCTGCCACCAAGGTAACCAGAAACCTTCATTTTTTTCAAATACAGGTGAGACTTAATGAACTGCAAGAGCCTCTGGAGTCCAGAAGTTGGAGCTTTCAGAAAACCCACCAGTTCCTGAAGAAAAAAAAAATCAGCATCATTTTTACAGCCAGATCTGTTTGCTCTCTTCAGCAGAAACCTGGGGCTGCAGAGGAGTCCTCTGTGCCAGCAGGGCACTGAGAGGGCTCCAGAGCTGTTGCCTCTGCACAGAGGGATTCCTAAGTTTTAACCTGGCTTTGTTAGAGAATGTGCTGCTAATTCCAGTGGTAATTTTATTATGTGTCATTTCCCTCCATTATTTGGTTCAAAAGATGAAGACTAAACGTAGATTTTAAAATTATCCAGATTTCAGATCTTGCCTCTGGGAAAGCTTCAATCTCATCTTTTGTTTTCATTTCTGGATTTTTGCAGGTCTGCAAATGTGTTTGTTTTAATAATGCAGCTGCAGGACAGATTAAAAAAATCAAGCATTGCTGGCATTTAATATCTCTAATCCAGCAGTAAGACAAGTCTGCCGATGGTTTACTTAATGTCCAACAGCCTTTTCTGATTAAGCAAAAGGTTTGAAGTGATTATAGTTTATTTACAACAAAAGTGGACTTAAATGAGAGTTAATTCCTCCCCCTCCTCCCTCATTGGGCCGGGTGCCAGTCACCATGTGTCTTGCTTCACTCCCTCTTCCAGAGCATCCACAGAAGCCACGGCAGATGTTCCCATCAGGCTCTCCAAGAAGAGGTTCTCCTCCAGGAATGGAGGTGCCCCTGGGGCCCCAGCTCAGCCTGGCACTGTCTCAGGTGGGAGCCTTGTTCGTTTCCCTGTAGAAGTCCAGCATTTCTTCAGCTGATATTGCACGAGGAAATTTTAATTTCAAGCACCAACAAGTTTTATTTTCCTTATTGTTAGTCTAATAAGCTTGAAAAGCGAGAGGTCAGTGGGGCGAGCAGTGGCAGCAGCCCCTGGAGCTGGAATGTCATGTCCCACCATGGCCCTGTGACCCAGAGAGATAGCAAGGGAAAAAAAAGAAAGAACAGGTGAGTGCTGGAAAAGAGGAGGCAAAATTCACTCCCAAGAGATGCAAAAGCTAAGGGGATTAAACAAAAAATATTAAGTGGATTTTGGTTTGTTTTCTGGGCAAATTATTTCCAGCAGAAACTTGCAAATGGGTGTGTTTGTTTTCAGTAGACATCAACATTTGCCATTGTATAAAAAAGCTGGAGGGGCAGCACCCAGGGGCTCTTCCAATGACTCACCTGGGACTCCCTGAGCTGCCGGGTCCTGGCTCCACTGCAGCACCTGCCACAGGTGCAGGGCACATCTGGGGGCTGTAACGAGGGCATTGTTCAGACACTGATGGTGCTTGCTGGGCACAGAGTGCTGGGCACCTGCCGATGGCAGGGCTGGTGCTCGCTGGGCACAGACCCCTCTCAGCCAGGAATCCCCTTCCAAAAGCGTCTCCTCCCTGGTGGGTGGGTGCATTTTCATGTTGGGAACCTGGCAATTCTCAGACCTGCCTCGAGCACCTGCAGGGAGCCAGCTGGGGACACGGGGACACAAACTCTCTGATGTCCCGGGGCCAAGAGTCTCTGTCTGAACACTTTGCAGTCCCTGTTGAACACTCATCCCTCCCCTGCGCAGGAGTGCCTATTTGTCACTTCGGTGCCATCGTTTCCCTGTCAATTGGAAGCAATTTTCCTATAAAAATGTAGAAGTGCTTCTCCAAAGGAGCCGTCCAGCACACGCCGCTCGGAGCCGCGCTCGGCGCCGGGGTCAGCAGGGCGTTGCCTCGGGGGGGATTTGGCATTTCCCAGCAGCTCAGGGGACACAAAGAAGCCCCAGGGCCAGCACCAGGCACTGCCTCTGTCCCTACCTACCCGATCAATGGAGGCCCCGGCTCTCACCGGCAGGGAGTGCGAGGAAGAAAGACACAAAAGCTTCGGAGAGTGAATAAACTCAATTAGATCGCTGTAATTGCAACAAGAATTAGTGTGGGGGTCGGGCACATGTGCCGGCACAGAGCAGTAATTAAAAGTGCCATGTTTGCCATGCTGGGGAGGAGGCCTGCTGGGTCCCAGCAGTGCCCTTTGAAAAGCTCCATGATGGAGCTTCGAGCCTGGATAAATACAAATGTCAGTGCCTCGCAGCCTGTGGGGGGACTCTCAATCCACAGCTCAGTGGGAGAATCCCCTGCTTTACATTCCCATCAGTTGGGCTAATTTCAGAGTCAGGCTTTGATGTGCTTTGGGGAGCCCTGTGTGCTACACACTTTCCCAGCGAGGCATCCTCTCCCTTTCTCAAATGCTTTATTAATTTTCTCCTGTGGTTTTTTTCATCCTCCCTTTCTCTTGGGCCTGCCTGCAAGTTCTCTTTTGTGCTCACCCAGCGGGGTCCATAGCGGAGAATTTATATCATTCTGAAATATATATAAAGAAGGGATAAAAGAGGAGATGGGGGAACCTGCAGAGACCAGAGCAACAATCTGTCCTGGGAGCAAGGGTCCCCTTCCTGTGGCCACTGGCCCCATGTGGCTCCAGCACTGATGGCAGCAGTTTCCCAGCTGCATCTGGAGCTGCACCTCCCCACCTCTGCCATCAGCATGGGGACAAGGATAACTGATCCCCCAAAGAACAGCAAAGGTGCAATGGGCTGTTAACCAGGGCTCCCCACATCAGCTGTGCAGAGGGAAGGATGGAGCAGCTGCTCAGGGGTCCCTCTGGGCCACCTGCCCGGGCAGCAGTGCCACCAGCGTGGGCACAGCACCTGCCAGGCACTGGCTGGGCAGGCTGTGACATGCAGGTGGTGGCACTGCCGTGGCACAGGGTGCTCCTGGCACTGCCAGCAGCGTCCTCACAGCCCTCAGCCCCCTTCCCAGGACACAATGGCAGCGCTGGCTGTGCCCAGCACAGGGCCCTGCCCACACTGCCACAGAACCTGGAGGTTCCCTTGCCCCTGCAGCATCCCAGGTGCTCTCCAGGAGCAGCCAGGACCCACTGGGTGCTGTAGCTGGGGTTTGGGAGCATTGCTGCAGGAGTGTGCAGCCTCCTTTCCCTATCCCTCCCTGAAACTCCTCTGCCCCATGGCCTTCCCCTCACCTGCCCCCCTCACCCCCCCGGGATGCTGCTGGGTGACAGTGACACCAACAGCCCGGGCTGCCCAACTCCTCTGGAGCTGGCATCCAGCTCCCTTCCTGTTTTGTATTATCAACTGAATTTGGCATGAAGGGGATTCTCTCCCCACATCCCGTTGGCACAAAAAGGGCTCAGAAACCAGCAAAACCATTGTTTGTGCTTGAAGGGTGGGGACCAGGGTGAGGAGAACAGCATGTTTAGAGCCCAGAGCTAGGAACCATAAGAGCATCTGGAACAGTTCGTGGGACAGAGGCATTACAATTAAATAAAAATGGGCAATTACAGAACCGTTCCCTGGCTCTGACACACACAAGGGCAGTTTCAGCACATGCCTGAGCACGCAGTTAGAGGGGATTCCTCTCCTACAGGCCCAGAATAAATGGAGTTTTCATCAGGAAAGGCTGAGGTTGGTGCGACTTCCATGCATGGAACAGAGGAGCACGGCTGCCCTTTGCCAGGACGTGGTGCAGAGGCATCTCCCACTGGAGGCAACGAGTGCTCCAGTGAAAGGAGCCACATTCCTGGGGGCCAGAGAGGCCCTGGAGGAGCCAGAGCATGACAGTGGCTTCCACTGGCCACAGCCACTGCCACAGCCTGCTCCCCACACACAGTGGGGAGACTCCCACACCTGCCAAGCTCCCCAGCCCCTCAGAGGGCACAGGATGTTCAACCTTGGCTGTCAGTCTGCAGCTGGAATGGAGACTCTGAGCCAGCTTTCTCTTTTGACAAGTCCCTGAGGAGCATTTTTGCCCTGTGCCTCCAGTTCCTGCTGTTTGCAGGGAACTGGCAGGGCTGGACAGCGCAGCATTTGCAGATATACAAGTCCTGCAGAAAAAATCCTACTGTTCAAGGACCTCAGCCCCATCCCCTGAAATGTGCTGTTTTCATTAAAGCAGTGAAATCGGATTTCAAAAAACCCAGGCTTGGACAGTGGCCCTTGATTTGGGCCTGAGGAACAAGATCCAGAAGCAAAACAAAGGCTGTTTCCACAATGGTTGAAGGGAAAGGGAACCGGTCCAATTGCAAAACTTGGATCCTGGCACTGAGGGAGTCTTTGTGTGCGAGACCTGTGGCAATGGATGGCAGTGACTTTGGGAAATTCAATACTCCCCTAGCTCATAAACAGAAAACAAGGAAAATAAACTTGGGCAGAATGGGAGGAAGCAGAGAGCCAAACCGTGGATTTCTGCTGGGCTGGAAAAGAGCCTGGCTGCCCCTGGATGCGGGTCCTGGGCTCGATGGCCACCGAGGCCGTGCCAGGGCCACTGGGCAGTGAGCACTGGGCTGGGCAGCTGAAGGAGGCAGCAGCCACCCCTCTGCCATGGACACTGGGTGGGAGGAGAGGGCAAGGGGACTCAGGGCAGGAGAGGTGTGCAGAAGTGGCATGGCAGGAGCAGGGATGGTGGCAGTGCCAGTGCCACCGCAGCTCACCCCAGGGCACAGTGGAGGGGACAACAGCAGATTGCCTTGTGCCTTTTCTTCTGCAAGCTGGAAACACTTGGCCACGGCAGAGACTGGGGTGGGATGACCACTTGAAAAGAAAAGAAGTTTCTCTGCCAGCCTCCTCCCAGCACACGCTGGTGCGTGGTGGTGCCACCGGATCCCTCTTGCAAACCCGCTGCTTGTGCAACCTCCTGGGGCTGCTCCCTGTCTTGGCATTCCCACCTCCTCCTGCCTCTTCCAGCCCTTCAGGGAGAGAGCTGGGACCTGTGCACAGTGCCTGGGTGGGGAAGCAGAGCCCATTTGCCTTAAAGCACTGACCATGATTGCTGAGAGGCAGAGGAGAGCCCCACACCAGGCACGGACGTGATGACTGCGGATGCAACAAGAGCAGGGAAGGGCTGGGATGAGGGCAGCACTTAAAGGTTCAGTGAAAGAAATTACTTTGGAAAAAAGCTTTTGAGAAACAGAGCTGATGACTCCATACGGCCTCAAATCCACTGCCAAATGATGCCAGTTCTTGTTCAAAAACCCAAGAGCTAACTCTTGGCCACAGACAAGAGGAACCAGTATTTAGACCATTTATGGGCCACAGAAGATCAGTGGAGATATGAAATCTGTGGATTCACTGAATTCCCTCAGCACCACAACTCCACATTGGCAATTACAGATTCATGGAGCTCAGTTACTGCCTGTAACCCTTCTGTGGCCCCAGAGCCAAACTGGCTGCCCTCACCAGCCTTAGGTGCACCCCAGGGAGACAGCACGACACAAAAGTTCACCAAAATCTGATATGGGGACACCTGAGTGTCCCAAGTCACCCAGCCAGCTCCACAGGAGCAGAGAGCGTGTGTGAGTGTAGGAAAACCCATGAAATTTCTATGATAAATTGTCTTTCTTTTGGCTCAGGAAGAGCAGCAGCATCATCCCCCTCAATTTGGGTAATTATCCGTGGTTATTTCAAGTTTTAAACTCCTGGCTTATAACAGAAAAGCAGCCAAGAGTGGAGCAGGATGGCTGAGCTGCCTGTGCTGGGACACAGCACCAATGCCTGGGCAGCACCAAAGCAGGGGAGCAGGGCCTGGGCAGTGCCAGCACCGCTGCCCCAGACCCCACCCTGCCCCTGCTGTGTCTGCAGCACCAGGGCCAAGGGGCAGGACCTGCCCAGCCCAGATTGCTCCCTGCCATGAAGAAGGCTTTGCCTGCACAAACAAGCACAAACCAGGCTAAAGAAATCCAAGCCAGCCACCTACTGCTGCTCCTTGGAAATTCAGAGCAGTGGCGTGCCTGACCTTCCTTCCTGACACAGAATCACATGAGAAATACTAGAGATAAAATACAGTGGATACTTTGCTGGAGAAAAAAAGATCATAAATCAGTACGAGAAGCACATTTGAATTTTAGAGGAATATGTCAGATACACTGTCCAGCCATTAAATTTCACAGGCTCAGTTTAAGAACTTCAGGAGATTGCTGGTATTGCCTGAAAGGAAGAAGAAAATTATAAACACATGCTGGGGGCTCTGAGTGAGACACAAAAATCCGAGGATAATCCTTATTGCTATCCAAGATATAACCAAATAGGCACAATAAAGAATTCCATTCACCTGCCTGGAGAATGGCTGATCATAACCTCTCATGCCAGCAAGATTGAAGACATTTCTTCAGAGGGAATGGATCAGGTGCTTGCCTCAGGTTTGCTCTGGCCTCGCCTGGCCCTTCCCAGCCCCAGCTGATCTCCTCCTGTGCCACTAGTCTGCAGTGTTGCAGAGTCCATGCGGCTGAGCTCGGTGCCCGTCCTGCACCCTGGCAGGGAGCCCGGGCGTGCTGCGGGGCTGGCTCCCCCCGCGGGGCGAGCAGGCACGGGGGCAGCAGAGCCCAGGTTGGTTCTGGGCTGTGGGGTGAGGGTGTGGGGCAAACAGGGAGCATCCCTTGGTGTGGTGGCTTTGGGAAGGCAGAGGAACAGATGCTGTGTGCCAGAAAAGTGAGAGAAATGCAGAGAAAGTGAGGAGATGGAGTCACAGTGCTTTTGGACATCTCTAGGCATAAACTCGACCTTTGAGAAGGCAGAGGATATACAAGTCCTGCAGGGATGAGGCCATGCTGGCTCCTGGGACATGCTGTCCTTCAGACATTGTCACAGCACTCTCCTGCCCAGCCTCAGGTGATGTTGAACATCCATGTGGAGCACCAGGATGATGTAGCAGGGGAGTACCAGGACACAGGAGCATGCACCAGTAGAGCTCCACGATGCAGGATGACGTACCCAGGGAGCACCAGGATGCAGGATGATGGACCCAGGGCGCACCAGGATGCAGGATGATGGACCCAGGGAGCACCAGGATGCAGGATGATGTACCCAGTGAGTACCAGGATGCAGGATGATGTACCCAGGGAGCACCAGGATGCAGGATGATGTACCCAGGGAGCACCAGGACGCAGGATGATGTACTCAGTGGGTACCAGGCTGCAGGATGCTGGGCTATGGGAGGATGCAGCTCTGGAAATGTGTCCAAGAGCCCTGCAGATCCAAACTCCCAGGAGTCAGGACCTTGAATGGAGCAGTGTCACATGGAAGTGAAGCACTGGGAGCTCAGGGGTGTCCGTGTAGAGAAGCCAAGAGGCACCATCAGCAGGGACTGTGGAGCTGGGAGACTCCAGATCCAAGGACATTGTTACTATACTTCAGATTATATAAATAACTCGCTGAACAAAACCACATGTGAGCACATTCTGTTTCCCATCCCTCTGCTCTGCCGGCAGCACACAGGCTCTTGCAACACTTGTTTACTGGGGAGGCTGTATATAAAGCAAAAATAGTTTGCTGGGTCTTATGTTTTCACTTTAATTCTCAGAGTATAAAAAAAAAACCTGTGAATTTGCTAATGGGCCTTGAAAACGTATTTTTAAAGCAAGGGCAGCGTGACTCGGTGAGTTGCTACAAAGGATTACAGAAGGAACAAGGTTTGCTAGGAAAATTATTCCCTTGAGAGAATCTGTAACAGCTGAAAGGCCAGAGCCTACTTCTTTCCAAGAAAATAAACACATTTCTGCATCCAAAATCAAGCTTCATCTCAGGTATGGAGCAAGCTTGTTTGTTCTCTGGTGTTTATGTGTTTCCTGTATCTTTGGTGTTCGATTTGACGTTTGAAGGCCAGACATACACTCCTTTCTCTCCCCAAAAGAAGATTCCTGTTGTGTCTTTAAAGCACACTTTTGGACAGAGATAAATAGCCACGAGCTTCAGGAGTGTCAGAGCCAGATAGTCAATTGAGATTCCTTTGTATGTTTCTCTATTTCACTTCAGAGTTGATCTTGCATAAAAAATATTTTTTTAGCATTAGCTCTGAGTTTCAGCCTGGAGGGAACCTCTGGAGCAGGAGGATTTGCAAACAGTCTGCTCAGGGGCCACAAACCCTTGGCTCGCTCTTTCCTGGTCATTATAATCCACGTGCTCTGGGAGTTTTGTACCCAGGGGCAATCCAGAGCACTTGATTTGCTGAAGTTTTCTGTTAAACAGTGACCATGTCCAGGCGAGCAGCCCCTCCTGGCACTGGAATTGGAATCAGTGTGAGCCTTGCACTTCTCTGGGCAGTGAATTCCTTACTCACAGCCTAAACCTCCTGGGGAATGGGCCCTGAAATTCTCCACAAACATTTGCCAGTTCTTCCTCTAACAGCCAAGAATACCTTGACAGCTGGGAAGGCAACAAGTGGTGATCAGATTGACAATTTTACAATTTAATTTTACAAGGCCTGCTGGGGAAACACCCACATCCTCTCACTGCCCCTCTGTGAGGACTCTGCCCTTCCCAGCGAGGGGATGCAGTGCCCACAGCTCTGTGCAGGGTCACAATAACCCAGCCTATCTCCTGCCTCCAGACCATTTTCACTGTTTTACCCCTTTCCCTCTCCATGTCTCCATGAGCAGTGTGTGGATTTTCTGCATCACATTAATCAGAACCAGGCGTGACTGCTGCCCCTTGGGCTGGTGGGAGAGCAGGAGTTAACCCATCCTGAGGGACGAGGCTATAATTGCCACTGGGCTCCCGAGATGAATGAGCTTTTAATGACTGCCAACTTCTGAATGGAGGCAGGGGGACCAACAACAGCACCGACTTAATAACCAGCAGCCAGCAGCAGCAGCACATATGGAGGCAGCGTGGTTCAGCTGGAAATAAACCCTGGAGGTGTCAGGGCAGTGGATAAGGGCTCTCCTGGCAGAGTGGAGGTGGAAAAGATGAAATTCTGGCTGCTGGAGACACAAACAAGGCTGCCAGGCTGGGCGTGCGTGTGAGCCTGGCTTCCCTGCTGCAGCCTGGGCTGGGCTCCGAGGCTGCCGGGCTGGGGAGGCTATCCCAGGCTCTTGCAAAACAGCTGCCGGCTCCCAGCTCCCACCAGGACACAGCCCTGCTGGGATTTGGATCGTTTTAGCTCAGCGGAGAAGCAGCAGAGACAAACAGAAAACCAGGAGCAGGGTTTGGCCTCAGGGACCCCGCAGAGCAGCACCTGCAGGGGCCAGGGGCAGGGGTGGGGTGTAGGAATGTGTCCCCTTGTTGACAGAGTGGCCAAATTATCCTTTGTCTCCTTAAAAAGGGAAAAAGCCCAGAAGTTTCTCTCCTCAATTTGGTAAAAAGACACCTCATAAGACCTTTAAGACTTCACCTCAAACCTAGGGCTGCCAATTAGACAGAAGCCAAAAAGTCCCACGTAATTAATTCACTAAAAAAAGAAGAGAACAAAAGAAAGAATCGCTTTTGTAGAGTGTTTTTAGCAAGAGCAAGAACCTCTTACCCCTAACTCGAGTTCTCTCTATAAGAGCTTTATTGTTTTGCCTTTTATTAAAACTTTTCTGTTTCCAACACTACCTTCAAAGCCATCCTACTCATTTCATACCATTTGAAGTAACTAGGCTATCTCAAGTGTAATAAGTCCTCTAAGAGCTCATAAGACCCAGCTCAAAGAGAACACATATCAGTGGGGGCTGCTCCTGCGAGCTGTGGTGGGGTCACCAAGGGGCACCTGCTCTTCCTCCGTGCCCACATTGCCACTTCTGCACCAGGCCCTGTGGCACAGAGGGGTGCAGGGGACCTGCTGTGGCCGTGGCCCTGACTCCAAGCAGCTCTTGGAGACCTTCACAGCAGTGAGCACATTCAGAGTTCTGTACATCCCCCTGCGAGCAGCTCCCTGAGCAGGGACAGCAGGACACGGAGGAGCCACAGCTAAGCTTAAACATCTGGTTCTGTGCATTCCTATATTGTAATAAAATAAGTTTTCCCACAGATTTCACATCATCTTTGTCTGGGCATCAGTGAACTGTGACGAGAGAAACTTTTTTTTTTGTGGTTTTCAGAGGAACAAAGAGGCAATCTCCATCTGATGAGGTGTCCTGGCAGCCTCCTGTGCTTCAAGGCTGCATCTCGTGCTGTCAGTGCAGCCCCGTGTCCTGGGACAACTGCCTGGTCAACCTGCAGAGCCTGGGGGGACCGTGGCTCCCAAGGCCTGGGGACAGTGAGACAACCTCACAAAGGCCAGGAACAGCAGCTCCCAAACAGAAGGAGGTACCAGAAACACACCTGCAATCTGGATCCCACCTTTCTGGCCCCTGCTCAAGTGAAAGGGCAGCAAAGAACATAACACAACTGCTTAAAGACTCACAGTCCCAGTGAAGTCCAGGGAGGACCATTCCCTGCAGCCTCCACTGGAACAGCCTCAGCACCTCCCAGCATGGGCACAGAGACAAAAAAATGCATTTTCCCTGGAAAATATGTACCTGCCTGGAGGTGGCTCAGCAGAGGGAGTGGACATAGAAACCCATGGAAAATTAACAATGCAAAGCTGGAGCAAGCTGGATCAGAGGACACTTTGCATGGAGCATGGAGCTGTCTTTGCTCCCAGGAGCAGCCCTGGAGCCCACAGCTCCTCCCGGCACTGCTGCTGCACCCTAGCTGCTTGTCTTGCTTTAAGGCAAATTTGGGAGAAAATCCTCTAAAGAGTTTTCCTCTAGAAAACCAATTCAAGCAGCTCCTCCTCTAACTGGTTCAGGAAAAAAATATTTTCTTGGAGAAAAGTGGAAAAAATTGTTTATTTAACAGGTAAAGTGTTCACCAGCACAAAAAATGAACAATATCAAACAATAAAAATTCTTGCTGCTCCAGAAGGGATGACAAACTCAGAAAGTCCTCTTCATGGGCTGTGGCTCGGCTCAGTCTGTTATCAGTCTGTTATCAGTCTGTTATCAGTCCCTTATCAGTCCCTTATCAGTCCCTCCGGTGGAAATGCCGCAGCCCAGGCCCGGCCCGGTTGGTCACAGGTGGAGCTGCCGGTGCTCTTCTGGTGTTCAGTCCAGAGCAGGTTTGAACAGGTCCAAAGAAAAAGAAAAACCACAGTCCAGGGAACTTCTCTTCCTCAGCGAGCTAAAACTAACTAAAAGCAAAGGAGAGCTCTGTCTGTCCGTGCTGCAGAGAGCACAGGAGCAGGAACGTGGAGGAGTGAGTGCAGTTTCTGAAAACAAGCTGTGCACTTCTTCTTCCCCCTCTTCATTCTCAGAACAAATCCTGAATTTGCAAAACTTTTATTTCTGGGCTAAACAGACAAATGGGGATACAAGCACCACAAAGTCACCTCACACACTGCTCTGGGGCTCTTTGCCTTTGGTCGTGGCCTCCACTCGTTCTGCTGTGAAGTGCTCCCCTGGGCTCTCTGGCCTGCCTGTCATCCTGTCAGGACAAGAAACTCTACAGCAACAACAGAATTGTGAAGAGAATCCCCTTCTCTTCAGCTGGCCAACGCAGCCTGTAACCCATCAGCTCACTGTGTTTATTTGAGACTAATAATGAGCTTATCTTAAGTCTCCCACTTAAGCAGAGAAGGAAGGCTCACAGGGCTCTTGAAGGTCAGGGGAACATTTGGCTCCAGCCACCCCTTGCCGATGATAAATGGCTGATGGGGGAGTGTGAGGAAATGGGACAGACTTGGCTGTAAATGTGAGTGGACAAAGTTCTATTTCAATAGAACCTGAGCATTTTGAGGAGGAGAATGTGGCCTCCACTCCCAAGCCTCCTCCTGCCCAGCTCTCCTTGCCCCTGTTCCCTGGTGCAGTGTCCCCATGGAGCAGAGCAGGGATACTCCAACTAGAAGTCTTCAGTAGCCATTTTTCAGTGGGACTAGATTACATTTATTCCATGACTTAGCAATCTGTTTGGGAAAAGGGATTTCATTCCTTTGCTTCTTCTTGTCAGAATGGATTTGCTGATCCCAAACATGTTCCTCACACTTTATTTGGGGCTTATTATGCATCATTTACATTGCTGAGCTGTCACCAGCCTGTCTGCACAGTGCAGGCAGGCAAGCAATGCACGTCTCTGCTCTCCTGCTCTCCTCCCAGATGTGGAGCTGGCAGGATAAGGCAGTTAGGAGATCCCTTGTCTGATACCATTTGCCTTTTGGGGGGTTATTCCACTCTGTGCAGGGGCCAGGCAGGCTCAGCACAGATGGACATCTTCCCTCAGCTACATTCCCAGGGTCAAGCCACCTGGAGCAGGCAGTTTTGTGGGACAAGGTTTGATTTTCTCATTAAGGGATGCCAAGTGATGGCTCTTGAGTCCAGCACCTTTTTCTGTGCCTGTATCATGACAGGAGGTTCCCCAGTGCCTGCAGAGCTCACTGGGTGGATCACAGCAATGCCAATATTCTTCCCTAAATTACAGCCCATGTTTCCTCCCTGGCACACATCAGGGGGATCTGCCTCCCCACCCAGTACCCAGCATGAGGAATGGGCAGAGATCCCAAGCCCCTCTTGCTCCAGAGCTGCTTTCTACCCAAAAGGGATCCATGGCTTCTTGTAGGACTCCATGAACTGACCTGCTGACCTCTGTGAGCTCTGTAAGAAAAAGGAGCAGTGGCATTAGATGTCAGATCCCTGATGATCACATGGGAGGGGAAACACATACAGGACTTACTGTTCTGTCCCATATGAATGCTTTGTCTGATGTACTAAAAGCTGCATGGAGCGTAAATATGGAATTTATTCAAATTCATGGCTGCAGATGCCATCCTGCATTGAGGCAGAAAGTTCTCCTACATGCAAAGAGTAGAATTTGAACTTCCCAAAGCATGTTGTTTCACCTGCTACTGCCCAGGAAGGACAGGCTTGTCCTGTTCTGATCTCAAAAGAACAAACAGCAATCTTGTTGGGATGCCAGGACCTACCTGGAAAGATTTCAGATATACTGTTTCAATTAATTGACTGGACACTGGTTCTTTCCAGGTGAATACCTGAACCAGAGGTGCCTGTAGATGTGACTATGACAGCAGTTGTTCCTGTTCAGCATTTGCCCTTTAGTTCAGAACCACTCACTCATGCAAGGAAAGGAACACCAGGCTGGTGTCTAGCCCATGCTGACCCCAGCAGGCCTCAAAAGGAACAGGCTAAGCCAGGGAGGGTCTCCCTCCAAAAGGCACACCCCTCTGAAGCTTTTTGAGTGAGGACCCCAAATCAGAGACACCAGAGCCTCAGGACCTGTGAGGAGGTGACATGTGCAGGCTGCCATGTGTCCTGGGGCACAGGTGAGCATCCTTGTCCCTGTTGCTCCTTGGCCAAGGTCTTCTCCAGCCCCACTGATGCCTTGAGAAGGCTGACCTAGAACAGAGGCTGGACAGAGCTAAATAATAAAGCAGGGATTTATTAAAAGGCCTCAATGGACCCATCTTGGGCAGCACAAGAGCCCAGCAAGGGCTACCCAAGATGGACCAAAATGGTCACAAAATGGACAACCAGTCATGGGGTTTCTCACTTTTCTAAGTTCTGCTCCATTTGCATATTGGAGTTCATTGTCCAGTTACAGCTTTCGCCCATGCAGTCCCATCCTGCTTGTCTTTCTCTCTTCACGCCACGTTGTTTATGCTCATGGGCTGAGATTTGAATTATTTGTCCCTGTTCGCTAGCTAGAGAAGGAATTGTTTTGTTTAGCTACTCTGTGCAGAGAGCTCACCATCCCCTAATATGAAGCTCAGAACTGCACACTAAAGCAGCACAGAATCTGAAAAATATAAAAGCTAAACCTGAGGTATCACCAGCAGATGCTCTGCAGGAGCTGGCTCTCATTTCAAGGGATTCCTGGAGCAGAGAGCAGGGCTCAGCACCTGGAGCCAGAGCTGGGCCCCCCATCCATACCTGCTTATTTTAGCCCATGATTGCCTGACTTCTGATAACCAGATTATCTTTCTGTCTGCTGTTAAATACTCATTGAAGTCCAGCATGTTTCACCTGGGTCACGGCCCTCGGTGCCTCGTGGGGCTGTGCACAGTGGGAGGCCAGGGCCAGGGCTCCTGGCAGACACTGGGGCACCTGGCAGCTTTCATCACACCTGGCAGTACACGCAGAGCCTGTTGAAAACAACGGCTTGTAAATGCAAAGCTCCATCTCCAGTTACTGCTCCCCTGCATCAGCCAGTCCCCTGCTCTCCATGAGATATGTTCCAAATGATAGCATTTGTCTTTAATAAATGGGCACCACATAAACTGCCTCCTATGGGAAACCTGGGAGTTCTAAGTAAAACCTGATGTTTCCATTTCATTATAATGCCTTTGCTCTGAGACAAATTCCAACCCATCCCCTGTTTAATATCAGCCAAAGGTGTGCAGTGGGTTTGTATTGCTATTTATGAAATTCATATTGCTGGGCCTAATCTGTTTCAGATCACCCAGCTGTCTCTGTGTCTGTATCAGCTTGACCCAAAACAAGGATGTTCTTTTGCCATAGTCAGTGGCATCACCAGCATTCAGGAAGGATAAAGGGCAAAGCTCCTTCTGTGGCCACAAAGCATCTGAATGCAGATATGAGGTTCTTTAGTGAAATATTTCCTCAGAATACCTTCTGTGATGTTTCCTTTTAAGGCCAAATCTGCCTGGACTGGTCCCTACTCTGAAAAGGTATCTGAAATGCAGGATGAGTTTCCACGTATCAGAGCTGCCTCACTCCTGCCTGTGCTGGAAACCTGAGGAACAGGCTGGCACGTGCCAGGCTGCAACACTTGGGGTATTGGGGCTGTCATGTGTGTCCCTTGTATGCCTCTGGTGTCAAACACACTGATCTGTGTGGACAGCTTGGACCCTGGCATGCTTCAGCAGAGAAATGCTTGACAGGTAGATGATGATTTCTCACCCCCTTGATGCCTTGAGAAGGCTGACCTAGAACAGAGACCAGAAAGAGCTAAAGAATAAAGTAGGGATTTATTAAAAGGCCTCAGTGGATCCACCTTGGGCAGTACAAGAGCCCAGCCAGAGCTACACCCAAGATGAACCAAAATGATCACAAAATGGACAACCAGTCATGGGGTCTCACATTTTTATAGGTTCTGCTCCATTTGCATATTGGGGTTAATTGTCCAATTACAGCTTTAGGTTATGAAGTCCCATTCTTGTTTTTCTCTCTTCAGCCCACGTTGTTTATGCTCTTGGGCCTGAGATTTGGATCATTTGTCCATGGTCCCCAGCTAGAGAAGGAATTGTTTTGTCTCCCTACTCTGTGAAGAGAGCTTACTATCTCAATATGAAGCTCAGACCTACACACTAAAGCAGTGCAGAATCTGAAAAACATAAAAGCTAAAACCTGAGGCATGACCCTCAGCAGACACCTGTCACAGCACCCCTTTATCACTGAGAGCATAAAACCACCCAGAGGATAGCAAAGTGTCACAGGTAGGAGCAGCTGTGTTTGGTTCAAACAGATGTAAACCATGCACTGAGTGATCCCTCGAGTCCAGGGCTCACGTTCTACCCTTCTGTCATACCCTGGTGCTGCATCACCCAGGCATTTCTAACAAAAGCAATGAGATAATCTCTGCCCTGTGGGAGCTGTTCTGCTGGTATCTCTTGTGACAGGAGAGGGGAAGCAGAGCGCTGCTTTGTTTCCTGCTCATCTTTGCAGAGATCCCTGTTCTGACTCAGCCTCAGAAGGGAATGAAAATCCCTCAAATAACCTCAAAAGATTTAGAAATCCTGCTCAGGGAGGCACCATCAGTTTGTGTCACTGCTGGAGAGAGAAGGGAAGGTATTACCTGAAGCTGTACAGCCGTGAAGAACTGGATGGGAACAAAGACATACTGCAGCTGGATTTCTCTGCTCCCCGCTTTTTCACGGCCACTAAAAAACCACCAGCACAGACAGTAAATTACAGAAACCACAGTGCTTTTAGCTCAACTCTCTGGCCTCAAAACTGGGTCATTTGGGAAGGTCTGGACAGGACAAGCTCCATGTGCAGGGCTGGGATGCAAGACCATGACCTGCAGGGACCCCAGTGCACACTGACTCACAGGCTGGCTGCTTTCGTGAGCCCTAGTGAGAACCTGAGTTTAGCTCATAGCAAATGCCTTTTGGGGATGGAAAAAATAAAACAGAAAAAGAGAGACTGACCCATTTGAGTTCCATCTGTTGGGGTTTATAACTGTTCTCCTTATAATTGCCAACAGACAATGTGAATTGCAATTAGCTAATTGCTTGCTAACTTTGCGTTCTAATAATAGTCGTGTTCCAGAGTTATACAAGTTTGGAGGCTGCTGCTGTTCCCTTGCAACTGGCAATAATAAATAATATCATATTCCCTCAGCTTTGCCATTTCTTCCAAGTTTCGTCCCCATGCAAATTGCTCCAGCATGTCCTAATCCCTGACGGGAGGGCAGAGGCATCAACAGCATTTATTTGTAGTTCCCTGCCCTGGGAGGGTTCAGCACATGCATAAGGATGTGACTCTGGGAAGCTGAGATTCCCGTGTGTCACTCGTCCCTGCTGCAGGACCAGGCCAGCAGGGCCAGGAGGTGCCTCCCATCCTGGCAGGGTGGCAGGAGTGGAGTCTGCATCCCTGGAAATCCAGCCCTACCGTCAGCATGTGCTTGGTTAGAGCTCTTTGGAGGTTTTGGGTTTCTTTTGGATTTTTGCTTTCCCTTTGCAGGATCGGATGTGGCCCTGGCCCCTGTAGTGACATGTTTTATTACCAGTAGCTTCAATAATGTCAGCACAGACCCAGACTGCAGCTTTCACAAACACAGCCTCTCCAGCACGGAGCAAGCTGTGCAGTGTCACCACTGCAGCGATAAGCGGGGGCTGGACCCCGGTGGGAGAACAGGGGTCAGGTTGGGTGCAGAGCCCCAGCATCCACTGGGTGGAGGCACGGAGAGCTCCCTTCCACACAAGTGAACTTTCCGGCACCCCTCTCGGGGCTGTGTGACCTCCAGCTCATTACTGCCACGCAGATGCGGCTAATTGAGAAGCAGAGCAACAGCCTGATCCAGCGGAGTCAAGGCCAATGAAATGAACATCATTCCCTGGCACACGAGGAACTACTGAACGGGGAGCTGCCAGCAGGCTGACATCTCCAGAGCTTACAGACTAATCTCATTAAACCCGACCAAAAAGCCTTTCAGAGCTGGGGGAGCCGTGTCCAGCGAAAGCTGGGCTGGATTATTCACCTCTGGGGCTTTTCCACATGCCTGGTTCCCTGTCTTCCCACACAGCAGGCAGCGGGGTGTGGCACCCCAGGTGTGATGCAGCTCGGGATGGGCAGCACTGCCCAAACCCCGCTGTGCCAGGGCTCAGCCCCCCTGAGCTCTGGGCTCCCCAGACGGTGCTTGCACAGGGGCTCCTGTTCAGGTTCCTCATGAGCAGAACTTTCTGTCGCTGCCTCAGGTGCCCCCAGTCCCTGCTTCCAGCAGAGCAGCTGTGGGCTTCTTGGTCCCAGAGCTGCTTCAGGCTGCTTCTCCTCTGGGCACAACTCTACCGGCTTTCTCATCCCTCATTCTCCCCTCTCCTGCTCCTGCCATCTGACTCACAAGTGGATTAATGAAGTTTAAAAGCACTCCTTGTGCAAGGCATGCTCCATAGCTTTGTCTTCCCTCTCACACGACCTGCTCTCACCCCCTTCCCTGGAGTTTGGGCAGAGGTACCAGAACTGTACCATGAAAGGGAGTTCTCCTTGGCACAGCCACAACAAGAGCTCTCCCCCACAGCAGCTGAAGATTGCTGTCCCCTCCCCATGGCTCAGGTGCACAGGGCAGGCGAAGGTGGCACTTGCTCAAACCACATAGTGGCACACAAGGAGCTGGAGGAATCCAGCCAAAGGAACAGCTTTGCTCACTTCTGCTTTGGCTTCGTCTGTGAATGTTTTCTCTCAGCACTGGTTGATGAGTTTCAGACTGAGGGAATGTTAGGAAATGAGAGGGAGAAGGCTGTGACACATTGCATGATGTGCCAAGAACCAGTGGTGATGCACGGCAGCTGGCAGGACTCTGGTGTGCACCTCACCTTTGCTGCCCACACAGGACCTGCCACGCTCACCCTGGCTGTGCCAGCACACCCACAGCTGCCCAGCACCAGCTGCAGCTTCTCTGCTCACACCAGCACCTGGGGACCGTCACCTGCTGCCCCAACCCCCAGCGGTGGCACTGGCCAGGTCATGCCAAGGGGACGGGCAGAGGGTTTGTATCAGAAGCCTCTCCACTCAGAGCAGGAGAGGAGGTGGCAGGAAAGCTGCCAGGGCGTGGCAGCTGCCTGGCACAGCTTGTCCCCAGGGCCACTGGCAAGCTGCAGATATTGGCCATGGCATGGCACAGGAGGGCAAAGTGCCACAGGACCACGCTGCATCCAGGGGAACATCCCTTCTGCTGCCTCCCACATGGATCATTGCCAGGTGCTTTTGGACATGAGGCCATGAGGTTTGGCCAGCTTGAATTTATCTCCCAACCTCAGGGGAGCAGAGCAAAAGTCCTGCTGGGCTCAGTGTGGGGCTGAGGCTGGTCCCTGGCTGACAAGTGGCCATGGACTACACACAAAAATGCTCTAAAGCTGACAGCACCAAATGTTCCTTCTCCATCTAGCACAGTTGTTTAGGATTCAGTGAGGAACAAAACTGCATCTTGTAGGTTTTAATAAAGCTCTTGGCGAACAGTTCAAACACCAGGGGAGAAGCTGGAGAGAGAGGTTGAATTTATGGGAGCGGGAGGAGATCGTTTGCTTTCTTAGGAACTGGAAAAGATTAATAGTGTGCAAAGGCTCTTGGATTCATTCCTCACATAGCAGAATGGTTAGGAGACTTACTGGCTTGATGTTCTTCATTCTGCCTTCCCCAGGCAGCCTAGAGACTGTCTGGGCTGTGGAGAGAAGGACCAGGCAGAGCAGGGAGCCACCCCATGTCAGCCCCAGTGGAGAGGCAGCTGTGGTACGCTGGGGGACAGAGGGGAACCGAATCTCAGAGTGCTTTGTTGGGAAATTAAATAGATGCTTAATATTTCTGTATGTTCTGATGTGTGGGGAGGCACAGTTACCTGGGGAGGTGGTGGAAGTGTAGGGCAACAAGGCAGGTTCATCCTTCCAGCACATCCCCAGTCCTGGACCCCGGGGTACTAACAGCACAGAACCATCCCATAACAAGAATCTGAACCCAGGGAAGGTCAAGTCTCTCTCCCACCACAGGCATTTTGCAATCATCATGTACTTGCAAGGTAAATCCTAAAACAAATTAAAATTCAAGAAAAAAGACAGGAATTTCCCAAGTTCTGACACCTCAGGTTTTAGCTTTTATATTTTTCAGATTCTGTGCTGCTTTAGTGTGTGGGTCTGAGCTTCATATTAGGAGATAGTAAGCTCTCTTCACATTGCAGGGAGACAAAACAATTCCTTCTCAAGCAAGGGAACAAGAACAAATAATCCAAATTTCAGGCCCAAGAGCAGAAACAACATGGAGTGAAGAGAGAAAAACAAGCAGGATGGGACTTCATAACCTAAAGCTGTAATTAGACAATTAACTCCAATATGCAAATGGAGCAGAACTTACAAAAGTGTGAGACCCCATGACTGGTTCTCCATTTTGTGACCATTTTGGTTCATCTTGGGTCTAGCCCTGGCCGGGCTCTTGTGCTGCCCAAGGTGGATCCATTGAGGCCTCCTAATAAATCCCTGCTTTACTCTTTAACTGTGCCCAGTCTCTGTTCTAGGGCAGCCTTCTCAAGGCATCAGTTTCATTGAGCAGCCCAAAGCTTCTTTCCAACAGCCAAAACCTGCTGCAAGCCTCACTGCACATGGAATGCAGGGGAAGGATGAAAAGCCACTGGACACACAGGGGAAGCCACAAGATGTGACTTCCAGGCAAGCCAGAGCCTGTGCTGGAGAGGCAGAGTGGCTCAGGCATTGCTTCAATCCCACCTTCAGTGTCATTTGGCTCTGGGGTGACGGACAGCCAGTGTCCCCAGAGCTGCACCAACCCAGCCTTTAGCACAGCCTGAGGCTGCAGCAGCTGCACGCTGCCAACAGCCAGGACAGGACACAGCTCATCTGGACAGCGTGGGCAGCAGGAGCCACTGACCACATCCCTGCCCAGACATCTCCCCAAAGGGAGTCAAATCCCTTTGGGAGGAGCAGTCATCTCCCCAAAAACAAAGTTAAGCAGGAAACTAGATGAGAGGATGGGCAGAACCACTTATTTTCTATTGTTGGTCCCAGTCAGGGGAACACTGGACAGATCTCCTAATTTCTCCAAGCTGCTGTAGCTGGGAAAGTCCAAGCCAACAACCTGACATTTGGCTGGGTATAAATGTAGCATGGAGTGTTTTCAAAACTCCATAGGCAGCCCTGGAGCTGTCAGCTATGGAAAATAAACTTCTGTGCTATTTAGGGATAGCTGTTGTGCTCTAAATCAGGGGTGGAAAGCTGCAGTGATACCTAAAACATTTCACTGCAAGGCAGAAGCAGCTCTTGGGAAGCCATGATCAGTCTGAATTTTCAAATAATACTAGGAAATAGGTTTGCTCAGTCAGAGAATGAATGAAGAACTTGAGCAAAACTGCTAAACATAAAAGTTCCCAGACATCTGGAAAGAATTAGTCAGGAAGATGCTTGGGACAGGGAGCTCAGGCAAGTTCAGGAGACACCTACTGCAGATCTGTGTCCACAGGAGGAGGGAGGAGGAGGGAAAGGGTTGGGGGGAAAAGCAGGAAGGGAGGACTGCAATAAAACCTCTTCAGGACGGGCAATGCAAACAGGCTCTGTCCACATGCAGTACAGGCAGCCCTAGAGGGTCTGTGGGGGGTGGGGGCTGGGGGCAGAGCACATTGGCAAAGAGCTCACCAGGCAACTGCTCGTGCCTGTTCTTGCAAGGGCAGACAAGGGCTGTGTGCTGAGCATGTCCCACGTGGGGAAGCTCATCACTGCTGCAGGCCAGATGTGTCCCCACTCACTGCACACCCATCAGAGCAGCAGAATCTGCCCCTCCTTGGAGCTCAACAGGGCAAAAGCTGTGACAAAGTCACAGGCACTAGAGAAACACTGAGCCAAGACTGGGGAACGGCAAAAAAGCCAGCTAACAGGTAGTGGAAAATGTTTGCTGTATTTCAGAGCAAATAAGTACTCAGGCAGCCCCTCAGCAAAGTCACAAAGGAGTTCTGCTTCAGGCCAAGATGAAAGTCTCAAAGAATAAGCTCAAAAACCATAGGGACTTGTGAAACCCATACTTGGTTTATTAAATTAATCACAAAGCTTTTTATCACATATTTCTGCCTCTGAGCCACTTTACACTTCATTTCAGGTGCCAAATCCTTTTGTCTTTTCCATAACTGGGGGCTCTTGTAATACACTCAGTTTTGAAATGTATTTCAAATCCATGAGCTTACACTGAAGCAAAGCTTTTGGGTTTGTTTTGGAAGTCTGGTGTTACCAAGAGCAGGTCCCCATTTCTAAGCAGAACTGCAAAGGCCCTGCTGCACCAGAGGCCAGTGCTCACCCTTATGGGAAGAAACAAAACAACCATACACAAGTCAGGTGCTCCTTATAAATGTTTGTGGGCATTTGAATTTAGTAACTGAATTTAGTTTGTGCTTTTCCTGTAAGTGAAGAATAACTGTTTTCCAATGGAGTTAGCAGGAGGTAAAGCTGAAAATCAAAGTGTGAGCTTTGTGTTTCCTGACAATTTTCCTTTAACAAGGTAGCTCCAGCTGCTAACTGCATTTTATTGCATTCCTCAAAGACAGATCTCTGGGCAAGAATACTTTAAGAGCTCTACTCCAAAAATAAAGGTACTTGGATTTATTTTTATGGTTACATATATTTTACTAGCTGGTCTCAGAGCCCTTATTGTTGCCTTACCCATAGCCTCACTAAGACACTGCACAGGCTGGAGCCCCTTGATGCCATGCTGAATGTTTGCCTTTTCTTCTATATATCTTTTATATATCTTTTATGTATTCTCAGAGCTCTTAGAATACATATTTGTAATTCCTTAAGTCTGATAACTTAATATAATCCTGGTATTCTGCTAAGCCAGAAAACCAAACATCCAAAAGGCCTTGTAGATGAAAGCTGGAAAGCCCTATGCTATCTTGAAAAACCAAGGTCCCATCTAAAATACATCCTATAAACTAAGATTAAGCCCATCCAAGAGGGAATACTTTGAGATGAGAAAATGTCACGCTGTTCATTCAAGCATCTCAGTGAAGCATCTTTATTAGATATACTAATTTGCAAAATCTATAAAATTGTATACACAATCTCTTGGGTGTACATTTTAGCATACTCCACCTTGATGAAATGTTGCACCATAAGGATCCTTATTAAATACCAAGATAAAAACACTTTATCCTTTAACTGTGGGATAAACCTGGCTCTTAATTTTAGGACCAAGGCAAAGGCATCATCCTGACCCCACATTTGGCTCCCTAGGCAGCTGGAGCAGCAGCTGCTGCTCTCACTCACCTCCCTCCTGTTCCAGTACTCAGGAAGGTGCTGAAATCTGGCATCAGGGACATCCCTGTGCTGTGAGCCGGTGTCTGACTCAGCCCTGCAGGCTGGCAAGCAGGGAGGAGCAGGAGTGGCCTTTCCACCTGCCTGCTGACACGGATGACACTGAAAGGCTGAAAGCCCACCCTGGCTCTGCTCATGGGGGAACCCTCAAACCCCCAGTGACTCCTGGGCAAATGCCAGCTGAAGGGAGCTCTGCACACACGAGGAACCATGTCCTCCTTAGCAATGGGCTCTCTGGCAGCCATCCTGACAGAAGATGCAGATCTGCAATGGAACAAGCCCACAGCTGATCCCAGTTAGAGTGCTCTGATGCAGAGACTCACTGGCACCCTGCAGAATGCTGCAGACAAATGCAACTGATGACACAGCCCATCAACCAGGAACAGCACAGAGCAATTAATCACACCAAAACTTCAATGAGCACCTCCTCCACCCCATTTCAGTCAGTCAGAGTCAGGGCATGGCCACTTTCAATGCAGAAAGCTCCCTCAGCACTTTTAGCAGGGCTGTTGTTAGCACAAAGACAGACATCAGGGGCCAAACACCTGGGAGAAGCAGAAGGGCCACCACTGAACTGTGCTGAACATCTTCCAGAATTTAAATCCATTTGTTCATTGGGCAGCTGTCCTGAAGAGAGGCTGACAGAAGAGGGGTGTCAAAGGGTTGTGCAGCATGCACACATGCCAAGACAATTCTGCATCCAAGCTCACCACAACCTACTGGTTTGTGAGGATGACACACCAAGGCCTGAGCAAGGATGACACCCCTGATTCACCCTGAGCCATCAGCCATGCTCCAAACCCTGTGTAAGGAGCACAAGGCTGTACAGCCACGTGAGCCCCCACCAGGAGCAGAACCCACCTCACCTCCAGCCTGGGCAGGACAGCCAGCACCAGGAGTGGGTTTTCTTTGCAGCTGGTTTTCTTTGCAATTACAACTGTGTGGGAAGAACTGCAGCTAGACCTCATGATCCCCATCCCTGATGGGAGCACTGGCAGCCCTAGCCCTGAGCCAGCACTTTCCCACCTCTGGCACCCCCCAGCACCCCAATCTGCTCCTCCCCAGTGTTCACAGGTCATGCAGTGCCCTCAGGTGGCCACGGGGACATCCTGGGTTGGGGACACAAACGTGAGCACAAACAACACACCCACAACGTGTCCCGTGCAATTCTTTATTGGCTTTCTCTGAGCTGCAGCTCCTTACCAAATACATAACTAAGAGACAAACACCCCACTGCTTCCCAGGAACATTCAGAGGATCAGTGCCATGGCCAACAAAAGGTGTCCCTGACCTGTCAGCAGTGGCTACCAGACAGTGATACTGTCAGACTGATTTCAGTGGTAACAGAGCAGTGTACTGCAACACCCTTGAAAACTGCCTGTGTCAGAACTCGGGCATCTGTGCACCTCCATAATTACATTTTCAAGCCAGATTTACTTCCTTCCTCCTCCATGCCCACGTGGGATGAATGCAAACACACTGCTCAAAGACATGAGGTGACCACTGTTTCTAAACCCTAATCTGACATGGTTTCTCTGTTTGTAAGGACAGAGCCCAAATATCTTTCATGGCACCAGCCTGAAGGACTCTATTACACTCACACATCTGCAGCACCTCATGTAAGTATCAGTTTTTACCATGACACAAAATATGCACATCAGAAGAGGGAAAAGACAAGTTCCACAGCTGGAGGTGACTCCCTTCTATCCTCAGAGCTTTTTCAGCTCAGCCTCTTCTTCAGAGACTATGGCGATTTCCACTTGAAAATGGTACAGTTCAAGCATTTCATGCTGAGGTCACGACTCAACTCATTCAGCTTCCAAAAAGCACCAGGAGAGCTCCCTCAGTTCCTCATCCCCTTTGCAGCATCGCAGAACACGCCAGAAGCTGGTCAGGGCCAGTCCCTGCTGCCCTGTCAGGAGCCAGGTGAGCAGCTCACCTCATGATGGTTCTCCAGGAACAGTGAGACCTTCAGGAGTGTATCTGAGACAGAGAGAAAACAACAACACTGAATGTGTCAGCTGAATGTGCTTTACCTGTATTCTGTGCTCCCAAAAACTTGTTTCTAAAGGCAATAAAAAAAAGTGTGGGTAAAACTGACTGAGCAGTGAAACAGGGCACTGAGCCCTTGCCACACTGTGAGGGAGGATGCTGTTTCCAGCTGTGCCCAGATGTGATGGTGAGTACTTTCACCTGAAGCTGACCAAGATCTCAGAGCAGGTCACAAAGATTGACTGAGCAGGGTCACGCACTGCTGCTGAGACCAGCAGAGCCAGCACGGCCAGGCCTGTCCCCAGGGGACATCAGCACGGAGCCCTGGCTCTTTGTACACACAACTACCTTGAACAACATCGTCTTCTTTGTAACGCTCCAAAATCCTCTCCCAGGACTGCGGGAGGGCTTCCACATCTGCCAGGCTGTCCAGGCTGCAGCGCTGCAGGAGCAGTTTGCTCTCCAAGTACCTTCGTGCCTGCTAAGGACAACAAGGACAAAACAGCCCCCCCAGCGCTGCCCAGAGACCCCCAGCAGGATACAGGTGCCGGTAGTAGCGTTCCACGTCCTGCAGCCCCTCCAACACGTCGGCCAGCGAGGGGCAGCGCGGACCCCGCCGCAGAACCACCGCCAGCCCCAGCTCGGCCGGGCCCCGTTCCTCCAAGAGCCGCAGCACAGCGCTGCTGGCGGCCCCCACGGCGTCCCGCACGGCCCGCAGCTCCTCCCTGCCGGCACAGCGGGGTCAGCCGGGCCCTCGCCCCCTGCCCGCCCGGCCCCGGCCGCCTCCTCACCGCCGCTCGCCAAGCTGCTCCAGCAGCGCCTCGGCCGCGCCGCGCTGCTTCTGCCACAGCCGCGCCCGCAGANCGCCCAGGCCCGGAGCGCGGCCACGGGCGCCGCCATCATCGCCATCATGGCCGTCACCGCGCGGCGCCGCACCCGGCGCGTCATCGGGCCGCGCCGCGCCGCCATTGGCCAGCTGGGGCGGCGGTTGGGTTTAAAGGTGCGAGCCCTCAGCGAGCCCGCCCCGAGAAGAACCCGCCGCGGGAAGAACCTGCAATGGCTCCCTCCAAGAAAAAGGGCAGCTCCAGCGCCCGCCGCCGGAAAATGGAGGCGTTCCTGCAAGACTTCGACAGAGAAGGTAGGATACGGAGAAGGAGGGGATGGTGGAACGGGAGCGGG
>VXBC01000198.1:1767-12172 GCA_013399945.1 Ploceus nigricollis | reverse complement strand
TATTTAACCAAAAACAAGACAAACAAAAGTTAAAAAAAACCCCAAAACCAACCAACCAACCAACCAACCAACCAAAAACAAAACAAAGAAAAAAACCAAACAAAAAACCCCTCAACAAACAACAACAAAAAAAACCCAACCAAAAAAAAAAAGTCATTCAGCAGGGATAATAAAATTTCTTCAAGGAAAATGAGATTTATTTGTGCAGTTTCACAGGCACTTGCTGCCCCTTGCACATCACAGTGCAAGTGTAGCACTGTCCTCACTGAGCTGTCCTGGTGCAGAGGTGTGTGGCAGGTAGCTTAGAGACTTGTACATGCTTTGTGCTCCACAAGAAAAACACAGTTTGCATGGCACATGGTCCTCTGCCTGCTAGCCATGATTTCCAGAAGTAAGGAAAATAAGTGTTTCTGCTTTCTAGGGTTTTATACTATACATAGGTTCAAGATATTTAAGTGCTTTGGCTTGTTCATGAGTACTGTATGCTTACTGGAATTAACATACTATTTATATTAGTAACTTAGTAACATACTATCAGCATTGGCTGATAGGAAAGAGTTGTCAAGCTCAATAAAAGCAATTAGCTATCTACAAGGCAACAACATTTTGTATACTTAGTTTCAGCTAAAATTTCAGTTTCACAAACTCTGAAAAATCTGGCTGGCCAATACAATATCATTAATGTATTATGCTTGAGATATAGTGTATTTCTCTTTGTTTTCAGAGTCAATTTCTGAGGCTGTGGGATAGCACTCAAGAAAATCACTGAGAACATAAACAAATCAGAATATGCCAAACATTTTTCATGGTCATAGGGTCTAATTCTAGATGGAATTGTTTTCATAGTTAATTATTGCAGTTCTTAAAGTAAAAAAAAAAAATAGGATGTCTTAACTAGAATGACAATATAGTTTCATTTTCTAATGAAAAACAAAAGGGCCGGCAGAGAATGAAAAAAATTTGAAACAATAAACTATAAACAAGGAAAGGAAATTATGTTGAAATGAAGCATTGTTGTGTTTATTTATTCTGTGACTACTTAAAAATGGTAACTATAGGCTGCATCCCTGTACACATTAATGATAATGTAAACACCCATTGCCCAGTATTAATTTGCAAGGGAAAACTGACAGAATGATCTAATGAAGGAATGATAAATTACAAACTTATTTTTACACGCCAACTGGATTGAATACAAGTGAATTTTTGAAACTTTATTTTACTAAATTGCCACTACAAAAAGGTGGTGTGCATGAGAAGCATGTAATTTTATTTCCCCAAAGTAAATTCAACACTGAAGGTTTTAATATAATTCCTATTCCTATCTCCCATCAAGTCTGATGTTGTTCTTCTTCAGCTAACATTTCTGAAGGAAAAGGAAAGAAGCAACTAGGATGTCCCGAGTAGGAGTTTGTGTAGAATAACTTGTTTTTCCAGATGTGTGGAGGTTGCTGGTGCTGTGCAGCGATGTGTCTGACTAGTCAGCTGCCTTTGGACATTTATGGCCACTGTCCAGTGATGTCTCAAATAGCAATGTGGACTGCCAGCTGCTAAAGAAAGCTGTAACCCCCACCACTCTGATATTAAGAGGAATAGGGAAACTTCAGCTTCACAATTAACAATTTCCCTTGCATGCATGTGTTCCTTTTTAATCTGATGTACTGGCTCTGAGATTTATGAGCTCCACACAGCAGCTGCTGACATAGGCTGCAGACACAGAGTTGCTCTGAGTGGCTGTGCCAGGGTATATCAAGAAATAGGAGAGGAAATTGAAATGGCAAGACTTTGGAGGTGGTTGATAAGGCTGGCTGATAACTCCCACTCTGGAGGGAACCATACAGTGTGCTTCTGCAGTCGGGGAAAAACAGGCAAGCAATTTGGAGAGAATAATGGCAAATGTATTTTTTTGCTGTTTATTAATATGCATTCTGAATGTCTGTGTTGGTCACTGTTAGGCCATTTCAAGAAATGCAAAAGAGCCCCTTCTGTTGTTACCAAGGAAACATATCTGAAGTTTAGGGCATACAGCCTCTGAGAGCAATCCAGTTCTCCTTTCAGCTACCTATCCACATGGACTTCAGCAAGGCTGCAGTGACAGATGAGGGATGAGCTCTGTAGGTGAGAGGCCTGTTTTGCAAAACCCTTGTTTTATGCAGTGTGTTATATTTCAATTTAATTTCAGTATATTTTTTTTAAAATTTGAAAGTAGTTTCAGACTTTTTTCGTCTGCTAAAGGATGAAAATAACAGAATGAAATCATCAACGGGAAACTTCCCCATTTGATTTATGAAAAAAATATTTTGGGAAATCAATTTTTATCATTCATTTGTAATGGGTAGGATTATTTTACAACTTTGCATATAAAACACATCCATTTACTGGATAAATGTAGTGTCAAGGTGTCATTAGAGACATAAGTGAGAAGTGGGAACTGGGCAGGTGTTTAACCATCTATTTTAAGCAAAATTTTTCTGATATAAGGAAAAGCATAAATTTTCACATGTAAAATTGAAATAGAAGTTTATAGGTAAGCGTAGCTGAACTGTCAGTCTAAAAAAACTGTCTTACTATTACCTAAATCTTAATGTAGAAAGACAAAACTTAGGAAAAAAATAGAGTTTCTCTGAGGGTTTTTCTCAGAAGGTCATGTCTTCTGTCATGCCAACTAAAAAAAATAGTCTACTTACCATAATAATCTTATAAAAATACTATAGGGAGAAGATTAGATGATCTGGAAAAAATACATCCAAGAATCCAGTCTTGTCACCCATGAGGTTGCAACATGTACTAACAAAAGCAGAATTTTAAACTTAATGTAAAAGCAAGTGATATAGCTAATTAAGCATGATTTTCCATTACAATAAAAATAGTAAGGGCAAAGGTAGATTTGTGGTATCAGGCTGAATAGAAGGAAACTATGACAGAGGAAGCAGAGTCTGGCAGTCTTAGTCAAGAAGTGAAATGGAAAGATAGCTCCAATTAGTACAAGATACCTGGTTTCCTGTGCCCTCTCATAAATCATTCTGGTACATCCTGTCACTTGAAGACAAGTCCTACTGTTACTTATACAGATCATAGCTATAATTTCCATTGTCTTAAGCTCTGCTGAAATTAGGTTGCAAATATAAACCTATTTTTAGCTTTTAAAGTCAGAGAAATAGATTCAAGTAGAATGAAGTAATACATTTAGATGATATAGATAAGCCAGTATATCTTGAATGGCACCTCTTTCAATGTTGTCTATTCCATCTTGTAAAAGGTAAGAACTACTTGCATATGTATCTGCTTGCTTTCTTGCCAGATAGGACTTACGTTGTTTACAACTGTAGATGCATTTTCTAAGCTAGAAATGCTTCTGATAGGTAATTTTGCAATGAATTGAACTTTTTCTCTTCTCCCTTCTCCTGGACATTTTAGGATTAATATTTTATGGAAAGAGATAATGTGAGCTTTTCTCTCTAACATCTTTGCTTTACATGCTTTACAAACAGAGAGTAAAAAACGGAAGAAATATGGATATTCTGTATGATCTTAGATTAATTGTAAAGGTGGTAACAGGGTGGTTGATTTTGGGCACATATGTTATTTTGTTTAAACTCCACCACTTGAACTGTAGGGCTTTGAGAATTTCTGGGAAATATACAAGAACTTCCAAGTAAAAACATTTTGAAATATAAGAAGAAATTTTGAAGCTTTCTCCATTTTCTATTTTGTGTAAAGTGTTAATTTTGATTATTGTAAGGATCTTAAGCCTATAAAAGCCTTCTTTCATGCTATCACTGTGCAGACATGTAATTATCACGTGCTCTTATTTCCGTCTTTTAAAAGTTACCTAGAGTTGCTCCTACCTGTTGATTATATACTTTTTTCATTTGGGTCTTCATTATTCTTTTGTTTGCTGTAGTGTCTCAAAATTTTATAGAAATTAACCTTAAAATTAAAAACAGATAGCAAACATTCACAAAAAAAAAGTTTCTAATCATTATGTCATAACAAGGTAGGCAAAAAAAATGATGACAACTGATAAAAATGGAAATTCTTTAAATTTTAAATTTAATTTTAATTTAATTTTAATTTTAATTTCAAACTGGGCAATATACATCTATAATTTCAACAAACATTTCAAAATTTTCAAACAAATATTTTTCAAATGAATACAGATAATTTTATTTCATCAGAGACATTGAACATTTGTTTTGCATTTCATTCAAAGAGGTTGTTTTACATTTAAATTGCTAACACTGTCAGTGAAAAACTAATATAGGAACAGTTTAAAGGGCCAGACTTTCCTAACACTTAATTTTACAAGGCTTGTAGAAACCTACCCTAGGGTGCCTGGCTGTTCTGCTCTAGTAGATCTGCTTGAGTTGAAGCAGGTGAAATACCAGGGATCATGGTTTTGCATCTAATATGACAATTTTTCAAGTTGTGAGCCTCGTCCTTCCGTACTAGGAGCAAAATAAGATCACACTTTTCAGGTTATCTTAGAATTTTAATTTTTCTGGCCTCCATATCGCCCAAACAAGTCCTGCTTCCTCATGGAATACTGGCTTTGTCTCTGAACGAATAGTGACAAAAAGTGATGAAGCTTTTCCATTTGACCTCAGATTGCTTATACGGTCCTGTTAGCACTGCTCTCTTCTTATGCAGGAGTTGGTTTGTTACATTCTGAGCTGCTCTGCCATATTCTTCATCTGCAAACTATCTTGCAACATCCCATGTTTATTCTGCATTGCCTGACAACTGTTTGGCTGGGGTACTTTGCTCCTTGCAATGTGAACGCAAACCTTACAGCCTTATAATTAATTTTCTTCTTTTATTTCCTCCCTCTTTTTCAGTAAATGAAACTGCTGCTCTAAAAGATATTGGTAAAAATTTAATATAGATTTGGGTTCTGATATTGCTAGGCAGTGCTGTCATTTATTCAAACTGGTAAGGGAGAACTGCCTGCTTGTTTAATTTGGGCTGTTCCCTTCCTTGCATTATACAGAGTGAGGGTTCAGCAGACATGAGGAGGAGACTGCTGTAGATAACACTGTGGATGATACTTCGTCATAACAGCTTTCTCTGGAAAGGTACCTGCCAAATACACAAGCACATAGTGCCAGAGCTCTGCTGAGGTGTGAATCAACTTTTCTGTCAGTTCTTTACTGGTCCCACATGTCATTTGCTAACTTTGACTTACCCTTAATGCATGAGTTAATAGTTTATGTCCCTCTGGTACATCTTGGCACCTTTTTATATAACCAGTGTGTCTCCAGGCTGTTTCATTCTCACTTCCTAATGTCCCCCCTAGTTTTGCTCATTCCTCATAGCCTCAAAATGGGTTTGCTGCTCATCTCTAGGAGTGCTTTCAAAAATGTAAAACAGAACTTTTGGACAGGTTTTTAATCTCTGGGAGAATCACTGCATTGAGCAGGGAGGGGGTTGTGTAGATTTTTAAAATGGGCTGCGTGGAAGTTTGTCAAAGCAGGTGTGTGCAGGGACCTGAGCTGTGAGCTGAGTGTACAGGAATGAGATGAGAAAGATCAGGCCTGCTTTTTCTTTGTCTTGGCTGGTTCAGCTGCTGCTGCTAGAGGGCACAATGCCTGAACACATCCTCTGAACAGGCATATTTTTTCATTACCATGGGACTGAGATGCTATTACCCCATAATCTCTGAGTACTTCGGTACCTTGTGACATGCATAGCTTTGACAAAGCTCTTTGTAATTGAGGGATTGGTTGCTATGGGCTGCTTTAGACCTCTTCTGACATGAGGGAATACAACATTGTATAGCTAAAGCTGCACAAAAACTTTCAGAATCCTTTCTATATTGAACTTTTAAATTTTATATTTCAGATTTTAAATCCCTTTAATGAAGGAAGGATAAAGTTTAAAAAAGACTTCAGTTGTAAAACGTCTTAAATCTGCTGCATAAATCATAAGTATTTAGCTCTCATACATGACTGTAGCTTTGAGGTTAGCATGCACTGTGGAAATGCATCAATTCTTTGAAATGTGTTCCTCATGACCTGATTCCTCAGTGTCTTACTGCACTTCTCCTCTCATTAGCATATATCGTAGGTGTAATCAGAATTGTTGGTGACCTGTACCAGAAGGGCTAAAAATGAGGGCCAGGACAGCCTGGGCAAGGTCAAAAGCTTCTTTAGAAGATACACAATCCCATCTACCACATTTGCACAATTCGAGTCAAGCATGCAGTTTCCAGAAGTGTCATAGCTGGCCTGCAGCTTGCTACAAAACTTGTCTTCCTGCCTCCCAAGAGGACAAAAGGTCTCAGAAGAGGTTGCTGTGATTCACTTGCCCTGAGGCTGGCTGCATAAGTGGAGATTATATCCCAGGTGGCACAGACACAACGAATGGGTCAAACTTCAGCTTGATCTAAAAAAATAAAATAAATTAGGATGCAAGCCACTGTCACAGGTCAAACAACACATATCATAGTGCCTCAGGGTTAGTGTAGGAAATTTGTTTGATGTCTGAGGAGTTCTTCCAATGAAATATAGGGAACAGAATTTTCACTTTTAGGGGGTGTTTCTAAGTTTTCAGTTTGGGTTAATACAAGCAAACAACTAATACCACATTCTATTCAAAAAAACCCAGCTATTTAATATGGCAATTGGTCTATCTTAAGAGCATTTTACTATTAAGGAATGTTAGTTATATCAAGGGATTATGTAATGCAGCATATTTCTACATATGTACTACAAATATTGAGCCCTGTGTAATTTACAAATAGTCCCTGGAACCTGCTGTTCTCTGTGTCCAGTGAAAACAGCAGAATGATCTGTTCTGTAGCAGGAACCAGCACTGGCCTTTCAGAAAATCAGGCATACACATGCACCAATACTAACTCTTCTGTTTTCTTACTTGCCTGTAAGAAAAGGGCAGCAAAGCTCATTACTGGTCATTCATGTATACACACTCCTGACATTGCTGTATAACTTTGGGCAGAATACCAACTTTTGGCAAAACCAGGTTCTTCAGATAGCGGCAGCACTGATGCTACAGAAGGAGCAGGGTGTTTTTTCTTAGTCTGTACTGCAGGTTGTGAGATAGCAGCTCTAGAAATGTTTTAATCATTTTTGCAGTTAACATGTTTTTTGTTATAAAATGGAAGAAGAAAATAATTGCTGTCCAGCTTCAAAAGCTCAACATGTAAAACTACAGAAGCAGAAACAGCAATGTAAAATGCTCATCAGTATTTTGCACAATTTAACTTTGTACTAAAGACAAAAAAGGCACATCTGCTCCTTTTTCTCTCCATCTGTATTGGCTCAGGATGGGAAGATTTTCTTTTCATCTTTTACAAGGCTTAGGATGTCTTTTAATCAATGTTGTGAATTTTCCCAATAAACTTCTCCCCTTCTTTCTGCAGCTACTTTGCATGGTTTTCTCTTCATTTTTTATAGCTTGCATCTTTTATCTGTTCCTTAGAGAGACTATTATATCCTTTCTTCCGTGTAGCCTGCAGATTTTTTATTTGTTATAATTTTGCTAATTCTGTAAAGTTTTAAAGTGTTTTGTATGTATGCTTTTGCTCCTGTAGTTCTTTCTTTGTTTTACAGATAATTTTTCTTAATCTTTCTCTTTCAAGATTTTTTTTACAGACAGTCATGTAAGATCTCTGATAATTAGTGGCAGCTCATTATTCATTTTCATTATGCCTCTGTATGAATTTTGTGATTAAAGCTAGGGAAACCATAAAGTTGCTCACCTTACAAACTTTGCATAATGTCTGGTGATTGATACATTACTTTTTTTTATTAATGACCCCTGTTGAGGAGGAGTTTGTTTTTTATTAGCTCAGTCAGAAAACCAACAGAGCTAACAGGTGGTGATATTTGGGATAATAGCCCTGGAAACTTGTCCTGTTTCTTGGTAAAAGCCAAATACTTTGTCTATGCTTAACCAAATGCTGCACAAGTCAACAAAGTGGCCAGGCCTCATGTGGGAGACTGGAGGGTGAAATTGTGCATTTCCTTTGTGGTCTGGTATATCTGTGTCAAAATAATAGTTGTGTGAAGTAGGGAGATGTATGAATGGTGTTACCTTTGCATCAAGCCTAGAACAGAAAATTTTGCAATGTATTAGAATATTTTAGTTTATAACTTTGCAGCATACCTGTGATTCTCAATATAAAAATAGCCAATGGAAAAGTATTACTGAGCCAAAGACAAAGTTTCCCTTACGTTGTATTGTAGCTTGATGTAACTGTCTCTGTTACACGGCATATACTGGATTCTAACTCAATAAAATAAGAAATAATTATCACTTCCATACTATGAAGCACAAAGAGTTAGTCTGCATTTCAGTTTTTACCCCTATTACAGTGCAGATTTTCTGACTTTCTGCGATCATTTGTTCAAGCAGAAAAAAAAAGTAAAACTGGGATTTTCCTTGGGAAACAAAGCCAACAGTAGTCCAATATGCAGCCATGAATTCTGGATATTAGATGGAAACTTGAGAAAGGGCTGAGTCTTTGCATTTTCATTGACTTACAAGGAAGGCAATTAAAATTTATGAATGAGAAAATACTTTTGATCTTTAAATGTAGATAAGTGTAAAATCATTGCAACCATCTCTTCTGTCTTATTTCTCTACTATAAATCATCTCTACTGTATGAAAGTCTTCAACATGTCCTGAAGGCATGTGCATGTAAATCCTCCCTAAATGTGTCCTTTATAGCAAGGAAAGCAGGAAATCATGTCTGGGGTGCCCCTGCATTTTTATTACACTTGGAATATTATGAAAACTGTATATGTTAAAGGTGTTGCTTTTGGGCAGAGAGTCACCTCAATATTATTCATGTTGGATCCTGCTTGGTTTAGCCTCCCAGAAAATAGTCTCCAACTAAACCATAATTTCCAGTGTTTTAGGTAAGATCAAACAAGGCTCATGGCTCCATACAGGGTTTAAGTGAGTCCTTGATTGTATGAGATGAGCATATTTACTGCTGTATTTGTAAATTGTCGAGTGAGTGTTTTATTCTGGGCTAGAGTATGCAGTAGCTCTGCTCAGGTGGTGGTCAGAGATGAGTAGGTTGTAGGCATGTTTCTTCTCTCCAGTTCTTTGGAATGGCTGTTATGGAGGTTTCACATTCTGGAGAAATGCAGCATGCCTGTATAGGAGTAAATTAGACATGGATTTTGGTTAGTAAATGCAGAGAAATCTATAAGAATGCCACAAAGTCCTGAAAGGGTCAAGAGGTGCAGTAGTGTTTGCATAGGCATGTTACAAAGTATGCAGTGAGCAGATGTGTCCAATGGCCAGCTTGACCAAGGAACAGAAAATGTGTCTGCAATGTGGTTAAACTTTCCATGGCAGTAATATTTTAATCTTATGTCTTTCTAATTTCTTTTTAACATTTTGCATTTTTGGACTTAAACTAGTAGTCTTGCAGTAATGTTGTGATAAAAGTATGAAAAAAGCAGGACTGTTGAGAGAGGGAGTATCCTTTGGAGATTAATGATAGTGTTGGAAAAAAATGGCTTAACTGTTTTCCATGCAGGGCCCCTTCAGCTCTGAAACAAGAGCAAATTTCAAATGGCTCTGATGGAAGAGTACAAAAATGTGTGGGCTTTTCTATAGACTAAACATCATCACACTGCAAATATTTGTCTTTGAAAATCCGAGTTATTCTATTAGTTTTTTCCAACAAAGGAAATATTTTATTCAGGTCTTGTGCATACCTATGTTTGGTTCTAGCAAACACTCTTTCAGATAATTAAACTTCACAGAACTGCATTCCATGATAAAAGTCAGCTGAAAAAATGAGAGAATTAAAAAAAATATTTAGGTATCTACTAGAACATGAGAAATTGGCCATGAGCCACTTCATATTGTGGCATAGATGAGTGATTTATGGGTTTAACAAAAATAAATTGCCATACTGTATCTTAAAAGGGCTGGCATTTTCAGGTCTGATTAAGCAAGAGCAGTTTGAAGAGGGTTTTAAAAGAAGAGAGGATAGAAGATGGCAGGTGGGGTTTCTAAAACAGGGAATTACTTGCTTTAAAGTCTGGAAGAGGTACACGATGGAAAGATGTAAATTGGTTGGCTAAGTTTATAGAATAGCCTTCTATAATAATGTTATGGCAGATGGCATGTACAGACTAGTTATTTAAGAAGCCAAATAAGAGCTCAATATTATCTTTAGTTTGGCTTATACAAGACCTTGTATTTATGATATGAAAAACAGTCAGGTAGGAAAGAGACTTCATAAGCTCCTGGATCATAGAGGGGTTTTTTTCACATGAAAGTTGTCAAACCCATGGAATCTTAGAATGATTTGGGTTGGAAGGGATGAAAGGACTTCAAAGATCATGTGGTTCCAACCCCCCTGCCATGGGCAGGAACATCTCCCACTGGGCCAGGTTGCTCAAGGCCTTATCCAGCCTG
>VXBC01000197.1:237353-302581 GCA_013399945.1 Ploceus nigricollis | reverse complement strand
TTTTTTTAGTCCTCTGCCCTTCGTCTTTGGCTACGCTTGTTCTTCTCTAATTGACCTGCTGCTCTCTCTTGTCCCACCTTGTGTGATCCACCCCTAAACATTCCCGAGAAAGCCCTGTGCCATGCCAAAGTGTTATTCCCACCCAGCCCACCATGTGTCCCAGCCTTGAACCCAGGTGGAAAGATCATCAGAATGGCAAAAACCTGTTTGAATTTCATCCGGCCACTACTTTTAAAGAGAATAAAATGTTTTTGTTAAAAAAGATTAGAAACACCGGAGCTCCAAGGAAAATCGCCCCTCTTTAATCGATGTGAGGATGAGGGGAATATGGTCACAAGTGATGAGGAAAAGGCTGAGGTATGGAATGCCTTCTTTGCCTCAGCCTTCAACAGTCAGATGGGTGTCAGATGGGTTATCCTGAGGACAAGCAGTCCCCTGAGCTGGCACACAGGGACAGGGAGCACACCAGACCCCCTGCAATCCCAGAGGAAGTCATTAGTGACCTGGGCAGGCACTTAGACACTGCCAAATCTGGGGGCCTGGCCGGAGTCCCACAGGATGCTGGGGGAGCCCATGGAAGAGCTGGCTAAGCCTCTCTCCCACCCTTTTTTGTCATCATTCCTGGCCAGTTGGGGAGGTCCCAGATGACTGGAGGTGGCAGTGTGGAGGTGCAGCCCCAAGAAGGGCTGCAGGGAGGATGCGGGGCACTGCAGGCCTGTCAGCCTGACCTCGCGGCCCAGCAAGGTTGTGGAGCAGATCCTTGTGAGGGGGATCACAGGGCCCAGAGAGGACGGCTGAGGGATCAGGCCCAGCAAGCATGGGTTTGGGAACGGCAGGTCCTGCCTGAGCAACCTGATGTCCCTTGGGCTGTGGGTGACCCTGCTCAGGCCTGAGGGAAAAGCAGGGCATGGAATCTCCATGGATTTGAGCAAAGCCTTTGACTCCTTCTCCCACAGCACAGTCCTGGAAAGGCGTCAGCCCAGGGCTTGGGCAGGGGCAGTATTTGCTGGGTTAAGAACTGTCAGGATGGCTGGATCCAAAGAGTGGTGGGGAATGGTGTCACATCCAGTGTGTGTCTGGTCACAAGCTGTGTCCCTTGGGCCCAGTCCAGGGCCCAGTTCAAGGTCTGTCCTGCGGATGTGAATAAGGGCATTGAGGGTACCCTCAGCAGTAAATTTGTGATGACACCAAGGTGGGTGGGAGTGTTGATGTGCTGGAGGGTAGGAAGGCTCTTCAGGCTGGCTGGATGCTGTGAAGCCAGCAGGGTGAGGTTCAAGAAGAACAAGGTCTTGGTCCTGCCGTTGTGTCCCAAGAAGCCCCTGCAGTGCCCCAGGCTGGGGGCAGAGTGGCTGGAAATCTGCCCAGCAGGAAAGGCCCTGGGTTGCTGGCTGACAGTGGCCAAACGTGAGCTGTTGTGTGTCCAAGTGGGAAAGGGGCAGGGTGGCAAACTGGGCTTCTGTGTCAGCACTAGTGTGGCCAGCAGGATCAGGGAGGTGATTGCCCCTCTGTGCTGTGCACTGGGGAGGCCACACCTTGAGTGGTGTTTCTGGTTTTTGGCCCCTTACGGCAAGCCGGACATTGAACTGCTGAAGCATGTCCAGGGACAGGCAACAGCACTGAGAAAGCTGGAGCACAAGCCTGGTGAGGAGGAGCTGAGGGATCTGTGGGGTCTCAGTCTGAAGGAAAGGAGGCTCAGGCAAGACTTTGTCATTCTCTGCAACTCCCTTAGAGGAGGTTGTAGCCAGGTGGGCGTCAGCCTCCTCCTAAGTCACAAGCATAGAATCACAGAATCAACTAGGTTGGAAAAGACCTTGGAGATCATCAAGTCCATCCTATGAACAGGACAAGCTGAAATAGCTTCAGTTAGCACCAGGGGAAGTTTGAGCATTAGGAAAAATTTCTCCATGGAAAGGGTTGCCAAGCACTGAGAGGGGCTGCCCAGGGAGGTGGTGGAGTCACTGTTCCTCGAGGTGTTTAAGGAAAACCTGGATGTGACACTCAGTCCTCTTGTCTACTTAACAAAGGTGGTGATTGGTCATAGGCTGGACTCAATCTTGGAGGTATGTAATCAATTCTGTGATGATTCTATGAAAAATGAACCAAACCCCAGGCAGTCATTGACTTCTCAGAGCTGCCGATAGTTGTTCTGAGGAATTTCCTTTAGGAAGAATCACAGATGAAATCTGTCAAGGAAACTAGAAATCAAATGGGACAAATGAGCTCACTGTAAGTTTACCCATCAGCTGGTGTTTGTGATCTGCCTCCAGCTTTCCCCTCTTGTTTGCAGTGGTCCGACAGGTTGATGAGTTTGGATGTGAACTGATTTCTTTGGAGCTGCTTGTGGCTGTTAAATCATAGACTCAGAGGTGACTGGGGAGACCCTCCGCTCTTCAGCCCTAGCAATGGCATGAGTGGGGATGGATTCTGGGTGACAGCCACAACCCTTTGTCAGAGCAGAGCCTGGAGCTGGGGACACACACCTGCCCCAGGTATCCCCATTTTGCTCCACCTGTGCTCTCTCCTGGGTTACACCTGAACCCTGCAAGTGTCAGGTGAGTTTAGAACCATCTCTGAATTGCAACCACTGCATTCTTGCCAGGCAATGTTTGGCAGTAGCATTTTTGGAAATACTCACGAAGCTCTGGTGTGCAGGTGAGTGTTATTTGCTTTGCACAGCTCAAGAACCAGGTGTCCCTCTGCTCACCTTCCCTACAAACACCACAGGGACACGAGCCACCAACTCTTACTGAAATGTTTATTAAGATTGAACTTCGGAACAACAGATTGGAACACAATGTCTCGTGGAGTAGAATATTTCTAAACTGATTTTTTTTCTTTTCTATGCATAAATGAAAAAAAAAATCAAGATTATACAAAAAGAACAGAAAGTGCAGAACACAATAAAACAGTTCTCATGCAACAATTTTTTAACCTTTAAACAGAAAATAAGCTCAACAGTGTAGAAATAAAAATCATACATACATTATGCCGTCTACGCACTCAAACATTCATCTGTGACATCACTTTTCTTTATCCCTTTTTCCTCATAAAACAACATTATGTGTTTAACACATGCTTATAAACATTGCTAAACTCAGCAAGAGCTATTATAGTGCCCCAACTTAATAAGTTGATAAAAAAGTAGTTGTCATATGGCCAGTTCACAAAGGAACTAAATATTCTCTTTTTTTCTTTTTTTTTTTCTTTTTTAATTTTTTCCCCACTATGAGATGCCTATATGCAGCTTTCTAGTAATACGAGGCATTTAAAATAAGCTGGTCATTTGGCTACTTAAAGGGCTTAGTGTTCATGTTACATCAGGCAAAACAAATTCACATTGGGAACTGCCAGTTTGTTGAGAGAAAAGTCTGGATTTTGGGGTAATTTATTACAATTTGGCTGTCGCTAAGGACTGAGTAGGTGCACAGTAAATAAGGTAACACTGAGTTTGACTAAATGCTCCCAGAGCTTCACCCCAAACTTCCAAATTTAAGAATAAATGTGCCAGAGCAGGTCAAATTGAATCATACTCTGCATTTTCCTTAAAATTTTAGCAGGTTGCAAGGGCATCAAAAGCCCTTTAATTACAGCAGATGCTTTCTTTTGGTGGGGATGTATTTGTCCCTCCTGGGCACCCCTTGTACTCCCAGGGGCGAGGGAAGCTGAGATGGAAATTCAGGTGAAGCTGCTCGGGTTGAGGAACCAAACCAAATTGGTTTTCCAGGAGTTGATTTTAATTTAAACGACAGGAAAACCTGGAACACCTTAATGAGCAGATCACTGTGTGCGAGTGCCATGCCAGGAAAAGGAATTGAGCCTTTTTTTTGTTTTCTAAGGCAGTTTCTGAACTGCTGAGCCTCAAATTCAAACCCCAGTTGGTGTTTGAGCTGCTGCAGCTCCTTTGGATGCAACATGACAAAGAGAAAACTTTGGGTAGCTCCACTTTTTCCAAATGACCATTTTGTGACGTGCTTTACAAACGTTCAGCTTTGTCATTTATGGAAGGAAAACAGCTAAAAGACTCTCTGGAACCATAAAGTTTCTGCAAAGAAAAATAAAATTTGGTATTTCTTCCACACAGTCATCAATAACATTTCTGTGCAATATTTGGTGTCCATTACATTTATTTGGCCTATTCAAAGGAAATGAGGACAAAACAGCTGCAAAGAAAACCAACTTCTCTTTCACGACAGACACTTCAGATGCCGAAGCTGCTACATGTGCTTGGAATATCATGCAGGAGTTCATTTGTTCATTTAAATAGGATACATATTTATAGCTGAGCTTGTCTTGCATCGGACTAGGATGAGAAACCTGGAAGAACTCAGTTGAAAACATTGTGGAGTACAGTGACAGCAGCACACAACCCCCAAAGGTATTTTGGCCCGAGCAGTGTGTCTGGAAATGTACAAAATCACAGAGGGACAGACACACACACATCCTTAAAAACCCCCAAATCTCAGCACCTGCCTCCTGTGCTTCCCCAGATGTCCCAGCTCTGCCAGGAACAAAGTGTGACTTTCTCTACCTTTACTCATAGATGTGACCTCAACCTGCATGGCCATGAGATCTGGCAGCCAGGAAAATCCTGCTTTTCATGGTGGATGCTGGAGGAAGCCAAGCTCACCCTGGACCAAGGGCAGGGGACATGTTCTTAACTATGGAAGCGAGGTTTTAGTGAGGTACCTGGCAAAAAGCACCATGGTTGCTGCTGTCATTCCAAGTGCTGGGGGGTTCAGATCAGGTGGGAGAGGGATAAGAAAGACTCAGTCTTTGCCTATGAGGAAAACCTCATGCAGCCTGTTCCATCCTGGGGTCTGAGTGCCAGCATTGGCATTGATGTGCTGGGAATATTTCAGAGCCTAGAAAAAGGCTCCAAATGAAAGGAGAAAAGGACACTGTGTGTTTCAAGAGCACAAACCTCCGTTGGATTTACTGGCCTCCTCCCTCCTGACGATGAACAACCTCTATCTTTCCACAACTACTCACAGCCAGTACCAGCAAAACACCATATTTGTGTTATTAAAAGACTATTTAGGCAATAAATCTCTATGAAAGTCATCAAACCAGCAGGAAGAGAAACCAAGAGAAACTAAGAAATTATTGCTTCTGGAGTCTGAAATTGCTGTCCAGAAACAGCACAGATCTCACTGGACTTGTGGAATAACCCAACAGGGCCAAACCCACACTGCGCCTTTCCGAGGGGTGAAAGTTAAAGCTTCTCTGCTCTCACATGAAACATCTTGAGATGTGCAGCTGATCAACCACAACCCTCGAGGGTCTGAGCACCAGCAGTGCCTCGTGTCACACATCACTGCAGCAGAACGTGTTAAAATTGTTTATAGTATTGAACAACACAGAACTGAGCCACTAAACCTTAGTCCTACTACACTGATAGTCCAATGGGATGACTTCAACTAGACAGGAATACAAACAAAAAAAAAGATATTAGTTGTCACCAGGAATAACAAAAAAAGCCACTTAAAACTTCTCTTTCCACAAGCTCTGCAACAAACACACAAAATTGTACTACTTTAATTGTGGCAAAAAAAATCATTTAATCATTTCTGTATGAAAAGATAAGGTAAGGGACAGATGAAGAAATAAATCATTGCCCACTCTACACTGAGCAGTGCTGGGGCTAGAAAGATAACTTTCACATCCAAGGAAAAGCCCTTGGGACACCTAAATGGGTGAAGTCAGTGTGGGGGTTTCCCAGGCTGGCCCAAGGACAGGAGGAGATGCTTTGGCTGGGACTCCCCAAGTTAATTCTTCTGGCAACACTACAAAAACTTCAGCGCATTTACAATGAATAATTATTTCCTTTGCCTTTACCAGGGAGTGAAATCAGCTTCCTGCTGTGGCAGTGTGCGTATTCCTGCGTTATGAGCCCCATAAACAACTCCAAACACAGATTTTAACATCCAGTTCTTAGAAATGAAGCCATGCCAAATGCTGTCTGTGTCAAAACTGGCCCTGCCCTGCCTTTGCTTGAAGCCTCTGGGTTCGAAATGAAAGGTCCTTCCTCCCTCCTTGCCCTTCTCTGGCTGAGAAGGCTCCATAAACATGGGTGAGCTCACTCCCAGGATGGTTTCATGTTCCCTCTGTGGGATCTGAAGTCAGAGGGAGCTTCAGCCTCTCCACCCTCTCTGCAGCTACTTGGTCAGTGTGACGGTGCAGTTAAAGAGATCTTGGCTTAGAAAGTGCAATGTGGAGTAATGGAGATTTGATCCATGCTGGTCCATGGAACCCTTGGGAAAAAGGTAAGGCTGGCACCAGTCAGAAGATGCAGGTTTTTAAACTGTTGAAGAACCTTTCCAGCAGTAGAGATTAAAATATGGAGTACTTGACAGTGGTTACTTAACCAAAAGCAGAATCTTCAAGGAGCTTCAAAACTAAAATATTAAAGCCACTTTAAAATGTGTAACTCAGCACGTAACTTACATGAATGCCAGTTCTAGGGTGAAACACAACACTTGTCTCTCACACATGAACATCACCAGAATATATTAAATGTAACTGAGATGATAAAATTCACGGCAGAACTTCTCACAACTGCTTTCTTCAGTAAGGTCTCACACTCTTCAGTAGTATTGCTCCCCTGGCTGAACACAGTTCACAGTACATGTTCTACATAAAAAAATATTCACCATAGAAAAAAAAAGATTTCCTCAAGACACTTGGAAAAACAAATACAACCCCTAAGTCCTGTGTGATTACATGTACTTCAGTGCTCTGTGATGTCACCAGCCTAAAAACATTGTCACCCTTGATGGCAGAGGCCATAGGCATTGACTGGAAGCCTTCAGAGAAATCCACGGATGCCACCTACAAATACACTCAAACATCCACTTCTCAAAAACATTGACAATTCAAGTAATTCACTAAAAACTGCTTTTCATATTGAAATATAGTTTCTTTGTCTGAATGCCTGGTTTGCAGCATGATTGACACAGGCATTTGCAAGTCTTGGAGGAGGAGGAGTTTGAGGCAGCAGGAATCTCACACCGTGCTGTGTTTGCCTGTCCAGCACATAGATTGACGGGAGCCCCGGGGGCCCAAGCCAAAATGAGTCAATATCATCACAAACATGTCTTAAAAATGACAGTCGGAAGTTTGTGAAACACAAGTTTTGAAAGTTGCTTTAAATGGCTGCTGGATAATGATCCAAACCTATTTCAAATCAAGTTAGCATACCTCTTTCAAACTCTTTCCAGAAAAGTATCTTTGCACTGCAGCTGTGTCCTGAATCACAGAAGGGGACATGGAGGATGTGTTGACAACATTGGTACGGCAGCTCAGAAGAGCTCTGGCCTACAATTCCTCCAACACAGGGACTGCAACAGCAACAGTTGAATTTTAAGGCCTAAAAACTGTTTCTGACACAGATTTTTATACACCCAGACTATGCCATAAAGTGACGGAGGTAGGCCTTGGGTTCTCCTTGTTGTACTGACCCCGTGCCTTTACCTCGGCTGCTGCATTCCCAGCCAGGAGGTTAAAGGATTGTAAAAAGTGCAACTAATCAATGACTTCCTTTCCCTACGGAAGAGAATCCACATGCCCCCTCCCACGAAGCTGACCCAGAGATGCCCTTTCTCCACGGCAGCTTCATACAGAGATGATCACGTTTAAATGCTGAGAAAACCCCCGAGTTCACCAGCATGTGAAACTCTCAGCTAAAAATTGTCACAGCGTATTCCAACGACATTCATAAAATGCAGCACTTGTGATAAAGAAACCTGTGAGTGCTGGTCACCTCTCCCAGCTGCTGCTCCTTCCATCTACAGCTGACTCCAGCACTCAGTGTCACCCTCTCCTGACAAGCAGCAGATTTGGGAGTGGTTGTGAATAGTATGCCTAAAAGAATTCACGGCAGTTTCTTAGAAACTGCAGTAATTGCTTTTTTTTTTCCTTGAAAATAATTGCAAATAAAAGGAGTCTGCAGTAATTGCACTAACAAAAACATGAAGTCTAAAATTAACGTAGCTGTCAGACCAGTAATATCATGCTTGTGAAAAAAATCGATTGATGTCTAAGCATAGTGAAATCTGAAATGTTCAGACAAAAAAATGGCAAGAGACTATAGGTCGAGATAGCTTCCATTTTCTGTTAGTTTAAAAACAGCTGAAAACTTAATTTTTCTAACTGCTAATTGTATACACTGTGAGTCTCATGCAGATTAATAAAACTTACTTGAAATCTAAATGTATTCTTAATAAAAAAGTGTTCAGAAATGACATTTCTAAGTTGTACAGAATGCAATTAGCATCAGAGCGACCTGCTCAAACCTAGAGGAAGGACTACAGAATTTAATTTACATTTTTGCACGAAACTGCCTTTTCTTCTGCAAATTTTAGCTAAAAGTAGTGAAGGTCCTAATTTGCTTTCCTGGAAAAAAAAAAAACCCACAACAAAAGTTCTTGATCCTGGACCTGCACTCCTTGGAATGTGGGTGAACAAGCGTCGGCAGCCTCACACGGCTGACTCGCCCTCCGGCTCCGCCGTCGCGGCTCCTTTGCGCGTCAGCTTCAGCACCGTCGGCTTTTCCGTGCCCGCGCCACTGCCCTCGGCTGTCTCTGGAGGACCCAGTCCCTTTGGCTCTTCCTTTGGTTCTTCATTGACTTCAGGGTAAATCACCAAGAAAGTCGCTGTCAAAAAACCCAGGAAGGATCCCACCGAAGCCACCATGGGGATGACTCTGACCGTGCCGACCATGTCCACCACGCCGCCGAGCGCAGAGGCCACCAGGATCTGGGAGATGTAAACCTGGCACGACAGGATGGCGCAGTCGATGCCAAACCCTCGCTTCGAGTTCCCAGGGCTGTGGTGAATGTACTGCAAAAAGACAAGAAACGTGGTAGGAGATAAAACAATGGATGAAAGCAATACTTAAAACACCAGAACTTTCCTCAAATTTCTCAGCCCCATGGTCAACTTCACATCATCTTTGTGCAGCACCATGACACAACTCCAGAGCAAGAGCCTCCTCATCTGCTCATCAACAGCCTCCTCAGGACCCTGCAGCACAAGGTAGGTATTGACAGGGTCACTTCTAGCCCACATCAGCTCCAAGATTAGGTTTTGTAAAAACAACTTTACATGAAACATTTGGTGTTACATGAAACATTAATTCTATGATCATAACAAGGAATATCCCTCCCAATTGCAATTCAGGAACTTGTAATAAAAGTTCCTCCTGTAATTTGTAATCCAAATGGAACAGTGGAATGACACTGTTGGGAAGTAAAATCGTCCTTGTTTCCAGCAGAATTATTTTGCTTTATGCAGCCCCAAAATTACAGCTGCATTTCCAGACTCACTTCAAAATCTAAGACTGTGAAAAACCTGAGTAACACTACCATACCACATCAAGACAGGAGTAACAACTAGTATATAGTAAATATACACTCCAATAATAATTTAATTTCTCTTCATCTGCCATATGCACCCAAATTGTTTTATAGGAAAAGCATAGGAAAAAGCAATCCTGACCCCCTTTGAGCCAACTCAATGCCAAGACTATCTGATTTCAGCACCAGCTCCTGCTATTTACTATCCATTCAAGCTTTGGCACATATCCCAACCAAGCAGGTATCTTCAATAATAGGATTTAACAAATCTATCTTGCCACCATGATCTTAAGAGAAACATGGACGTTCTGCCTTGATTCACATACATACTCCAAATACTTCACATACCTGTTTTATCTCATGGTATTGTCCCAGAAGCGCGTAGGGGCAGTAGGAGATGCTCATGGAGACTATTCCCATCGTGCTGATCATTATCATGGTGACGTACACGTTGGGGAACATGGCCATCACTGCAGTGCCAAGGGAAAAACCCAGCGTGCCCAGGATGTAGATCACTTTTATGCTAAGGTCGTAGTTGTCCAAGTATTTCTGCAACAAGGCTGCAGAGATAAAGAATAAAACAGGAATCATAGAATGGTTTGAGTTTGAAGGGGCCTTAAAGACCATCCAGTTGCAACCACCCCTGCCACGGGTAGGGACACCTTCTACTATCCCAGGTTGCCCCAAGCTCCATCCAACCTGGCCCTGAACACTTTCAGGGATGGGGCAACCACAGCTTCTCTGGGCAACTTGTGCCTTACCACCCTCACAGGAAGAATTTTTCCCCAGTATTCAACCTAAACCTACTTTTTTTCAGTTTGAAGCCATTTCCCCTTAAATATCAGTTTACTCACTAAAATTTTAGGGGATTTATGTGGCCATGGCAGCCCTATAGCCTGTTTAGGAGGTGGATGCTCATATTTGGGCTGTCTGACCAGCACAGCCCAGGCCTCACTGGGAACAGGATGTGTTCCTGCTTCAGAAAGAGCCCGTCCCCACAGTACTGAGCTGAGCAGACATGCCTGCTCTGTGCTGCAAAAGGCAGAATTTAACTTTGGCAAAAACTCTCAATTTCAGAGTCTATTGCAAGCGCAAATTATCTGCAGAATAATTTTCAGAAATACATATTTATAATTTTGATTTTAAAACAGTCTTTGCAAGAACCCTCTTGCATATACTTAAATCTTCTACCAAGCATGATTTTAGTTTCCTGAAGGCTTGTTAAATGCCACTCAATATCCTTTGATTTCATTTTGTGCTTTATGCCACTTAACCATCTGTTCATATTTCCACCTCTACATTTGGAGGAACTTTTTAATATTGATTCTTAAAGAAGCCCTTCCCCTTATGACCACAAGAAATGCTTTTCCAAAATATCCTTTACCTCAAACATGGAGGTGGATGCCAACTGAAGCAACACAGTTTCAGGAGGGCAAGGAGCTGGATGATCTTTGTGGGTCCCTTTCAACTCAGAATTCTACTTTTACCTTAGAAATACATGCATGAGGTGCATTCCACTGTGTGACTGCACAGTCTCTTACCTGAACAAACAGCAGCAGTAGCAGCATAAATCACCAGCCCCCAGCATCCCATCTGAACCCCAGCATTGTAGGCATGCAGCTCAGTCGAGTTCGAAGGGGCCTGCAACAGACACAAACACCAACACCACTTGGTTGTACTGAGCACATCTCAGAAACGAGAGACTGTGAGCAGGTCTGCCCACGGGAACTGCTCTCCTACCTTTGGATCGCCCTGGAAGATGACCTGTCCCATGAAATCTGTATAGAACACAGCTTCAGCAATGATGGAAAACCAAGTCAGGAGGTGGCAGACACACAGCCTCAGCAGCTCCTTGGGCATCTTTAGCATCGACAGCCACAAGAGTCTGACGGTGGTTTCAGTCTCGCCCTCTTCGCTCTCCGTGTCCCCGCTGGAGTTGGTGGTGCCGCTCTGGTTGCGGTGCCGGCAGCGCTGCCGCTGCCGTTTCTGCATGTCGTAGATGTCGTTCATGCTGCGCGAGGACTTAATCAGGACGATGGCGTTGGCCCGGCGGAAGCGGTACCGGTGGGAGCCGATCTTGCCGTAGTACGAGAAGGTGTAGGACGGCTGCCGGTAGAACATGTGCCTGCGCCGCCGCATGGAGTTGGAAGTGCTGGATTGCTTCATGCCTATTCTGGCGTGGCCGTTGAGGAACTCTTTTGGTAGGGAGCCGTTGATGTTTGGGACTTTATCTTCATTTAAACGATTATCGAGCAACATTTCCTCCTCCTTCTCGTTCTCCCTGAGGAAAGCAGACAGGTGGTTGAGCTTGGACTTCATGATCTCCTGGCTCGTGTTGTGGGGAGTGTTTGGATATGAAGCATCCTGAAAAATGGAGGGTTCGATGTCATGCAGGAAAAGCAGCTCCGATTCAATTTCCAGTGTGGCATCAGGCATGTGCAGAACTGAGTCACTCTTGCTTCTCACAATGTTCACCTCAAGGAACTCCATATTGAGGTCATGCTCCGACTGAACCTCATCATGGAACATGGAACCTCCATACGGCTCTTCCTCACTAATTACATTCAGCCGATTCAGAGGGGGGAGACTGCCACTGAATTTGGCACTGGAAAGTGTGTCTCCTTCATCATCGATCCTGTCCTGCTGAGGGTTATATTGCTCTTCTTCAATGCTAAAAAGGTGGAGAGCAACGGAGACAGAGAAAATAATGGCTGCAAAGAAAAAAAGGACTTGCTCTTGAGATTTAAAAATGCTACCCAAGAAGGTCTGTGTCCAGTCCAGCCCTCCTAACATATAACCAATTGCTCCTCCAAGACCTGTGGAACAGAAAAAATGAGAAGTGAGTTCAGGAAAAATCAATTCAGCCACAACCTGGTCTTCAGGAAGACTCAACAGCTGCCAAAAACATCTCAGCTAATTCCCTACCAGCTGAAAATGCATGGATGTTCAGGGCCATGTCTTGTTCTTCACTGTCCACCACATCCAACAAATAGGCCCGAATTGGCCCTTCGGTTGCATCGGCACAGAAGTCCAACACCACAACCCCAAGCACCGTGAGAACTATCCCAATGGGCTGCTTGTCCGGGACATCACCAATAGCCAGACCTGGGGAGAAATGGGAGAGGTACTTGAGCATCTCATTTAAAAAGGGCAAACTCCTTAGAACAAGCTTAACACCTTAAGAGAGAGGTGGCCAACATGTTCACTGCAAACACTTATTTATGGAGCAAAATGGCAATTTCAGCTCTTTGGCACAGCATCATGGAAGGCCTGGGACATGGATGGTTTTTATGTTCTTAAGACTGACGTTTATCAAAATGTTATTTTATAAAGCATCTCTTAAAACTCTGGGAGCACTGGATATTATTTGTATTCCTCCCACATATTTTCCTTCAGATGTTGAAGGCTGTTTTTATAAAAGACAGCCTTGGTGGGACAGGGGAGCATCCAAAATGACATATTTCATCTGTCAGATACATCCACAAGTAACTGCACTGCTGGCAGCATTCCTCACACAATGCTTAACATGCAGTAGTCACAGGACACCAGGAAATTTAACCCTTTCATCACTCTCTTTGATTTTCTTAAACATTCTTATTTTCTATATTGCTTTTTATAAGCAAAACTTTTAAGGATGAAGCAACATGGATGTACTTTGCATTGCAAAAAGCATCAGTCAGCTTCTGTTGACAGCATGAGATGAAATGCTTTTTGTCTACAGAGTAGAAAGGCGGCATTAGTGCAGAGCTGGATAATTTGTCATGAGATGAACCAGTGACAAAAGCATGAATTACTCGAATCACAGAGATTTAGAAGTTACACATGTGAGGCTGATAAAACCATTAGTGTAACTGATTAAAATGTCTGTAGAAGGAGATGAACTGGCTAAGCCACCAAAAATCATCTAAATCTCAAGCACTGATTCCTGCATATTGAATCCTCATTTATACCAAGCCTTTTGAAGATTAAAGAAGTTTATAAGTGTTCTACATTCAGCTAACCCTACAGCAGAAAACACCAACACTGCTTTAGATCTGCTGGAAACCTGAACAGGGCAGGAGAGAACAGGAGTTGGGTAAGGTATTCTCCTGGGACATGGCTGTATCACGACTGGTTCCCCTCCCTATGACTCCTACTGCCAGAGGCCACGTTATGAAAGAGGGTCTGATACAGTTTTTGTAGCATCTCCTGTTGTCCCAAATTGCAATTAGGACTGCAGTAACTGGAGACTGAGGACAGGAAAGCAAAGAAGAAAAATCAACAGTATTTTGTGTTGATTTATTAGAAGGCTTCAAAATCAGCCTATAAACTGAGTCTGATATTTGCTTGCCAGTATCAACGGCTCCTGATCTAAACTACTGTATGGAACTGAGAGCTTCTTATCACTGAAAATCTTGTAAGAGGGTTGCAGTCTAACATTTTGCAAACATCTGGAAGAAGAGGAATAAGTCTTGGAGACACAACAACTAAATACAATTGATGACAACTAAATACAATTGATATCAAACCATACAGTCACCCTAGGACAATGCCATATGATAACAATTCAAATAAATAATATTTATTGTTTTGGATAAATTAAAAAAGCACAAACTGAATGTCATCTATTTGAATAGTTTGTCCACTGCAGTTTGCAGAGAATTGAAGCCAATCATATGGCATTCCAGTATGGCTTTAACAGACTGAGCCAAGGTAACATTCTACTCATTTCCCTCAATTAGTAGACCCGTTTCACAACAGAACTGCATCTAACCCCAAAAAAGAGAGCCAAGAGGATGTTATTAGGTGCTAAGTTCCTTTTGTTTGCATCAGTCCAATCATTTTGTAAACATTTTCCTAAACCTACTTGCTGTCACCTCTCCTACAATAAATTTACAAAGAGATTGTAGATTAAATTTGTAGTAAACTAGGTTCAAGGGAACCTATTTTTACCAGCTTTGATGGGGGCTCAGGAAAAATTATTTTCCCACATAGTTTTTGATAAACAAATATTAACTGTGTTCTGGACTTTTTCAATACCGGGTCTAAGAAAAGCACAAGAAAAAGTGAAAAGATAATTTTTGAAATAATGCTGGAAACAGGATGTGTTGCCAGATATGCATTAAAGGGAAAATGGATCACAACAGGAAACATTTCCCTGTGAACAGGTTGCTACAATTTTCCCATGTCAAGGATCGACCAAATTCGTCTCAGCGACTGCAAACATTATGCTGGCAACCATTGTATTAATAACATTGTTATTAATACCAGTTACAGCTACGATTGCACAATGCTCAGCACAGTGCTGTAACTCTGAGTTCAAATAATAACAGGCAAGATGGACAGAGCTCAAGTGCAGAGTTGTGGAGATTTCTAATGATTTTAACATTAAATATGAGGTAAACCAACTGCAGAACATTATCTTTACTTCCTGCATTAAAATCTCAAAGCAGGTACATTAGCAGGGGATGCATGTAGGGGATTTCCTTGTTATTTACCTATCACAGAGCCATTAAGGAAAAGTGCAACTCCAAAGAGGACACCAATGCAGAGAGCAAGGATAAAAGGCCGCCGGCGGCCCCAGCTCAGCGTGCAGCGGTCACTGGCCGAACCTATGAGCGGAGTGAAGATCAAGCCCAGGATAGGGCTGAGGAACCAAGTGAGGCTGTAGTATTGTTCAGGAAGACCTAAAACAAAGACAAAAATGATAGAAAGGTTATGTGGTATACACTAAACATCACAATCTATACATGAAGTTTTGTTACAGCATTGAAAACGGTAAATTGAGGGTAATTTACCTACAGTCAATTCTCTCCCAACTTAAAAACTCATTTAAGATTCTTTAGCAATGGTTAAAAAACAGCTAAGGAAAGCACAGATTGTTTACCTTTCAAATACCTGGGCAATAAGAAGGTAACAATTGGAGTATTTCTGCTACTGAGTCCTCTATTGATTTGTGGAACATAAAACCAAAGATTTTGGGGTGCTTGGAAGCTGCCTGGCTGTTATACACAGATCCCCTGCTCAACAAAGCTTTTAAGATTAAAAATTGAACATTATAGCAGTGCTGCTTTCATCTAAGACCACCCCCACAAAAGGGTTATTAAAGATTTAATGGACTGAGAGTGAAGGACAGAATTTGAATGTCTTATGAAATATCCCATTTCTAAGCACAAAAATGTTTACTTACAAAAATGAACAACAGACAATAAAAAGAACAATTAGCAATTATTAATCAGCTTAGATAAATCTAAGGTTTGCTCATCCTCACTTTGCTTTCTTGAAGAACAGAGATGACTGTTTATAGGATCAGATGGGAAAAAGTTCAAATCTACTACACAGCACTTACTAGAAAACAACAACTTACTAGAAATAATAATTTCTGGAGAAGAAAGAGCTCCCAAGCCCTGCTCTCCACATCCCCAGCACGGAGCAGTGGCCTGCAGATGGCAGACTGGCCACAGCAGCAGCCACGCCGGCTCCTCTGGGACCTGCCTCCCACTCGTTTATCAGCACAGGGCAGGTAACACTCCGACATGGTTCTTAGAATAACGTTAAAAACAAAACAATCTATTTCTTGCAGGCCAAGACAGAAAAACTCAGTGTCTTTATCCCAGGAAGGAAAACCATTTATTATCCAAACCCATATAGGGTGAGTGAGAGCAGCATTTGACCTTTGCTGGCAAGATCAACCTGTACCTTGTGCTCCCTGTTCAGCACACTGAGGCATCCATTACCAAGCAGGATTATACCAATCCCTGCCCAAAATAGCCTCTGATGCAAATTTGGAAGTCTAATCTGCTGCTGTTTAAAGTAGCACCAAATCTTGACTAGCAACACTGACTTCTTCCACGAGACAGATCAGATTTTCCCAAGAGTGTTGCACATTCTGTGGTGATACAGAGATTATATTATGGAAAACAAGCTATTTTTTGGCATAAACAATCAATTTCATCATCAGGATTCAAAATCCAGGTCTGAGGCCAAGGTCTGTGTGATTTGACTCAACTTTGGCTAAGCCAACAGTGACAGCTGCCCTGATGAGTCCAGAGTTATTGGAAGGGACCTGCCGCTGCTGAAACTTCCCAACCTGTGTTTGCCATGAACCTTGTGCCACAGGGAATGGCATCATGGTTCAGCCACCTTTCCTTGTTACAGGCAGCTGCAGGCCTGCACTGAGGCCAATACTCCACATCAGTACTTACCATGGAACTGTGGATTCCTTTTGCACAGGATTTAGATCCTTAGGAAAGGGCTGTTTGTACAGGTGGCACCGTGTTCACATCATGATTCAAATCACTTATCTCCTGCTTAGCTTTTCCTGCTGTTTGGTGATGTCTTGGCTGACATGGAAGTATTAGCTGAGACATAACTCTGTGTGTGTTTGCATATTAGACCTAAAGCTCTTGTTCAAGAAGCTAGAGTGCCTCCAGACCACAGCATTTATTTGCACCATCCAGCTTCTCTTCATGAACAGTATCCTCATCAAAGATGCAAGTCAGGAAGCCAGCAATTCAAGCAGAAGTGCAAGGAAAACTTCCATCCCCCTGTGGTTTTAACACTCCCTTTAGGCTTCACCAGGTTCAACAGCTTCCCAAGCACACAAGAAGGTTCAGGCACCTCATGTTTAACTGACACCTCACCTGCTCCAAGATGTTGACACTTATCGGTGCCTGAGCTGGCTTAATGATGGGAAAGAGGAAACATTTTGTTCAAGGCAAGTAAAACTAAAGGCTGGGCATGATTCATTTAGGGTGAATGATTTTTCTGCAGGACACAGAAGAAATGGCAACGTGTAAATGCTCATCCCATTTAGCCTGCACAGAGCCATCCTAGAAGCAGTGGTTAAGCACCCAAGGTTGCTACTGTGTGAGGCCAAGTCCCTGCAGAGTCTGCTTCAAACACAGTGAGAGGCTGCAGCTTAACCAATGTAATGGATCTTTATTGCAGTGATCACCAACATCTGGAGTAACTTGATGGCGTTTCACTGCACGAGGGCTGCGTGTTGAAAGCAGACATTTCTTTCTGAATTATGTTGTGACTTGTGAGTTATGAGCTGGGACATCTCAGTCGAGCTCATCCATCAGTAAACACTTGCGAGACGCTGGGACGGTTTTGCAGTAAATCATAGAGAGACTTTAAATAAACACAGAGGTGAAGGCTGGCAAGAGCTCTGTCATCAGCCTAACAAGCCTCATCAAATCTTATGTGAATAAACAATCAAATAGACATATTTAAGTAAAAGAGACACAAAGAGATTCTCTTTTAATAATCCAACATCCATTGAGACAAACTGTTTTAACGGACACTGTGAGCAGAAACAACAAGGAAACACTGGTGGACCAGGGACAAGCAATAGAAGTGCAAATCAGGGACACCAGGGGTAGGCACAGCTCACTGTCCCTCTGTCCTTGAGGCCACCACTTTGTCTCCAGTCTGCAATGACACTTCTCGGTGGTGTCTTAACAAAAAAAAACCAAAAAAACAAACAAACAAACAAACAAAAAAGTTCTGGAAACACACAAACCATTTGAAATGATGATTTGAAATTATTTCTGCAGAGAACTAAAAACTGTTTACAAATATTTCTCCTTCAACTATAAAACCTGCTTATTTCTAAACTGGATGGATAGGTATTTTTAATGCTTTACAGCCACAGCTAACTGTCATAAAAATGTCCTAAAATTATATAAAAAACATTCAGTACCTGACTTCAAGTACTTTCAAAGATCAACTTTACATGTAATAACTCAAAATCAGATTAAGGTCTGGTTTGATTTTACAGGTCAATAAAAGGAAGGAAAAAAGGTTTTTTACCCAACCTTTGCTGCATGACTAAAATGTATGAGTTTTATCTTTCCATGTGTGAGTCAGAGGAGAGAGACTGAAATGCTTTCTTGGGAAGAATTTCTCTTTACTTATACCAAAGGGTGATCTTCCTAACATCTAAGTATCATAAATAAAAGCCTAAATCTAAATATTTACAGTGAAAATGGCTTACTTTGCAGAAGACATGAATCTCAATGATTTCAGAACAGAGCCATGGATGTAGGTTTTATGGAAGGGTAAAAAGGACACTTGAAACCCCAAGAACATTATGTTTCCAGATTCTTTTTTAGAAAAACCACTTTGATTTTTTTTTTTATTGAACTACTCATTAGCAGCCAAAATATCTATCTTTAGAAAAAGAGACCACGATAAAAATCTATACAAGAATTAATAGCCCCATGCCAAGAAAAATGGAAGAATTTCTAAAAAGCTTTGAGTGTTCCTCCAAGTAAACAGGAAAGGGATAACTTTCAAGTGAAACACAAGCCATTCCCATAGATTGGGTAATGGCAGGAATCACTGACATGAGCACAACCTGCTTTCTCTCTTGCTGGAGAAGCCATGCCATGGGACTGCTTCCATAAGCTAAATGGCAGGGCCCTGATAAATTGCATTCCAAGAGTAATCCAGTAGTTTATAAAGTCATCATGTGTGTTTTACATACAGTTATGCAGAATTCCAAACTGTTACCATTTATTAAGTGATATGTATGGCTTTGCTGTAAGTATGTAAACTGTGAGTTTGTCACATCAGAATATAGTTGGTTACTCAAGTGGAAAACAACTGAGTGGGGTTAGAGAAGACTCCTGGTGGGAAGTGGGTGCACACGAAAACTAAAAGCAGTACAGGAAAAAATTAATCTGCTGTTGGGAGAATTCCCTCCTCAACCTGACAGACTCCTCACCTGAGCAATGCACAAGCAGACAGAGCAATCATTGTAGGAATGGGCAGGAAAGTGAATTATCCAGCGTTTCCTTTTGTGTTTGCTTTCTAGATCTGAAAATTGAGATGTGTAATTGATAAACTCAGTCTGCCCAGTGAACCAAAACTCTGAAGAGCTCTAGTGCCCAGAAGAGTCTTCTCTCTCTGTATAGATTTAGGTGTCACCTCTTATGTCTGTGCTCAGCATTGTTGCTGGGAAATCAAACTTTTGTAAAGCTCACAGCCATGTTCTACCAGGAGTTTTCCAGGAAAGAGCTTTCTGAGGCACTGAGCATGACCTCCACTGTCCCGTGAAGTGAGACTTCAAAAGTACCTCACAGATGCTCTTCCTAAAATTCACCCTTCATGCTGGCAGAGTCTGCAGGACCTTCATCATTTCAACAGTAGCTTGCTTTAGTGATAGACATTTTTATATAAATGAGAACATTCCAGACAGACAAGGAGAACTCCAACCTCGAAATACTATTCTTCCCTTAAAAGAGGCTGTTCTGGTTTTAGTATCTTGAATGTCTGCATACATGATATGCATATTTAGGTTGGCATGTGTGATTTGGCAGGAGAAGGAAAAAAAAAAAAAAAGACTGAAAATTGAAATACTTTAAGAAATTGTGTGTGTATATGTGTGTCTGTCTGTGTTTAAACAACAGAAACCCCCTAAGTCTTCCAGAAGTTTTCTGCCTCACAAGAATGAGCTCCAAATATGAAACTTTATAAAAGTTCTGTCTGCAAGGGTGTTAGAAAGTTGAGGAAGGTAATTGCATATCCTAATGGTTCCTTTCTCTGTATGTATGCTGCTAAACCTACAGAATGTCACCATTTTATGCAATATTTTAAAAGGGGAAGACAGTTCAGAAGGCAGCTGAGGCAGGAAAGACAACAATAAGCAGAAACGTAGAGACAGAGGGAATGTTTTGACACCAAGAAGTTCCTTCTGATGCCCCCATCAGTGGCAAGGACTCAGCTGGGGCGTGTATTTTAAGTAACTTTGGCCTTGGTTACGTGCTGGGCCAGCAGCCCTGCAACATCCAGTCTCTGATGTGCACAACAGATGCACGGATGCTGGCTTGGACTGGATTTCAAGGCAGCACAGCCATGAGATTGTCATCCATTTGACAGCCTGTCCAAAATCTCTTGCAGCCAGAAGTGAAATGTCCCAACTGCTGAGAGCTGCTGTACTCCACCTAGAACAGGCCACAGCTCAGCTGGGACTGATTTTGTATGGCCAAGAGTGGTTCCACGCAGCACATGCCTTTACCAAAGGCTGCTGAGACACACATGCAGACTCAAAGGCCAAAGCAGCTGCATCCCATTACCAATTTAATGCTGTTCCTTTATTTTGTCTGTAATTTTCCACCTCCACACTTGCCTTGCCAGGTAGCAGCTCTTACAGCAAACCGCCATCCACCAACTTAGAAAAGCAGCCTGGTGGCCTCACGGGGGAGGAATAATAACTGGAGGATTATTATTTAGTCTTTTACTGACAGCTAATCTGAGGAAACACCGAGGAGGGAAAAACATATTGGATAAACAAGGTTAGTATTTGTGGCATGAACTGAATGTGGAGCAGGTCACAAGGCAGACTCAGAAGTCTCATACAAATCAGTGAGAAAAAGAGCAAAACACAACAACAGCTTCTGTTAAGAGCGACGACTGCCACTGAGACCCTTGTAATATGGCATTTCCCAGCCAGCTACAAACAAACAGGACACTGGCTTCTAGTAAATAAGGGTTTGTTTTTTCCCAGACAAAAAAAGTGCCCAACAATAGTGGGACCAGCACTGCTCACGGTTCACAGGAAATGCTCACTGTGTCACCATCAGTCTAAGGGCTGCGTGAGGTCACGAGTTACATGGAAGAAAGATTAAGTCCCATGCAGCAGCTTCTATTCAAAATCTCTTTTTGATAAGTTCTTTTGGGGGAAAAATAGTTCTTTATAAGCTTAACAATAAGATCTGATATGGGAATAGGATGCTATGGTCCTATTTTCATTTGTTAGAAATCATCACCTAGAGACTTGTTTATACACTTTAAATAAACACCATACAAATTTCTGAATGAACACAAGAAGTTGTCATGCTCTGCAAATGCTTCCTATTCCACAATTTCATCCTTGTATAAAATACTGCATGCTGCTAAAAATATTTCACATTGATCTGTTTAAAACTGCATTGCTTATACAATCTGCTTTGTTTAGACTATTTTTAAGGAGTGCACCAAGCAGAACCAATCCTTGTCAAAAAACTGTGGAAAAGTTCAAACTCTGGTATCTGCTTTTCATCTTATACATAAAAATTATAGGAACCACTGCAAACTGAAGCAGTTTAGCTTTGGAGGATCTATATAAGGAGTAGGAGTTTCAGAATAATTTCATAAATACAGCCAAATATGCATTCCCTTATATTTAAAATAAAAATACAGACTTGCCACACATTTGTGTCTCCCAGAGAAACTGCAAACAAGCTACAATACCTGTTTTGACACCATGAAACTTTGACCATATATTCTTTGCTTCTTGCTATCTCCCTTCAGATTTTAGGACTTTTAATGGCTTAGAGTGGGCCCCTGAGCTGCCAGAGAAACCATACCTGAGCCAGCATATGTTGAACCAATGCACTGGAATAGGCCTGACTGGTGGTCTGAGCACTACTGAGGTACAGTCAGCGCTCATACATAGAGTTTGTTGCACCCATGAGAAACCACATTCTAACTTCTGGACTGAAACAGGAACTCTGACCAACAGGGGAGGGCTAAAATAAAAGCAGAGTAATTTCTCCTGGCACCCATTACCATGATCTGAGCAGTGAGAGTACAAGCTTTTAAGAAGGAAATAATTTTAAGTCCTTCTTGAAATCAGAGTCTGGCAGCACATGAGATCAGACAGCCTCTAATTTGCAGCCCTAATGTGACAGTATCTTACAGCTGCTGGGGTGAGAAGAAATGAAGCTTTTACAGGACTTGATTTTTAGATGAAAAATTTGCTTTTCATTCAATGACTCCTGCCCAGCCTGTATAAGCCCTTGCTCAAGCCAAGCACTTGTTCACAACCCACTTGGAAGAAGCAGCAAACAGCACAATACTGGTGAAAAATTGACCAATACTTGTGATCACAGGGCTCAGTTCAGTTGCAAGAGAGCAGGTGGAAGAACTCAGAACAAAACTGTGAGGTTTTTCATTGCTGCTTAGCTTCCTACATTAAAATGATTGCCCAGCAAGCTGTCAGGCACCTTGCTCAGTGTCTCAGGAACAACCTACTGCATAAACAGCATCTCAAAACTGTGGCTTCCATCTTCCTACTGGTAAAATTCACATCCTGAAATTCCTCTTGTGCCTGTCGAATCAGAGCTCTTGTGCTTAGCCAGCAACATTCACGAGCTGTCAGCACATTATCCCCATCTCACAGGCAGGAGTACGTGCGCTCTGCAAGCCGAACACTGCGGGAACACAAACATCACCCACTTGCAAGAAGTCTCTCCTCTCCCTCATCCCCCTCCTGTAAGGCCTTGTCAGCAGGGATGGCTGCACAAGGGCTGGGATGCTGAGCTCTCAGCTCACTCAGCTGCCTGTTACTGCTCTGGAGGATATACAGGGCTGCCTCCTCTGTGAAAACAAGGAATTTTTTGTGGGCCACAAGACTGGAGGGATAAAGTACAATTTCTCCATTGGATGGAGTTATGGGCACTGAGGAAGTGATAATGAAGAGAACAAATAATTAATAGGAATATTGCAGAGACATAAAAAACATGGCACTGCAAAAGCTTGACATCCAAGGGCAAAAAGCAGAAAATTCTTTCCAAAACTACCAGCAGAAGTCAGCTGCAGTCACCCTGGAATGGTCAGGAAGAACCCAGAGGACCAAAGAGACACTTTGCAGGAGAGAGGGCTGGGGCACTCTCTTCTAGGATAGGAACCTGCTTCCTGCATTGCTGTGATATTCAAAGCTTCTACAGCACATTCAGGCCTTTAAAATGCACCCACACTTCTGCTTTAGTCACTCCCTATCATAAGGACAGGACTCAAGACAAAATCTGCATCTGCATTAGAGACATAGGAACAAATAATTAATAGGAAAATGAAAATGATGATATCAGGTTAGAGATGTAGGAAAACTGTCTGACATTTCCTTAAAACTTGTATTTAAAATTTTAAATTTCCTTAGGAGTTGGATGCAAACAAGTCAACACTGTTACAGCAGAATTAACTCCCAAAAATTTGGAAACTATTTCATGCCATGTCTGCACCTAGACTAGAGCCATCAATTTTGAAAGACCAGCTAAACTAGCAATAAAACAAAGCCCTTGCTCTTCAACAGCTTCAGTACAGAAATATTGGTTTGGTGTTTCACACAGAGAGTTCTAGAGGTGTTTTTAAGCTGCAGAAGAGTAATATCTCCTTCTGGCAAAGCTATTCTGCCTTTTGAAACTCCCTATGCAACAGCATGCCAGCAGCAACCACGGTGGGTTAAATAGCACTTCTGGAAAATAGAATTAAGGAAATAAGTGACAGGCCTCTTAAAGGATTTCATCATCCAGCTCTCCCATTTTCTGTCTCTGCTCAATTATTGCTTCTCAACCTCCTACAACTGTCCTCCCCTTCTCATATTTGGCAGCTGTGGGAGTCGTCAGTGTTTCATTAAGCTCTGCTGCTGCACGGCTGTTCTGCCAAAGTTGTAGAAAGGTTTATGTGGCTTTCCTGACAATTTCTGGTTTATAACCCAGTTTTATGGTGCTGCGTCAGGAAAGAGAAGCGTATGTTAAGAGAAGTGAGCCAAAGGTATGTGTGGAAGGGGGAGAGGGGAAGCAAAAGCCTGGGAACAGCTGAGGTTTGAGGAATTGGAGAGAGAACACATGGGCTGATCTGCAGGCAGGCAAATGTGATTTCCCTTTTAGCATGATCACAAATGCTGTCAAGCATAGCTTTTAAAGCTTCCATTATTTATTTTAAAGTTTCTAATCCTCCTACTAACCTACTTCCACAGGGGTAACCTATGGTAATTCAGGTAGAAGACTGTTTCTAGCTTACTGCCTTTATAACAATCCAGTTTCCCACTTCTTTATCCAATATTGACACATACGTCTATTACTTGATTTATTTGCTACTCCTGCTGCCGCAGAGGAGGAGGAATCAAAAGCAATGCATATGACCTGCCCTGCTCAAGGAAAGGCCACAGAATCAACTGCTGTTGTAGATTTTTTTTTTTACTGTAGCTAATTAGCAATTCCTATAGGTTCCACTGAATTATATCCTTATCAAACCCACAGTATTTATTTTTGCCAGGTTACAGTGTAAAGTGCCAGCTTTACTTAAGACAGAAGCTGAACCTTTAATTCTCAAATACTGAGAATGCCAAACAAGCTTTCCCCATGCTGCAGCAGGAAAATAAGCTGCAGAGAGAGCAAGGAAACACAACATTGCCAAGGGCTCCCACCTACTGCTGAAGCTGATTCACTCAAGTTTGCCAGATTATTCTGTGCTGTCCTTTTTGGCTGTTGGGAAACTTGTTTTTCACTTTTCTTGCTCTCTCACTTATTAACCAATATTTAGAAATATATCATTTTGACACTAATAAGAAATTTGCATCACAGTGTTTAACAAGCTGAAATGGAATATAGATTAAATCTGATGCAACTTCCAGTGTGCTGAACCAGCACTAATAAAAAAATTTCTTTTTAACCATCACTGTTGAGCAGTTTTAAGGGTATATCAGAGGTGTTTACATCAAGTAAAAAACTGAAAACTTTCTTCAGTGTTCCAGATAAACACGGGTTGTGTTCTTTATTATAGAATCACCCAAGGCTGACTTCACAATGTCAGGGTATTTATTCCCAGCCTGTCTCCTGTTGCTGGCTGGTTAAGCAAGCTGCAGATACAGGACTCGAAGGTCACACACACAACATCAGCATCCATTTCCCTTTGCTCCTAAGTGTCTAAATGTATGCAGGCCCATGTATGAATGCAGCAGTCAATAAGCTGTTTCACCACACTGATCCTTCCCTCGCCCTTATGGGATGTAATTAAAAGGCATCAGCCGTCCGTGATGCCCCACTTGGGCTCGGCGCATTACGTAACGCTGCAGCACTTCCCGCTCCTCTGGCTGCAAGATTACACATCAATTACTGTGACATGTGTTGCCTGAAGAGATGCAGCATCCCAGTTTATCCAAAGCTCAATAGGGTTTTTCGTCACTGTTTCTAGAATATTGACAAATTTATAAACACGGGACTTTGGCTCAAATTCCTCGAAAATTTCCAAACCCAAGAAGTTTTTACACACACAACAGAAAATCTTTCAGCAACCTGTTCTGTTAATCAACAGTGGAGCTTTTGTTGCAGTGATTAACACATTAATACCCTAGAATATGACCATCTACTTACATGGCTGAGTCAAATCCCAACCAAAAACTCGTGTTAACCCCTAGCTGTAACTCCAAGTAGCATCAAACCTCAACTGTTAACTCTGGGTATTTAACCCAGATTGAAGCAACCCTCCCACCTCCTAAAAAAGTCTGGTCAACAAACAACTTTTCACCTTGAGAACACGTTTTTAATTAAAATTATACTGGCTTAAGGGAGACCTATTCAATGTGGGGCTGCCCAGCAGCACCATGAGGCAGCAGTAGGTACAGCCTGTGCCCTCCTTGCTTTGGTGGTGTTCTGCTCCACAGGGCAAGGAGTTTGTGCCCAAAGGAAGCTTTGAGTACCATTCCACACTGCTCTACCCAGACCCCAAGGGTAGGTGAAAGCCTGATTGACATAACTAAACAAGGGCAAGATGAACAGCAGGGCTAGGAGATTCCAAATGTTCTGGGACTTGCTCATGGCCAAGACTTTTACACCACCATTGTAGCAAACATTGGGCTAGAAGGCATCACCAAGATATTAATTCCTATTCACTGCAGCAGAAGTTTCCCCTGATGTGTCTGTTCCACTCCACCAACTCCCAAGCCCTAGGGAATCATAAAGGATCTGGTTCACCCTGCCAAACAAATGACTGGCATATACATAGTCCAGCATGGCATCTGCTCAGTGTATCCAGGAACAGAACTTGAAAAAGGAAGGCAAGCAGACTTGAGGGTAGCCAAAAAAGTATTTTTTTTGTTGAGCAGGCAGCCAGACAGAGTCCGGTCAGCACAATATTTGTGCCCTTGAATTGCAAGCAGCAAAGAAAACAGTTCATTTCCAGCCTCAAGAGTAAAATGCAAGGAGCTTGTCTCTGCACATTGATAAAAATCATTCTTTCCTTCCCCAGTTTTTAGACTTGACTACATGCTTGGAAGTCACATGAAAACACTGACTTAAGGAGGTGTTTTTTGGCCTGTAGACACCATCTGAGAACCTTTTTCTTCCTGGGGATTAGTGACCAGACAGTTGATCTTTACATTTCAGCTGGGATCACATTTTCATAGTCCTTTTAAGGGTCAGAAGGTGGTGCAGACAGCTCCTTCTACAATTACCCTGGTTAACCCAACAGAAAAAAATGTAATACTTAATAAACGTTACAGCTACCCAATATACACTTCATATTCCAAAAGCCATTTTTCCCCCAAACTGCCAGAAAAGAAAAAAGCTGAACTGATCCTACCTACACTCTTTAGGCCATTGACATCATGCAGTCTCAAAGTGCTTTACTTCCCTTTTCAAGACTCAAAGCCTCCCAAAAAAGCACCATTCTCATGACAGGCTTACAAAAAGTGTATTGTTAATTGTTACCATGCTGAAAAATCAACCTTCTGGACTTTCTAAAAGCTTTTGGACCACAGGTTTGTTTATGACAGGAATAAACACTCAGCCTGGGATAATTTTGGTCATAACTGTGCTACTGGGAAGTTCTACCAGAAAGTCAGCAGAGAGTGGTAACACAGCATTTGCTTTTAAATTATTTGGTGTTTTAAAAGTGTTGCTGAATTATATGAATGAATATATAAAGAAACACGCTGATTCTTCTAACTCATTATTCATTGTCTGCTTAAAAAAAACCCACAAACAGGCAAATTTTGCAAATAACCTATCCTAAGCCCCTAAAGAGAAACTGCATTCCTCTATGCAGTTGCCTTTATTGAGGTTAATTCCTCATGTGGCTACATCGAGCGGAAGACAAATCCTATTAGTGCTTTCCCTGTTTGTTGCAACAAACGAACAGCATGTTGGAGTTTGCAGGCACAGTTTTCCATGTACACTGCTCTAGGAAAAACACTGCAGTTCACCAGAGGCTGTAACAATCTCTAGATATAAGAATGAGGACTATCAGACAGAGTGTTTTAATCAACTGAGGATTTTCCCTGCCAAAAAATGTGGGTTTTCTCTGTAGCTATTCATGCCACCAACCACCTGCCTTGTGGTAAAGCATTATAGAAAACCATCCTCTCAGATGAAATTCTGGGGCTGATTAAAGACAGTGTTGGTGTTTATGGAACCTGCCTCAAACTTGCAAACATTTTGAACGTTAACTTACGTGAAATACGTTCTGTACATGTACAGGGGAGATTTAAAAGCAGAGCTGCTTTCACATTGAAGTTTTCTAAATTCTAGTTAATAAAACCCTTGATCTTAGTATTTTGAGCTTGCAGGGTCATACTACAGGGTTGCTGTCATAGGAAATTTTAGTAACTAGAGCAGAGTCTCAGGCATCACTCCAAATAACTCACTCACTGTGTCCCAGAGAAGTGGCTCCCCACCCTCACTCAGCTGTTTAAAAATTATACAACTGCATTTGTACGTGACAGATAATGAGATCCATGGAGTCCCTTTGCACCAAATAACAGGAATTGATAGTCTGGAATAAAATGTAATAATACAAGATGAATATGACTTCTTACTGCAGATCCTTAAATGTGATTTTTACTCACATGTATTATGTTGCCCAATCAGTGATGCTACATGTGGAAAGATAAATTTACCAATAAAATCTGAAGTTAAACAAGCAGAGCACACCAGCACAAACAACAGCAAACATTTCCTTTCCAAATATGCAAATTATGAGAGTCAGACCCCACTGGGGAGGAAGCAGAACAGAACTCTATTCCAACAAACAGACAAGTGTTTTCATATATATTGTGAAAACCAGTTGTCTTTTATACCACTCTGCATGTGATTTTTTTCTTGCCAATTAAACTTAAAAAAGAATGGAACAAGTTATGTATATTATATATACATGTATATATTATTATATATGTTATATATATGTCATTTATACATATATACAAGTTATATATAAGTTACAGGTGTAGCAGCACAGCATTATTCAGTCATCCAACAAAGACCCTGAATAATTTTTAAGATTCAAGCCTAAATAATTTACAAGATTTGGCAATCCCTTCCTACCTGACAAAGTTGTACCAAACTCTTCTCCTGAATGTTACAGCTTAAAAACATTTTAAAACTTATTTTAAACACATTTGCCACATCAACAGGGTAGGAATACACAGTGCAGAAAAAGAACCTTCCTCTCCAATTATCTCCATAACCTCTGGCACACACTGACTCTCTCCAGACTAACGGAGTCCCTGGCACAAAATTTATGATGTGCGACTTTGACTACCTCAGAGAAGGGGGAGCACTTGGTAGACTATTAAATTACAGAGAAAGAACCACCCTCAGCCTTTTAACTGATTACATAATCTTATTTTCTCATGCCAACCTCAAATATTGTGAAGGCTCCCCCATGCACTTCTTGAGCTTCTCCAAAGTTACACAGTGAGACTGTACTGGGGGGACCCAGGAAGTCATTGAGGAAGGGGTGTCAACACTGCTGCTCACCACAGGCCTAGCCATGACCTCTGAGATGTCAGCCAGCTTGGGCCTGAAAACTCTGTTTCTGGCATACTTCTGTTGGTTCTAACAGAAAGGAAAGGAAAGAAAAGAATTTAAGTTCTCTTTTAATTTCATACCGATGACAGTTTCCTTCTGCTCTTATTTAAGGTCGGTATTAAGTAAGCATTATTTGCTTTAGGTTAGAGGTTAGGTTAGATTGGATATTAAGAAAAAATTCTACCCTGTGAGGCCCTGGCACAGGTTGCCCAGAGAAGCTGTGGCTGCCCCATCCCTGGAAATGTCCAAGGCCAGGTTGGACAGAGCTCTGAGCACCCTGGTCTAGTGGAAGGTTCCCTGCCCACAGCAGGGGGTGGAACTGGATGGTCTTGGAGATTCCTTGCAGCCCAAGCCATTCTATGATTATATTTTACAAAGGCATTAATATCAGGAATACTCAAACCCTTTTTTCTAAAACAGCACATGTAGTGCAGAACCACTTAATAAACTGACACCAAAGTCTAGCAACCAGAAATTTATTCCTTTAAAGTTTTGCAGAATAATGACTTAAGGGGAGGAAAAAAGAGCAATGCACACTGCATCTGCACTTCTTTTCTGCTGCAGCTTGGAAGAAAACAACAGATCAGATATTTCAGTGACATCCAATTGCTGCACAAATTGTTTAAATTGCAGCTGAGTATGATAAACAATCATTTTGAAGTCACCTGATGCAGTCCATATAAGACAGCAGGTATGCCTGTAATGACTCTTCCTTGCCAGAAAATGTCTGGCTTGGTAGGACACTGACTCTGACTTTCCAAATCAGGCAAAGAAAACATAATGAATACCACAACTGTCTCCACTACAACTAATTAACCCCAGTAAACAATCATTTATCTGAATACCCAAGACATTTTGGTTTAAATTCATGAAGATTCTTCCCAGAGTGCCCAAGTTTAATACTAATTTTAGAATATGTAATTTAATATTTATTTTCCTGCCACCTACAAGAACTCTTAAGGGCATGAACTTGATCTCTGTTCTCCAAAGAAATACTTTACTTTCCAGAAGTGTCCAGACATAACATTTTTAAGAGGTATTAAAACACTTCCAGATCTAGAGTTCATTTAAAGCAGGATATTTTTGGAATTTGCAGATTATCCTGGGGGGTGGGGGGGGAGGGTGGGTAAGCTCAATTCTGATAGACTGAATTATTGAAAGACTATTGTTTACAGAGCAGCACAACTGATAAAAGCAGGAAATTCATGTTTTTATACAGCCAATACAGAGAACACATAGAAAATGATCCAGCTCTGTTTATCATTTGAGCCAGAAAGAACACTGGGATTCAGGGAAGGATAGAAATTCAAGGTGAAGATGATCTCAGCAGAAGTTATACAAAATTTATGGGCATAATGAAAGCAATTGCACTGCCTCATGATGGGACACTTGCCAGAGACAAAGCTTATACCAAGGACAGAACGAGGCCACTGTAGGGACTGAGCCTTTCTGTTCTGATACCTTTCCCTGTATCAGCACCTCCATGGGGGAAAAGCATTCTTGCTCTGGAAGTGTGTTAAGACATTTTTGAACTGAGTGTGGATGCTCTCTCCTCACACAGAGCACTCCCAAAAGCCTGGAAAGATGGCACCTAACTTTGCTGTAGAAAACTATAGCCCAGCAGTCACCATTCCCTAAAAATAATAGAAGCTCAGATTCAAATTCTTCAGTTTACATGCTCTGTATCTACTACCCTGGAAAAAAAATCACCTGAAGGCTACAACTGAAGATCACCAAATGTTAACAGAGCTGGGTTCATCTGTTTTTGGAAAAATCTGCATCTGTGCTGCTCTGTACCCAGCTACTCAAGACTTCAGGGAGAAGAAGATGTTTATGGAGTTACATGAGCAATAGGAGATTTATCCAAACCAATGCAGACATAATCCATAACATGGATTTTCCCTATTTAGTTAAATGGACTTGTATTAAATATTATCAAACTGAATCAGTAGCACAAAACATTTCCAATAAGTTCTTGCAAAACAGCCTGCAGGAAGTGTATCTGAAACCTCTTCAACTGTTGTTTGGTGAAAAGAGGATGATTAATGGGGTCCCAGAGTGGCATCACAACAGAAAGACTCTTGCAACAAGCACACAGGAGACTGAGAGGAACAGAGCTCAAGGGGCTGCAGCTCTGACAATCCTACATTAAAACATTACATGAGTTGGCCTGCTGACATTCTTTTCATTTCCAAAGTGGCTTTAATTCTATTTCCTTGAAAAGTAAGACTCCTGTTCACTAATGAGTTCCCAGCTATTCCCTTTTCATAACCTGTCTCACAGTCCACATTCAACAGAAACCCACTGAAGTAGCTGTGGGGTTGCCAGTTCCAGTGCTGGGCATCCAAATCTCAGTTCTGCATCTGCAAGTCTCTGCCACCAGAACCCCATCCGAGAGCTGAAAGGTTTCTTTTTACAGTAAAGAACAGGCAATTGCCTGCTGGAAAATTGCCCTGGTGGCAATTACTTTGTAATAAAGGAGCGTGGAACCACTATCGAGTTTCACCTGTTATTGCTATGGCAAAGTTACCTCTCGGTCAGAGCTGAGGGTCAAACTCAAATTCTGAGCAGAAAAACTCATGTATGTACATTCAAGGCTTCTCCTGACATCTTGGTCCAGATGAGGGTGTTTAGACAGAAGTATAAAGAAATGTTAGGCATGTAGTGGAAAGCAGATTCAGAGGAAGGGTTTAGGCTAAGAAAGATGTTGCATAAATGAGTGTTTAAAACCACTCAATTTTAGTGCATTTCCAGGAGGCCAAAGTCTGTCCCTACTTCTCTCATTTTCCCCCCACGACTCACAGGAAATCTTAGTAAAAATGCAGAGATCCTGCAGTTCCTTTATTCCCATCTGTGCCCATTTCTACTCTTTCAAGGGCAGCTTGAAAGCAGCAGAAAGGCTTGCCTTGAGTCTCATAACAAGGTGGGTCTGGTATGTGTGAGAGGAAAGAATTTCAAGTCAATTTGGTGACCCAATGATAAGAGAAATATAAAAACCCTATTTACAATAGACTGAAAAAAGAATTTAATGCTATTGGCTGATATGAAATTAAAAAAAAATCTTTAATTTAATATGGTCCCATACCCAGTTCACCACCATTAACTTCTAGCAGTGATTAGTCCTTATTTCTCTGCTTTACTAGGTCTTTGGACAGGAGAAAAGGAACTTGGGAAAGAAGGGGAACAGAGATCTCAAAGTACACCTAAGTCATGCCAAACAGTTTAGCCTCTCCTTACCCTTGGCTACTCCAAATAAAAGGCAGGCAGCGTGCTGGACAGGAAATATCTACAGGTAGGAAGAAGCAGCTACATAAGGATAGAGATATACATTTCCTTCTTAGAGAGTGATTATTTTTAGAGGCTTCAAGCTCTTCTGACAAATCACAGACTAAAATGTCTATTGCTGCAGAAAAAAAATTATTTGAAGAACAGAGGTGACAATGAAATCAAAAATTGCTTTTAAACATCCATCCTTCGCTGACAGCCTGCATTTTTACACAGTTTGCTTTACCCTGCACTGTGCTGCTTCTGTCAGCACACAGTTTTCAGACCGATTCATATTTCTTGCGTCATATACTGGTCACTTGCTCTACCCTCAGACCACACAAACTCTTAAAATGAAAACTTCTGAGGATTCAAAGAGTGTTCACACAACAGTTTTTACTGTGAACACTCTATATGCTAGGGGGAAAAAAACCCAAACCACATTAACATTCCCACAGTACACAATTAAAAGCTCAAGGAATTCTGTTAAAGATTTGGAATGGGAAAAAGCAGCACAATAATAAATGTGAACCTCATTTTAGAAGTAGCTTCTCCAGCAAGCCTTATTCAGCCAAAAAAATAGGGAACAAAAAGTCACTTACTGGTAAGTAGTAATAGGAAACATATTTCATGCTATGGGAGAAGCCTCTGAAGCCATTTGCACTTAACTTCTCTCTCCTAGAATGGCTTTTCATCCAAACTCACAGTCTGTAGGACCCTAGAGCCAGCAGGAATCCTCACATTACCCAGCTGAAAATCTGCCATGTGTTATCAGCGGTGCCTCTAAATGCCAGATTCAGCGTTACTTAAAGAAAAACAGAACATTGATATAAAAAAATGCTGTAAGGAACAGCTATTGCACAACTGCCAAACTGCATGGCATTTGCCTTCATATGGAAATAAAGCACATGCTCCTAACTGCCCCCAGGATTAAAAATCTTAACAGTTCCATAGCTTTTAAAAGGGCTTTAAATAGATCTTTAACCCAACCTTCCACTAAGGCTATCTGTGTTCAAAATCTGTGCTGTTATTGCTTCGAGGTCAAAAGATATTTTATGTAAGAGTGATACATGATATGAAAGCCTGCTTGCTTGTTAGCTTAAAAAAAGTACAGTAAAATTAGTCTTACACAACCCCTTAGTGGGCATAAAATTAGTCAATAAGTAAAAAAAGATGGGTGGGGAGGTTTTATAGAGCAATTAACATGTGCCTCAGGCACAGTATTTGCAGTCTTATACATTCCACCGTATGAGATGCGAATACAAACTTTACATGATCTTACAGACCAACTAACGCTAACAAGGCTGAAAAAAAGATTTAATTGTTTATTATTCCAGGTTTTCTGGATCCACCATATATTCAATTCTTGCCCTCAGGTTAGCTGTGTTACAGCCCTCTCTTGGGACAGGTCAGCTCTCAAGCCATTAATTCTTCCCAAGAGAAATTCAGATCCTGCAATTCACTCTCAGCATCAAATGTAGCCATGCCTGGGAGCACGAATGCAGCTGGACTGAACAGGAATTTAACTCTGGGAGTAAAAGGCCAGGTTATAGCAACTCAGTTTCTTCCTGGTAAGACAAGGTAAGGTAGGACACAGCCGAAATGGAAGATGAAGCCTTGCAGAAAGACAGTTAAAAATACATAACCTTATTGTAACCTCTGACAGAGATGAGGAATAAACTCAACTACTCGAGCTGAGCTGAAATAGACTCAGTGCTGCTTTGTGTTGAAGAGCTTCCTCCCTCTGCATGACACTTTCCAGCCACTCAGCTCTTTTTCATTTAAATTATAGGCAGCCTCTAACAGCCCATCCAACCCTTTGCTCCCTTCTTCCCCAAGAGATCTTTCAAGTTTTTAGATTTCCTTTGATCTCAGGCTTAGCCTTAGGAAGGCTATCTGCTTCCACACTGAATTGAGTCAGCAATTGATACCTTAATTCCTTTGAAGAAAACAGACCTAGAAGCCAATTCACCTGTAATATTTCATGCTTGGTTTCTAAATACATCTCCATAATCTCCTTTTACCTACAAGCATTCTTCTCAGGCAGGTATCGACACTACATTTCAATGGAGACAGTCACTACTGCAAACTAAAATAATTCACTGTGGAATATTGAATCTCTTCTCCATAATGAGTTCTCAGCTACCACAGAGATTTCTCAAAATCAGCAGTTTGAATTATTGCTTAACACACTTTTTCCATACTGGCAATTTCACATGAACTAGATTTCAAGACCCTTTATGCACAATCTGCTAAGCTTTAGGCTGGATGAATTTTGAATGTTAGACAATTTCTTTTTTAATATGATATTATATGTAACTGCTTTAGCTGTAAAATAACAGCCCAAACCCTGTACAGCTTTCCTATGTATATGAGACTAGAGCAACTACAGCATTTTGCTGATTTGAAAGGATCTAATGAGAGAAATAATTTCCAAACAAAAATAATCTATGGTATTCTGCTTTGTGTAGCTCAGCCTTTCTTTTTAATAAAATCTAATAATTAGCAGTGAAATACTCAGTTTCCAGAAATTCTATTCTTCAGTGTTATTGCCTAAAAACAACACTGATGCTCAGGGTTAATTGACTAATATTTAATGGTAGACTAGCCAATGTTTACTACAAGAATCCATTAATTCTCACAGTAAAACAAAGTGATGCCATCACAGAGAGGCACTCAGATATGAAATGCATAAAAACCCCAACTATTCCTGCAGCATACCAGACAAACATCCCTAAATTTAAGTGACATTATAAATGTAAGCAGCACATGAAAACTTATTTTCCTTATGTTTCCTTATGAAACTATGTAAATGTACATAGATACTTTTAAAGAGGACCAGTGTAATATATTTAATTTATGCAGGGGAATAAGGAACAGCTCTGGTGCTGACAGTCACTTCTGTGCCTATTAACTATTCATAAAAAACTCAATAGCATTGAAAGAGCCTTTGAAGCAACAGTAAAGGCTTGACAAAGCTTTTATCATATTAAATATAAAATGTGAAATTTAATGTTTACAGCTACCAGTACTCATTAGTCAGACAGTGAGTTTTTCATGCTGAAAGCAGCAGCCACCCCAAGCCACAAAATACAGATTTTGGTTTTCTTCCATTGTCCTAATGAAACAGGTACATGGATCCCACCTTTCAGAAGAACTAAAATGGATTTACATCTTGTATTAAAACCAAAATTTTGTTTGACTTAAAGTAGAAATAATCTGAAATTACCAAGTTATGTATTTATTAATGGTTTAGAGTGTTATTAACAGAAGTAATGTATTGTGATTTCACTGAACAAGTTTCTTCAAAAAGCAGTTTCTTCAAGTTTACATCACACCAGTCTGGTTTCTCCTCCTTTTACTTTTATTCATCCAAAATCCTGTGCAAAATAATTTTATCATGGATCCAAATCTTCCATGAACTTATGAACTGGGATGATTTTAGAGACTTAATCCTTAGAAGCCAAGTTTAATGATGGAAGAAAATACACTGCCATTTATAAACAATAGCAGGGATTTTAATTCCCTCTCACAGATAAGCAGCATTAAGTACCAGATGTTTCAGAAGACAAAGGCCTCGTCCTGCTCCTATGGAATTTGTAGTTTCTGTGCAGGGGAAGCAAACAGCAGTGTTAATAGTCAAGAATAACAAGAATCACTCAGTTTCTCAAAATCCTTGGACTCATGAACAAGTAAAACTTAAGTTCTGAAGGTGCTGAAAGCTTATTTTCTAGTAAAATTTAATGCTGGCTGGGAGAAACTGCTTATTGAACAGGTCACAAAAAGGTTAATGGAGATTTTTAGAGATTATAACTTCTGCAAGTGTCAACTAATATAATTTCATCTGGACTGACTGGAATTCTCCTATTTGGCATTTTTTTACATTGTTTGAATTTTCAACAAGTTCACCACTTCATTTTGAATTCTTAAGCTGCAGATACTAAGAAATCAAAGAGCAAGCTGTAATTAAAAAAAACATGTAATATATATTTGGCTTGTACTTGTTGCTAGGCTACTAAAGCCCAGTTATGACTACAAGACTGTTATAGATTTGTAGCTGCATTTCTGACACAGCAATGTAACATCAATTATAGCAATAAAGACAATGATTAAAGTCGGAAATTAGAGCTTCTTTCAGTACGGGTGCAGTAACTTGGGTGCTTCAGCACCTTTCCAATTCACAGTATGCATTGAGTCAAGCAGCTTTTGCTGATCCTTTCAAGTTCTCTTGTTAAGATTTCAGAACTTCAGGAAACTTAAACACAATGAGTTCAACCACCACTGGACTGGAAAGCGACCATCCGAGTGACCATCTCCGTCAGCTGATAAAATCTCGTGGGTTACAGAACAAGTAGGACAGGTTGGTCATCTGCCAAATCATAACTACAGCTCTGATCCAGGGTACTCAAACTGCAAACAAAGTCAAATACTTGCAAGCAGAAGGTGTGTAACACCATACTAATGTGCCTAAGGTTTTCATGGTGATATCTGATAAGAATCTCAGATTATTTCAGTGATCAAAGTTTTCCCAGGTACAGAAAAGCACAAGCACACACTGTAAAGTTTAATTGTTAATATTCAACACACTCTGTAAAAAGTCATCTTTTTCTGGATACCCAAAAGGCTTCTTGTTCTTCAGTGTATTATAAGCAAAATTGGTTGAGTCACCCCACTTCCCCAGGTGCCAATTCTCAAATATAGTTTCTCGAGCCAATTTAATCTCACAGAAACTGATCTTTGCTTTTACCAAAACAAGAAGCAAAGGGAATATTACATCAGTTCGACTGCTATATTGCAAACCCCTCCAGTGAGGAATAAATATAGCTCATGCTGAGGCAGACAGATGTTGAGGTTGATAAAGGTAAACAGAACCATGTAAGAGGTAATTAACAAAGAGGCCAGATAAGTCACCCGTGAATAACTTAACCCTTTAGTGAATCCAACATTGTTTTTAGCCCTGCTGAGGGCACAGGAGCCAAGCAGAAAGATTTCAATTAGCTCCCAAAGCACTGACAATTCTAAGTGCTACCTCCATTTCTTATTTCTGTGGCTTGGAACATCACTGCTGCATCCCCATAGACTTTGACATTGTTTTGTCAATGTGCAGCTTTTCTAGAAATGGGAGTCTTCTTCTTCCCTGCCCCCAAATCCCAATGTTGTTTTGATCACTGGAGTTAGGGAAGGAAGGGAAGAGATAATTTCTCAATTATCTGGAGGAAACAGCTAGAAAAGCTCACAAAAGAAATGTAAACTGAAAGATGGGTCAGTAATTAAGAGGATGGTTTATTTATTCTGTCTGACCTTATCCTATGGTAAGGTAAAGTCAGCTTAGCCAGCCATACATTTTAATCATCCAAATGCCAGCACAAACAAAGCAAACAAAAACATACAGGCCACTTACAAAACCTGGGATCTTCTCCATGCAAAGCAGGGTGCAAGTTTTTGAGTTTATGGTAGACAGTTATTGTAGAATCAATGCTGCCAGTACAAGGGACTGAAGTCTCTAAATCTCAACTTACCCAAAAGGCAAAACCTCAGAACAAGTTACAAACATTACAAACATTCCTAGATGAAGCTGCATGTGTTTTACTTAGCAAGTCAGGTTGATCAGAAAAGCTCTTTTTTTGGAGCTTTTTAGAATCTGTTTTAACTATGCAAACAATAGATCCAAGAAGACCACCTGATGAGCTCTGAAAATGCAAATTTTCAGGAAAACATAGAGGCTTAACTCACCAGAATCTCCCATGGCCCTAACTGCACTGATTATTCCCTCCATTCACTCAAAATAAACCAGCTAGCAATTTAATATGAAAACACATTTTTAACTGCAGCAAGACTGCATGAAAGGACTTGTACATCACATGCTCACAAGTTGAATCTAAAATGCCTTTTTCTCATGTCAACAAACAAAACCCCCCCATGTGTTTCATTCAAGATGCTAACTTGGAAATTTTTAAACAATGTTGTAAATACCATTCATTGAACATTATTATTTAGTTGGTTGAGTGCTTCTGTTTGGCCACAGCTGAGCAAGCTGTAAGGCACACCTGCACAGGTAAGCCAAAGCAAACATATAATATACAAATTTATAGACAATTATACAGTGCACACACATGTTGGTTTACTCCCCACTCAGTCCAGCATTTCCATTCCGTGTCGTGTAATATTTTCTGATATATGATTGACAAGTTTCTGTATTTGATAAAGGCAATATCAGATACTCTTAATATGTAAACAGTTTATTTGAAACCTAATGACAATACTCACCATGAAATTGAACACTGACTACCCCATTCTAAACCCCACCACTATCATCACACCCTCCCCATTATCATCTAAGGCTATTGGTATCATAGTCTATTCATATGTATTCACATGCTGTAAACTGCACATTAATCACACAAAACAAGACTCTCTAGTGGTTAGAAATAAATGCAGTAGTTCACTGGAAAAAACAATTTATCTAACTGTTTAGATATTGTAAAGTACTGTAATCTGAAGCAATCCTCCATAAATTAAAAAAATGCTTTACTGCAATCCTTTATAGCCTAATATTGTTTCTAGGACACTTACCTTGTAGTAGAGAATTTTAAAATTAAATCAGGTTACATTTTTTACAGAGGGAAGCAATATTAGACAGAAGACAAATGCATGTAAAAATCCTTCCCATTTAAACATGGTCACACAGTTGAATCTGTGCTACAGTCACTAAGGAAAACAACCAAAATCCTTTTTACCTTGTGTACCTTTAGTTGGCAGACGCATCTTTCCCTCTGTGCCTGGCTTCAATCATTGCAAAAATATATAGAAAGCTTTGACTCACAGAAATGAGAATTACTTACCAATTTGTAACAATACAGGTGTTACCAAAGCTGTCTCCATGGCATAACAAAATTCCCTGCCAAACATTACTGCACCATGCATCACCCACAGGCGTATTGGTATCCGGTCTATGGATCCTTCACTAATGGTCTCCTCCCTACTTTCATTCTCCTTGTTTTCTGGTTTCTGAAGCTGTGCCACAGGTAGATCTTGAACTTGCATAGATTCCGAGTCAGCATTCTGAGGAGCCATTTTCATTACCATAAAAATATATATATTTGTAATATCTATATAAATAATACTACCATAACTCCACAAACAAGTTAGGGTGTCTTCTCTTTCAGCTTCTGTTCCTCAGGCAAGTAACGCTTATATTCCTCTTGTACAAACAGGTATCTTGCAACTTCTTGTATAGATACGAGACATTAAGAATGAAAAGCTATTTGGTAAGAATTTCAACATATGGCTTGCTGGTTTACTGTGAGTTAGAGTTAAAAATCCATAATTGCCATTCAGTTAATACCAGTTTCATAATTATTATTGAAGAAGTGCTGAAGTTGTTATTCGTGCTACACAGAGGTGGAAAGGCGACACAAAGAGGTGCTCCACTGTTAATCCCCATCGAGTGGCTGATTAATCTGCAACAAAAAGCAAGCATTTAAAAATTTCAATAGGCTTTTTCAGGATATTGTGTCCCCCCCCTTAACCATATAACCTATTTCCTGCTTCATGCTTTCTATTGTCCTTGCCTAGGTCCTTTATTCCACATTCCCTCCTACCTCTGCACTTTCCATTGAAAAGCAGTTGTGCCTTGTATTTAAATGATGCTTTACTGTACTCCAGTTCCTCTGGTTTGTGGTCCTACACAAAGCCACAGAAGAATGTCAGGGTACTTGTCCAAGATCCTCAGAACACCGAGCACAAGACTAAGATTCTGGGAAATTTAAAGGAGGTTGCATTTCAGAAACAGCATAGGATATTCCAGTTCTATGCCAGGAAGATGATTCATCAATTACCATGGTCACACATACATCTCCATTTAGACTTTTGGAAGTTGCAAATTACTTTGCATTAACTATCACACCATTTTATACTGAAGATATTTCTCAAGGAAGAATGAGCAAAATAAGCCATGATGAATATAACTAAGGATTGATATTTAAATATTTAAACTTTAATGAAGATATACACAGCATATGAATTCATCTTCTTTCTGCACATAAGACCAGATCATCTTACTCCTACATCCTGTGAGGCTGCTGAAATTAGTGAAAGCAGAATGGTACAGAATCTTCCACATTAAAATTATTAAAATATATTCTAATCAGGTAAGACAAGCTTCTTCTATACCTTCCCCACCTTTGTGCCATAGACAAAATCTGAACAGATGTTCAAATACTGCACCATGCCAATCAAAATGTGTTTAAACACTCAGGAGAAGAAAACAAAGCATCTTATAAAAAATCAGATTACATAAAGTTTGCATTAGAAGGATGCATGTTTACATCTCTGCACACAGGGTGACTGAGCTGTGACCCCAAGACAAAACTCCTCAGGGATATGGTTCCATGAAATGCTGGCTCTGGCAGCAAAGCTGGCCTCAGTAGAAGTCCCCACGCTGCAATTCCCTGTCTCTTCAGTTGTGGCAATAAAAACTCTTTGTGGGCTTGAGCACACACCAGATAATTAAGTGGTGAGCCTAAAACTGAGTCTAAGGAAACAGATGCCATGTTTTTTGTTTAAAGCACATCACAAGAGCAGCTCTGTTGCAGTGGGACCTGAGACACTGTTCTACTAAAAGTGCATCCCGAGAACACCATCTTGAGCACTCCCTCCTGCTGACGCCCTCCTGAGAGTTGTTTATTGCACATATTTTATTCTTCCATTCAGAAGCATCTTTTTTGGTACACATCTTTTCTTCTTCCAGACTCCCCAAGATTACTGGAATTCTCACATTTGATCACCTCAACAAAAAACTAATACTAAAATTTTATTTTGAACTGGACAAACCTTTAAATTCCAAAAGAAAGTTAAAATAACTTACTGAACTAGTAGTTTAAACCAAGTTTTAAGTTCAAGGTTTTATCTATAAGCATTAAATAGCTCAGAACAAAAAGAACTTGGAAAGCATTTCTCTACCTACTCAGAATTAACAGATATTAAGATGTAAGTAGTTTATCATAAATGTAAAGTATTCTCTGTAATAAAAAAACCACATCGACCTTACATAACACAAGTTCTGAGTGAGTAAAGCCTACAAAATACATGTTCTGGAGTAGGGACAATTATTTTAATTACAGACTAGTCATAAAATGTTTAACTGCTGGCAGACTCAGGCATCACGACATTCAGTAGAATTTGAAAGTATACACGTTTGCTCTTGTTATCCAAAACTCAGCAGAACATGTATGTTGCATTACAGACTAAGGATCATGGATTACTCTCCTGCACAATCTGGTTTAAAGTCTCTACTGTTTTCTCACGCCTGATTTCCCATCCTGTGAAGGATTCAATTCTCTTTCCCTGAACACCTCCTTCCATATGCAGTTCCAGGGTGAGGCACTGAGGAAGGCAGTTCATCACTCCAGAATATTCTGTGATGCACGGGGGCAGCCTGCACATGGCAAGGAGGATGACACTAAGCCAGGAGCATTTGTCCTGGGAAAGGATAAAGAGGCAGGACAAAAGCAGATATCTGAGATTTAGCCCATTTGAGCAAGGCTCTTAAGGGATGACTGAAAAAGTTATTTCTGAAGTGGAAGATGATGGGGAGTGATCAGATAATTTAAGAGCCAGGAATAATGGGTGGTAGATGGAGGTAGACTTTGAAGCTGTAATTGACACAGATAAGAACAGCATATTTTAAACATGCCAGAAAAAGCAGTTACAGTGCTCAAGTGCAATAGGAGAAGGCACAATGGATGGGTTTTATCTAAAAGAACAGAGAATTACTGTTCCATTATGTCAATTTTGCGGTAAGCATAACGCTAGACTTCCTGCAGCACTTTCATCTGACTCCAAGTGCACGTCTAATACAAGAGCCAGAGAATAACAGCAGCCTCTCAGAAAGGTCTTCAGTTCTTTCCTAAGCCCTGCTCAGTTGTGTTCATTTCCATTTTAGACTGATCTATATTCTGCTTCTTTTTTTCCAAGTTCATTTTGAATTTGGCAAGATCGAATACTGGCATTCTTTCTTCTCAAAGAGGGAGACAAATTCATTTACCTGATGGAAGTAAATATAACAGAAGCTTTTATGCAGCAAAGAACTCCAAAGTAAATGGCACCTGAAGAGAAGCTGGATTAAAATACCAATGCAGAATTCTCTGATGTCTGCATCCAGCACTAATTGTTTTTCATGGCTGGTTTTCAAGGGTATTTTCATAACTAACAGCAAATAAAGCAGTAGAATGAAGAATTTCATTCATGGGAAGAGATTCCTCTTGGGCATTGTACACAGGTTGGGTGTGAAGAGAACTTTAGATACAGAAATATTTCTGATCTTGCTGAGTGTTTATGGGAGGAGGGGACTGATGAGACTGGCTCTTTGTCAGCATAATTGCACGTATTTTACTCTGACCTTTGGCCATGTTTTAGCAATGACAAAAACATATAAAGCAATAGTTAATATTCCAACAAAACAGATGAGTAATATAGTCCAAAACCTAATCTGTAAGGAAAATTTTATAAAGCTTCTCAAATTGCTTGCAATCTTATCTTTGTTATACTTTTACTACCTACCTTCCACTGAGGCATAGTATGACTGTGTCAAACACAAAACTTGTTACAGGATTGACAAGTCAATAATCCTGAGCCTCAAATAGGTACTCTTCACACACAGAGCCTGTGAACCATCAAAGAACCAAAGGAAAATCACTGCCTTTCCTCAGGGTTTGCCAAAGAAGAGGAAGTGTTATATGGGTCATATCTGTAGCCCACAAAATTCCACGGTTTTCTTTTCCCTAGGGAGCACTATGATGCTTAGGATGCACAAAGAGCTCATGCTACATAATTATCCAACATGATGCCTCGGGCAAATGACTTCTATCACACATCTCAGTGTGTTTTTAAGTTCAGGACTTGGGGGTTTGACAAGCAGTGTTCCTGCACTTGTGATGCCACCATCTGGAGGTCAGCAGACTGGTAGCACACCCATCAATACCGAAATAAAATGATGTTAACAGTGATCCTGCCCAAATCGTTTAAGACTGAACTGTTTTTGATGCATGTTTCCAGATCTCTCTTGCTAACAAGGAATTGGAATGCACTGTTTGACAAGTAACTAGAATATCTGAACCAGTGCCAAAGCATATGACTGTATGCCGTGGAGTACACAGCACAGGTAATCACAAATGTATTTTTTTGAGCTTTAATAAAGCTGGCAAGTAGAAAACTGTTAAATGGGCCCAACTGGATACCATGAGAAGATTTCAAATCTTTTAGGAGGTTTTCTTCCTATAAAGCCATTGGGCATTCCCTCAGACATTTACTGGTGTAAGAAACAATCTCAGAAGAGGTGGTATGCATTAATTTAAAAAACCCAAGACAATGAGAAAAATAAGCACAGCCTATGAAAAACTGGAATGAGCAAACTGAAAACAATGGAAACACTTCTGCCCAAGCACTACGGAATATCTAAGGAAAAAAGGAGAGGACTGAACAGAGAAACTACCCCTTATCTCATCCTCTTCTTTGAAGTTTACTGCGTTAACTTCCAGTCATTCATGTAGTTATCTCCTGTCTTCAAGATCTGCCTCCTCCATTATCATGACTCTCTTTTACATGCAAGGATACAGACTGTCCAAAGCTGTCTCAAATCATGAAGAGCTGCATTCAGTTTTGCTCACAGGAATTATTTTCTAATGATGTTGGAAATACTCGAACTCAAAGATTCTACGGTTTAAAAGAATTTTACCTTCTTGATGATGAAAGGAAGGATGAAGAGACACCTTGAGCCATCATTGCATACAATGACTTCTCATTGTTTATCACAACCTTCACAAGGGAAAATAGCTAAGAATCAATTAATCAGTTATTACAGAATTTAAATAGGCTTTAATAATTCTGGTCACAGTTGTCATTGTCACATTAGGACCTGTCAGTGATCCATTCTGCTCAACATATCAAAAAGCCCCAAACAACAAAAAAACCCAAGTAGGTATACTTCTTCATGAAATATTCAAATGTTTGCTTGGAAAAAAAGTGTAAGACTGCAGAAGCTGCCAGTCTAATAGGAGATTTTTGTTCCTCCCAGAGCCTTACAACTTACCCTCCTCCAATGCTTCAATGAGTGCATCCCACAGACATCCATGCTAGCAACCACACTATTTCACCTGTGAATCATGTCAGATTGACAAGCCTGTAAGTGCCCAGTCATTCCATTTATTTGTCAAATACTTTTCTGCCAAGTTGGTTTATGCTCAGGTTTTCAAGTAATCTGGCCATATCTTGAAGAGTTATCTAGATTGATTTAAGTTTAGCTTTAATATAGCATTAGAAAGAATTCGAAAGAATTAGAAAGAAAGACATTCTGAGTTTATCTGTCTTCAGGCTGAATAAGTGTTTGGCTGAGCACTTCTACTGCCATGTTGCAGACAAACATCACTTATTATTCCTTCCACAATTCAATGCAAAGTGGACAATGGGTTCTGCTTCAGCATCTGACTGGCTTGTGAAAGGACACATCGTTTGGGCTTGTGCCTTTTCAAGAGTAAAATGGCTTTTGTCCAAGGATAATTGCTGGTGTTTTGAGTTCAAATACTCTGTGCTCCACCATACCAACAGCCAAAGAGAATACTGCTGTAAAAGAGCAGTTCTTAAAGGCAAGGCTGACCTTCAATCCCTCTGCAAGCATGGCTGCACCACCTTACAAAGCCTTGTCCGTTCTCAAAATACATTAAAAACTACACTGTAAGATCAAGCAACTGTTTTTGTAAAGAAGTATCACATAAAATACATTACCAGCTTATTCCAGTGCTTACACTCTAGGTTTCTCATTCACTTTAAGCTGCTATAAACAAGTACTTCCTCTAAGAGCACCATTCTGTTCTGCCTTTTTATTTGCCCCTTGTCCTTACTCCCACTGCTTCCTGTGCAGCCACACGAGCAGCACAGCACCGAACCAGACACTGTAACTGATCCAGGCTGAAAATGAAGCTGACAAAAACATGTCCAAGCAGCTAAAGAAATCCTTTATAAAATCCTGTTGGCTGCAGGGATCCATACCACAGTAACAGGGAGGCACAGGAGCAGCTGGAAGTGTCCCTTTGGGCAGCAATACCCAAAGCAAACGTGAAATTGCAGCTCACAGAGGAAAGGAGCTGTTGGTGGGTCCCTGAGGTTACAAGGTCAAATAGCAAACTCATCTACCCAGCTCCAGACACCTGCTGTGCAGAAGGATCCTCAGGCATGCTGGAAGAGCTCTCTTGTATTCTCCTTGTACTGGCCAGATGCAAGGCAGAACACCACTTGCTTGGCCAACAGGCAGCTATTTTCCTGGCAGTTTTGTGGCTCTGTTGCTAATAATCAGCTGCTGTTTATAGTAACAGAACTGGGATTTTTTTTGGCCCATGTCAGTACTCAAGTGTTCAGTCACTGCACTAGGAAGAAAAGCATCTAGAACACATACCTGGAAGTTTTGGCCCAGCAGGATAAATGTGCTCAACTACCCTACTCAAAGTTCAGAGGAAAGGCTGTATCCTTCTGTGATCTGATGAAGTTGTTTCATCGTAAAGGTGTAGACAAACTCTGTGACTTTCTATATAGGTGAGTCATAAGGCCTTTGGTTCAAAAGGGCAGCAATTATAGGCAGGCAGTTGTTTTAATTCCCATTAAGACCTCTGACAGCTAAATGCAAACATTGAAAGCTTTGTATCTACTACTTTCTAAAAAGTGAACTGTATTAACCCTATCAGAGGGGGAAGACTACACTTGCTCAGGAATAATTTTTTAAAAAATTAATTGCATCATGTATTACTTAACAACAATTCCATATATGAGCTATGTTACCTCCAGATCCTGATAGTCAACCCCTCACTTTAAAACAGCCTTACATTACACCAGACTGGCCTGTTGTGAATCACTAAAACTCTGCCAAAGGAAAAAGGTTAAGGCTAACTGGATGCAATAAAGAACCACATTTGACATGTCCTAACATCTAATTCATCATTTAGGTAATCAAAGGCATTGAAACACAACAGCATAAACCAGCTTCTTCTACAAGGACATCATGCCCAAACAGCCCTATGACTAATACTGACTGCAGGTCAGATTCTTAGCAAGTTCATCTTGAAACCTGAGATTTGAAAAAAAAAAAATAAAAAAAAAAGAGAGAGAGGGGGGGAGGGAGAGAGAGAGAGAGAGAGAGAGAGAGAGAGAAGAGCCACTGGAAACAGCACAGTGCTGTTGCATCATGACCTACTTTTGAAGCTCCCACACAATTTAGGCCACAGAAGCAAGGTCTGGGCAGGGGTAAGTCATTCTGCAGCACGTTGTGAATTAAAACAATATGAAGCAATCCACCTCACGTGGAGAAACAGCATTTTCCCCACTTCTTCCAACACAAACTTTGCCTGCCTTCAGGACGCTTCAGACACTGTAAGTCAGTTGATGTCTTTTACAACCTTGCTGTTTAAGCCAAAACACGTTGTTTCAAATACGAATTCATCTAAGAGAAGCAGATGATGCTGGCAGCTTTTCTACTCTTAACACTGAACATCTGACATCCTCTACTCCCCCAACAAATAAATATCCAAACCACGATCCAAAACATAAAAGGAAGGGTGTGAACAACTTGATTGTGGAAGGGTTAACGAACACTTGTTGCACCCTTTCCTCGGTAGGTATACAAAATTCCAGAAATTATTAAAGCCTGACATACACAGGGTTACAAACTCCAGCCCTGCCTAAGTTAAATCTTCCATAGGGTTTCCTGCTTCCTTCTTTCCATAAAGCATGGCCTTGACTAAAACCCTCTTGGCTTTCTTGGGACCCTCTTTCCACCCCCTCACAGCTTATTTGGAAAATGACCAAGAGTAAGATTTTGGCTCCTGCTGGAAGACGTGGTGATGCAGTCACAGATGGCAATCTGGGCATGACAAACTCCCCTGATGGGAATTTTCCTGCCCAGACACATGTTTTTTTGAGGAGGAATAGAAAGCTCAAGAGGTAAGGTAGAGAGGTGAAGGTGCTTGTGACATCAGGGAGAACAGCTTTGTAAGACAGCACTATTTCATCATTATTTGTATTTTGGGGGCCAACATAATTTCTCCATTCATTACTGGGAAAAATATGTAGGAAATCATGGGTCTTTATGCAATTACTGAAACAATTCTGGGAAGCCATCTTTTTTTAAGAGGGATCCAGAATTTAATATGAGACAGACTTTATTCAGTGGATTGGATATTATACTGCTCCCTAAAGGCACAGCCTGTTACTAATATTAGATCAGATTACATTGTTAAATCACGGCTGCTGCTGTTTTTAGTAGGAAATACTTCATTTTGTTAAACTAGAGAGGTGGCATTATCTGATTGAACTTGTATTTTGATTTACTGATAGGTAAAAAAGTAATATATACTTACATTACCTTCATGTTTATTAATACAGATACATTAAACAAGTAAACAGCTAAGGGAGTACATGCATAAATTGCAGTAGAGAAGCCCTCAGAGCTAATGGAAAACGTAACAGCTGAGACCAGGGATGCTGGGAAGAAAACAGGCACTAAGAAGCAGTTTCACAGCACAGCAAAGACATAGGCATGCCTGATTTGTGATGGCTGCATCTCCAATTACCAGGTTCTACACCCAAAATTAGGTAAAGGGCAAGACAGCAAGCACTAACAGCTTTCAAAATCAAAAGCTAACAACCAAGTCACCACAAAAACACAAAACTCAAAACCTCATGGGGACAGAGATCACTCAGACCAGTGTGCAAACATGCTGTTATGGGCTGACACTGCTGCAAGCCACTAAGAAAACTCACTGATTTGGTCAGAAAGGCACAAACTTCAGTCTGGCCTGAGCTAAAGCTATGGTCCAGCTTGGAATGTCCTATTAAAAGATCCTCAAGTTTTTAAAACATGTTGACCCCAAATGTTATCTCCCATCAGAATTAAATGGATTCGTTCCCTCTGTCTCTATGAAGTAGAACAACAGAGGAAAACAAAATTCAGGCTATCATCAGCAAACATCTTAATACATAACCAAGAGGATTAACTGCACCAATCCCACCTTCCTGCTGAAGGAAGGGCAATGTCTAACCCAGCAGGGCTGGTGATGCAAGAATAATCCTATCAGGACACCATTGCCAGCAGCATTTTTTTTGCAAGTTCTTTCACCAAGGCTGTCCTCCCGATTGCAGTGGGGAAAATGGAATACACCAGAGCAACCTTTGCTGATTCTCCAGAATAAGAAATACTTTCTATAATAGGTTGAGACTAGAGTTTTGCATTAATATTCATCCATAAAAATAGTCAAGCCAGGACCAATTACTTAGTCTGTATCTGCAAAGTTAGACATCCCTTGCAGATGCTACTGTGAAAAGCACATTATTTTCACATACTGGCATTTAAACAAATCATATTCACCGCCTGAAAATTCACAGGCTGGTTTCTTCAGGCTGCAAATACTTAAGAAACCCAAATACTGACAGAATATGTATTAGACAATTACAGAAGCTATTCAACAGATCAAGACAAAAAAAGAGCACAGCATAGATCTTCATAAGCCAACTTCCTCTAGCATATCATTAATGTCTGCAAAGTCTAATTCATTGGAATTATTTTCAATTACCAGTCCCTAAACGCATTACCATCATTCAATCTCAGAAAACTCTGTTAAAGGAAGCTTTTGAAAACATCCCTAGAATTTTGTTCACTCTCCAAAAAAGACATAGAAGTCAGGTTTTGACCGGATTTTCCTAACTCTGAGGAAATAATTACTCCCTCAGAAAAAAACTAAGACATCTCAGAAGAGGGTTTCTCACATTTCAGATTCTCCAAAGGGTTTGTAAACAAGTATATGTAACTGGTTATATCATCTTGCATTAAGTGCTCTCATTTTGCCTTGTTTGAGTGGACTCACAGATCAAAGGGGAACCTCATCACCGTGACTGCTTGGTAAAGAAACCAGCATTTACAGCCTAACCTGCAGTCTGAGCCCACATCGACTCATCAGATTGCTGGAAATTGTCTCCTGTCAGCATAAGGGAGAGAGATTCCTTCCCTTCCCCACGCAAGCTTTGCCGAGCTTCCCTCCATCTGAGCCAAGGAAAATACTCTAACATCCCCTGATGAAGTATTAAATGGAACTCATCACTTCAGTACTGAAAGAAAGGAATAAAAGGTGTTTAGAGATAACATTTATTTCTTACTTACTTCCTGGCACCAAAAGAATACCACCTCCTCCTCCTAAACCTGCTGCAAAGGGTGTGGTAAAAGAGCTGCTTTCCACCCCTCTGGCCCCACACCTGCAATGCATGAGGTGGTGCTAACAGAGGAAACTGCAGGTTTAGGGTGCAGCACCTTCGGTAAATATCTCCAGCGCCTCCCTTTAGCAGCACAAATAATTACAAACAAACGTTGAGAAAGCACACTCCATAAAAAGTATTGCTGGAGCACTTGAGCAGATCCCTGCTCCAGTTTTTGAGGCTGTCCCAAATACCAGCGTGACAGACGTGTTTATGTACACTGCCATGAAGTACAGCTATTTGATTTAGTTTCTCAATTATTTAAATAAACATTTGAACTGACCTAGCAGTGATGCACAGCCTGTATATTTTAAGTAAGGTGTAAGATTACAAAACAAGACAAACAAAATTAAGAATCCCCTCTTAACCCCAATAATTATTAAACCTTAAAATCAGAGAATTACTGTTTGGTCAATAATATGGATAAATCAGCACTTAAAAGGGTTGCATCACCACACTGATTTCAGACCTTATTTACAGCATTTAGGATCAATACAGTAAGAACTTCCACAACCAGTACTTTTAACAAAGTAGGGAACCCACACCAAATACGAGTTACACCTTATAGGAGACAGAAATACAGGTAATAAACAGACTGTATTTTGGCCAAGTTACAAACCATCCATTTTACTGCAAATAATATGCTTTAGATAGCTGGTTTATAAGCAGCCCCATAGAAAGCTGATGGCCAGATTTAAGAGCAGCTTGATCAGGACATTTTGATTTTGGACGATGAACAAATGTTATTTTAGAATGTGTTTTTCCAAGCTCTAACCCTGTTAGAACTGTCAGGATAAGATATTTACTGACATGTACACTAAAATAATAAGAGGTTACAAGTGCTTGGCAGTCGGACTTGATACATGAAGACCAACTAGCAGGGCAATATTTAGAGGACACAAACCTCTTCCATTTGTGACTCTGGAGAACTATTAAATACTTTGCAAAGGCTTGCCAGAATTTGGCATTTTTGCCTAATTTGGGAATGACTGTCAGCTGTTCTCCTCTTAGAGGATGCACAAGCTCCAGCCTCCATGCCACTTCAACAGCAGACATCTGGACCACTCTGGGGTGAGACCTGCAGCACTCCTGCACCAGAGAAGTGTTTGTACCCTGCTGTCACACCAGTGCAATCACTATAGAAGTTCTTGCAGGTGAAAATATTTGAAAGCAAACCCAGCTCCCAGTCTAGGTTTAGCCCTGTCAGAGTCAGACAATTCAGTCATGCTCTGTTAGTCCCAACAACTTTTCCTGCATGCTTCCTGCAAAACACTCAGCTGCCTGAGCTTTCCTCCAAGGAAAACTCAACATATAACCCAAGGGACAAAGCTGCACCGTGAGATGGCGGCAGATCTCATCCATGGAACTCTAATCATCCTCATTTCATCCAGATCATGGGTCTTGCACCTCTCTAAGTCCCCACAGAGACAAATTTCCAAGGTAGAGTGGTTAAGAGGAATCAATGGTTTCAGCAGCTGCACTATAATTATTTGTACAAGGCAGCTGGGACTACCACAAGCAAGTTGTAAAGGCAGTAGAGATGCTAATGTACATTTAAATACCTTGAACATTGGTTGCCCTTGTGAGCTATTATTCCCACCTCCCACCAAACAAAACCAAAACCAAGCCACCCAAAACAACAAGCAAATGCTGTTTGAAAGGCATCTAGTCTCCCAAAAGCATTTTGTTGGAGGTTACTATCAGATAACACAGATGGGTTACCTAAAACATCCTCAGTGAATTAATCTTTCCCATGCTAAAGCAGCTTTTCTTGAATATCCATAAGAACAAAAACATTGTTGCAATAGTGTCTACAGGACTAGGCAGGCTTCTTCTAGGAAGGGGAGAGTTTCTCTGCATTCAAAAGGTATTTAAAATCAACAAGTCATAGCCAATGTTAATTTAGCTGTAAGAATCAGAGTAATTGCACTTGAGTCATTCTATAGATACAGGGCTGCTGACATAAAGAACAGGGCAGTGAGAGGTTCAGCCTATACAAGCACGTCTGATTGTTTAGAAAACAAAGCTAATCTAGTGGTTGTTTCTTTATGCAAGGCTAATTGCATACCAGCTGGAGTGCCTTTCCAGATCATTCTCAGAGGCAGAATGAATTTGTGGTCAGATAATATCACAGGTATTTCTCTAAGTAGGCAGAGCTGCTTTAATGTGTGCAGGCACTGAAAGCAGCATATGTGAAGAGCAAAACGATGAAGGAAACACCAGAACTGAAGTGCACAAAGTAGTTTGATACTGACGAGTAACAGCTGAGCTGGCAGGTTATCTTACTAGACATCTAATATCCTCAGAAAGGGATGGGATCCTCTCTGCAAAGTGCACTCAGAGAACAAGCAATCTCTTTTGCTCATTCTATTACCCTGGATAGATCCTGAAATCTCAAGCCAAGGGGGAAATCCAGAGAAATAAGTAGTAACCTGAACAGCCAACAAGATAAATTTGGCTTTGTGCCTTTATTGTTTAAAGAGACACCAAAATACACGTGCAGTTTGTGTAAGCTATCTTCAGAGGAAGGAATATAAAAGGGAGTCCACAGACTGAGTAGGTACAAATAACAGCTACAGCTTCAATTCAAGACTATCTCCTAATAATTTTAAAAGGCACACCAACTACAGCTTGTAGAGTGGGTGCTGATTTGAAGGATAAACAGGAACCAGCAACATCTTGCTCAGATGAATCTTTAGAGTTAGTCTAACAGGCATCTAACATTAAAGGACATCTCAGCTCAGGGACTGTAGGCCTATTCACAGAACAGAGGAAGAACTCACCAAACTGAGCCGATCAGTGAATGCTGCCTTCAATGCTCTGAGGCTACCTGCTTATGCATCTCAACAGATTGACAGGAGCATTCTCTAAACTTGAGTAATAGCATCTAGCAAGAGTGTGGGCTTCATGAAGAGAGTCAAATAGCTCTCGTTCATAATCTGTCATCCACACACCTTTATTATATTGCTTAAAGTTTGTGGCTCCATCACTGACTTTTCCTCACCTTGCTTCACTCACATTCAGTCTGGATTCATCTCTGCTGCTCTGCTCAGATGGCAGAAGAAATACCAGAAAAAGAGTTTTAGTCTCTACTCTTTTCTGTGGTTTAATCATCTTTATGGTTTGGCAGCAGCTGTTGGGAACAGGCACGCCACAAGACAGGAACTCAGCTCTGTAAGCTCTCAGAGCTTTCTGTTCTCTGATCCTAAAAGTATAATGGATTCAGAGTCTTCTCACTGCTCCTCTGGAAAGTTGAGCCTGACCTCACAGTATTCCAGATGTCACATTTCCAGATCTGTCAACTCCTAATCAACTTGCAACTTATTATTGCAAGATTCTACTTGCAATAATGTATTAAATGTCTCCATTTTCAAAACTATCTTGATGCTTATCTTCCAGGAGACGGCAATTGCCCACAGCAGCATCCCAAGCAAGGAGTATCACTACTGGCAGAGGTCAGACAAAGGATGATAGGAACACACATACACCTGGCTGAAGCTGCTCGGTGTTTCTGACTAGATAAATTTCAAAGGGATGTTCTCTTTCTGTGCTGCAGAAGAAATCAAAGGCTTGCATCTATGGGAAGAAATGGGGGAGACCAGGAGAACAGTTGTCATGTCTACCAGGGGATGAGTTAAAGTCAGGTACTTGAATGAATACTGCACATATTACCTAATTTCAAAATTTCAAAGAGTTTTACGTCTTCAGATTATTTCTTTAAACAACTGTTCTACTTTCAACTGAATACTTTCTCTTATCAGTTTATTCTGGTACAAGATAGTGGCTTGGCTACCACCCCAGTTCCAATGAAGATAGTTAACACTTAGAGATTCCTTTCTCTAACATCACAACCAGCTAAATCCATTTATCACATGTGAAATTGATAAGGGATACGACACTCATTCCTGAATTATTTTGCTGTCTCATTGTCTGCAAGGTGTTTATAAGTAACAGTTTGTTGAAATTAATAGACTTGTCATTCAACTTTACCACCCCAAGTCCTTGAAAAGCAGACAAGAAGTTGTTACCTTCATATAGTGATGCATATAATCCTAAGTATTTGAAGTGCTACACCTGCTTGAAGTATACAGCTGTTAAGAGCAAGCAAACCAAAAATATGAAGTGAACGAGGCTTTGAGCAACTGGCAGTTATCCTGGTGACATTAACTTTGCCTAGAACTTCTAAAAGTCTTGTCTAAGTATTTTGGCATATTGGATAGCTTGTCATAGGCCCCTGGTTCAAGGAAGAGATTTTAGAATTGATTCTGGACAAGTAGAATTGCCTGAATTGGGTCACTCAGGAAGTCTTCCAGGGAAATTCTACTCTGAAACACTTGAAGGTTTTAATAAATTAGCAATCATGTAGGATTTCACAAGTCTTATTAATAAGCAGTAGGATGTGCCGTACATCCCTGAATATATTCAGGCTCTGTCAAACTTTGATGAAACCATCACTGAAGTGGGTGGGGCACTCAAGAGGACATTACAACAGCTTCCACAAATGTTGCTGTGAAGAGTAGCTGGAGTATTCCAAACCAGTATTCCCAAGTAGGGTTTCAGGAGCTTTCTAGTGTTGGTCCAGAAATATTATCAGCCCATGCACTGAGAGCAGGTTTACTGAACAGGGATCTCTCTGTAAGGATTCAAAAGCATAGTGTGAAGTAAAACCAAAAACCTAACAAATATTTATTCAAACACTGCTTCCTGATAGTGGTTTAGAGAAGGGATTGCACATTTTTTAGGAAGACCTGTGGATTCCAGCAGAGAAGCACAACCCAAATCAGTGCATCCTGTTGAAAGGAGATATTCTCACTTTCGTCCTAATGTTCTTTTAGAGGTGAGGATCACCTCATATGACAAATGATTCCTCATCAAGCACAACAACATTCAAGCCAAACACTTCAGTGAGCAAAGCATGCTGTACATCAAATTGAGCCAAGCAGAAAAATCTGAGAGAGGAAATAATCAAAAGGACAGGAACCAGAAGACATGACTACAAAGTCTGAAGGGCATGAGATTATTTCTAAACAAAGTCTTGACAGAGGGTTTCAAATGTAGAAGCTGTTGAAAGAACAACATGATGTGATCTCTCCATCAGGAAGGTAATGATTGGCCCAAGTTGTAACAGAATTAGAGAATATTTTCTAGATGCAATGGGAAACAGAAGTGCTATTATCCATCACAGGGAGGACAACCAGCAGGTTCACTCCCTCCTTGCCCCACTGATGGATCAACTTCTCACAAGCTGAGGTTGCTCCCTGCCATTCTTTCATCTTCACTTGTGAGCACACACAATTTCCCATCTCCCAGAGCCCACAAAGGCACAGACATTTGCATGCGCTGCGTGTGTAGGTGTGAGTCTTCAGCAGTAACACAGGAAGCTGAGGAAGAAAACTATTCATTTCTTGTAGCTTGTGAACAGGAAAGTACATCTAGCATTTGACTAATAAAATCTAAAAGTTATTGCAAGTTACTGGTCAGTACAGAGGTATTTGACATTTTACACTTTAGTCACCTGTCAGAGTGAGGAAGCCCTTAGGGTGATAAATTTCATGGTTACTGAACCTTATTTTAATGAAATGCGTGGCTTGCCCTTCTGGGCTGTATTTTATTTTGGCGGCTTTACTGAGAACATTGTGCTTAGTCATTTTACTTTTTCAATTACAGGACCTGCGTATGCAATAAACGAATGTTTTTATTGTTTGAATAATCACCTGACAGATTTTCAGGAGGAATAAGATTTGATTAAAGCAATCAGCACTTAACCATAATATATCCTTAACTGTTTTAGGTTTTAAGAGCCTAAATAGATTTGAAATAATTTAATGTTGCTTTATACAGCAGTCAAGATTTAACAGATAAAACAGGGGCACCACATCCCTGTTATCTCATTTAAGTGAAATCCATTTATCATCCTGTTAAGTTTTTATTCTTCCACTAACAAATTTCAAAGTTCAATGTATTATCTCTATATAAAGATTTCTGCAAAACACATGGGCAGACTTTTGACCCATAGACTTCTCTGGAGAAGTAGATATGATCATATAGTAAAACAGGCATAATTCAAAAGGTCACTTCCATTTTGTTTTAAACATTTCCTTTTAAGCCAAAAGATATTTAAATTTAAGTTTCAATTCCACATAAAAACAGCCATGACGTAACACATTACTATCCTTAACTTGTATTCTGGTTTTCAATCAAGCTGCAGTCAGTTTACATTAACTTAATTTGGGTAGAGAGTTAGGGGATAAAAATGTCTTAGTTTATGAGGAAAAAATAAAACCTGCAGGAAAAGAGTTCACATGGCGCCTGTAAAATTCTTCCTACTTATCTGTAGAAATGTGAACAGCAGTGTGCATAACTCAAACAAGTTTTTTGCTATGAAAGCTTTTTCATCTTCCTCTGAGGACTTTGTGTGCCCTTGCTTACCACTCATACATGAAGTCTGGAAAAACACAATGAATATAAAATGTGCAACTGTATTCTGTATTTTACCCATTGAAAGAATACTTGTCATGTTACAATGAACATCAGCCAGGCTTAAACCTTCACTGGCAAGGAAAGCAAAACTCAGTCTTCAAAACGTGGAACTGAAATTAGCATAGACAAATTTCTCAGGTATGAAATGTGAATTCCTTCTAAAGAACAATGTAATCAAAACAGACTACAGTTTACTTTAGGACACATGGGCTAAATCAGCCATCTGGGTAGGATCTTGAGAGGCTTGATCCCAGATTTCTTTGCTGAACAGAAAACAAACTGGACACATGTATGTGCCTTCTCATATGCTTTTTATTAAACGCTCCCTACCATGAGGAGCAGGCATGACACCATTTGCTGAGATTAAGCTATTTAAGAATAGCTATTAAGCTATATTAAGCTATTTCAGAAGCAGTGGCAGTTCAGTGTTGCAGCCACAGCTGAATCCCACCAGTCTGTGAGCAGTGACACCTGTCTGTCACTTTGGATACATCCTCCCCACATATGTGGAAGTGAAACCCCCCACCTATCTGACGAAAAAAGTTTCCCAGACTTTCAGGCTTTTGCTGCATGATCTACAGCTTAATTCTGTGCCTAAACTACTTAGAAGTCTTAGAAGGGAGTGAAGATCTAACATTAAATTACAAGCCCAGATAGAAACAATGTAGGATGTATTCATTGCTCATGTAAGCCTGCTGTATTTTCATTATTCCCTGCAAGGCTGGAAGGGTCACAGCACTATTACAAGCCTAAGCCCTTTCAGATGCAAAAAGACAGACTTGTGTAGCTTTAGTCTTAGCTGCTCACATCAAGCAACTTAGAGCTCCAGTCTGTCCTGTGAGGCCAACAAATTAATGAAGGAAAATTCTGGGCTCTTGCTTGCTTTATCAGATAGGATGGAGTAGAGAAGTTTCCAGCCTTGGCTTCCTGCTTTCCTCTCAGTTCAGTCCAATATTTTAAAAATTTCTCTGGTGAAAGCCAAGAATTGGCCAGTGTTCTTGTTATTCTCATTCTTTGAAAAGATATGACTATTACCCAGACAATGAGAAAGGAAGTTATTTAATCCCTACATCAACACTGAGTAAGAAAATGAAGTATTATAATGGCATGAGCATAACTGCATCAGGTAGGAATTAAAAATCATGCTGGACAGTCATTAATGCAAAAATAAGGAACCCATTTTTATTTAATATTTTGACACAGGCAGGCTTCCACTAAGTTACAGGAAAATGCAATATTAATGAACTGAATGGTGCTATGGAGATAAACCAAGTGTTGCTTTCATTTGCACAGTACTTCCACCCTGACCACATTCATTTAGATGCAAGAAGGAGAGGATAGTGCAGAGTGAAGGTATTATAAATACAGAGCTGAAGTATTCAAACACATGCCCTTATTAGAAAATATACCTTTAGTATTAAAGCTTGGAGAACCACTACCAACATTTCTTTATTTCAGACTATTTTTTTCCACAGAGAAAGCAATTTTACTGTGAATGCCTGAAGCACAGAACTGCAGCAACTTTCTTATCCCATCTTCTAGGGCAAGATCTCCAAATCATTTTGACAGCGGCAATTTCTGCATGTAAAACTGAAATCTTATTCCCTACTTAAAGAATTTTTCTTTTGTAAGCTATGGTGTGTGTGTGTGTGTGTGTGTGTGTATATCTATCTCCAGTCAATACAATAATTGCATGTAGGGACTGAAAGCTTTCTCTGGTAGTGATGTTTGACCATGGGCCACTTAGCAGCATGGCTTTGTCAGTGGGTAGCCTCTAAAACTTCAAAGGTCAGAAAAGGCCATCAAGGACACATCAGTTACTAAGCTCCAAACAGACAGAATGAGGCTGTGATCCACAATCAGGGCAACTTACCAGGTTCATTGAAGGATCCTGCAAGTGAGATACTCAGCAATACACAAACTCCTCACAGAGCCACCCAGACAGGGAGTCTGTTGACAAGGAGCTTCTTAAAGAGGCTGAAGCACAGGGAACAGTGTAGCCAGTATTGTACCAGTGATAAATTTAGGCATTAATTACAACCAGTTATTCAGTAACCAGCCTTAACAAAGAACTGGAACTGATCTCTTAGAACGTGTTAATTTAGGAGCATAGTTAATGAGGAAGAGAAAACTACTAAGTGCAGTTGAGGGAAATGCCACGCAGTGTTGGGCTGCTGGAATGAGCTGGAAGTTTGTAGTCTGATGAATGTACATGTTTTGTAGCTTGCAGTAATTGAGCACTGGGGTTTTTTTTGTTTATGTGTATCTTTACCACAAAGAAGTAGGGTGATGCAGTGAAATTGCTCAAGAAGCAGAGTCAAGTTTATACTGTACATCCCTGAGACTCATTAGGTTTTACATTGACAAAAGGATGTTACAGAGATCTAGCCATGAACAGGCTAAGAATACCCTGGGACAGAGTAGTGAGGCTTTATCTTAAGTCATCACACCAAGACTATTACTTGTCCACAAATATATCCTGCTGTTCCTAACCAGTAAAAGACTTACTAACAATATAATACCAAACTCACTAGACACACAGGCATCTGAAGTTAGCACAAAATTCACTGTATGGGAACCCAAACCCATTTATATACAGCTTAAGTGGGGGCTACTACACAACTGAACGGCCGTGGTAGTGTCCAGGTCATATGCATACAAAGAAGATTAGAGATCCCACTAGTGCTGTAGGGTCAAAAGGCTTATTTTCAACTGGCACCCTGAATTGTCACACAAACTATTCCAGAGCAATTGTCTGGAAGGGGATACACTTTATCTGATTCAATTCCATTTCTTCAGTAGACTGAAAGATCTGCTATGCAGCTGCATAATGAGAGTTTTGAACAGACTGTACCTGGAAGATGACAAATTAGAAAGGTGATTTGAAAACAAAGCAGCAGAAAAAGCTCCAACTATAAGGCCAGAAATGACTGTAGGAACATGAAGGGAACAGGTAACTGCCCATTCACTCTCTTTTTTCAGTTCATTGAAGGGAATTTGATTTTTTAGAGAGGTGGAAGTGCTATGATGTTGGAAACAATTAGGGTACCTGTGCACTGAGAAGTGGAAGCCTTTTCCCTCTACACCAAAGTTAGAAGCAGAACAAGAGCCAAGAAAAAGAACAAGTCTGCATCACAAGCTGATTCTCCCAGATACGAATCACACAGCAAACGGGATGTGCACTAGAAGTGCTGGTGTTAAAGCAAGCTGTGCATTTGTTTTGGGTTATTTTTTGAACTCTTGGGAATTAGCTGGCCAGCCACACTACTCTAAGGAGCAATAGTTCAGACTGTCAAATCACTCCTCTGGGAGTACCCGGAGCCAGACTGCTCAGGCCAGTGTACTTGGTCAGATATTCCCCTCATAAAATGGGAGGAGTATTTTTTACCCTGCCTTCAACCCCTTCCCCCCACCAAAAAAAAAAAAAAAAAAGACCTAACAAAAAATAAACCCCCTGAAGTTACCTGGAAGCACAGATCCAGCATCAAGACTACTTAAGAGCTGACTCCTGTTTCTGTTATTTGTACTTCCATGTGATTGATAAGAAAGTTGTAGGTTAAACAGTACTCATTTAAATGTATTCTGGAAGACCGTTTGCTGTGTCTAAGTGATGATAGGAAATTAAGTGGCACAGAAATCTGACTGCTCTGCAGTCATCACTTGCTGGGTTAAGCCACTGGTTTCTGGATGGGGTCCAGAAAGATTGATCATATATTCAAGGGCAGAATGCAGAAGATAAGAGTGACATGCAGTTGTGCTTTTGTAAAAGAACACTGGGTTCGGCCCCCAGTTAGATCATTTATTTATCTGGCACTGAAGGGTGATAATGGCTTGTTTTCAAGTCTCCAAAATAAATGAACTACACTGCATGCAGAAGTAGTCCAGGCCAGCCAGCAGAGGATAGAAAATATGCAGGGTCAGCATAACACTGGTTTCAATTTCAGTTACAAAAACATTAGAGCTCTCATTTAAAACAAGATGAGGAAACTAGGTCCACTCTCCACTCTGCTGAAAGAACCAACCTTCTCTCCCCAGCATACTGAGAAAATCCACTTGAAACAGAGTTCAGCAAAACAGTTCAGGGTAACACCTTCCTGCTGCCACTTACACACTAGAATTTTCTTAAAAGTATTTTTGGCTTACTCTTAGGACTAAGATTTATCTCCTACGCTTTTGTGCCTTGCTACATGAGCAGCAGCTATTGACTGACAATTTCAGTCGTGCAAGAAAAGTATGTCTCAGTCCCCTCCCAGAACACCTCAGGCCACCACCTTAGTCAGTCTTCATATAACACTGCAAAAGAGATTGAGTCAAGCCTGAAGTGTCAGGCCAGCTAGGTCTCCTAAAGCTAAAGTTTAATAGTCTTTATCCTCCATAAATGGGAGTCCTGGAAATCAAGTCTTCCCCATCTTTAATTGGGTCTTAAGTTTTGGTAGTAGTCCACATTGTAGAGACTAACTTCTCATCATCTATAGATTGAGATTCATGTTTTGAGCAGAATACATGCCAGCAAGAGCCAAACCAAGGTCAGGAGCAGCTCTTAAGCCAAACCCAATCATTACCCAACAAAAGCCTTGTGTCCTGATGCTTGCCAGAGTCACTTGCCAAGAGCAAGTTTGATGAGGAAACCTGGCTGCTTGTCCCGAGTTGTTACAAAGCCGTATGCCAGCTGCAGTCTAAATGACTGCACAGCACTTGTTGGAAGTACCAGCAAGAAGGGGGTTTAGTTAATAGCCACCGTGTGCCAGTTAGGTCACAGCACAAACCGCTCCATGGCTCAGACACTGCAGTGCTCTGAACCCATCACTGAGATGCCCAAAGCCCAGCTTTTAACTCAAGGGAAATTCAGTCTTGGGCAGCTCTATTTAGCAGGAAATCAGCTCTTTCACATGCAGAGTACCTTGTGTCACTTGAAGGAATATTATGCTTCTTTACCACGCTAAAGATTAATCAGTTTATTTAGAAGAGCAATAATTACTCAGTGCTTGGATACCAGAGCCCCTCAGTCCCACATGCAGGATATAATATCTGTTTACCAGTGGAAGCTTTGGGTAGTTTCTCTGGGCAGGGCTGTGACCCAACTGCAAGATGTGTGGGTAACTGATAAGCTGCTGACCGTAAAAGTCACCTGACAGCAGCAGCTTACTGAAAGCACGCAGTCCCTAGTTCACAACACTCCACAGCTTAACAGTGTCTGCTTCCATGCTTGGTTTCTGGGCTGCTCAGGATCTCCTGTCTGAAAGGTGACTCTCAGGTTGAAACATCAGCTGTCAAGTTACATGTGGTGTCACTCATCCTCAAGCATTCTGCTTCAACTTTGACAAGTGGATTGTTTTCTGGTTTTGCATGGAGCCTTAAACAGACAACAGCTAGAAAGTTTGTTGGACTTGATACAGCCATTAGTGGGCAGGTCTAATGCTCTGCTTAGGAAAAGTATTGTTTCACTCATGTCAGTTTAATACTGGTATATTAAGCTAAGCAATGCCCTCTGCACTCTGTAATCCCCAAGTCAATGGACTACTGCAGAATCAAAGAGTTCAGTAAGGCTGACACTAAGCTGAAGGACCATGAGCTCCAACAGAATAGCTTTCAGATCAGTTAACCCATCCCTAAGGGAAACAACTGCCAACAAGGCTGTTCTGTTGGAGTTCTGGTGAATCTTATGCCTATAGTTGGAATAGGTCACAGCCTGGGATCTTGCAAGTGTTACAGATATAAAGGTCATGGGAGTGACCCTTGCAAAACTAAAACACAGCACAAACAGTTCTTCATGTTACTCATTACTCTGCAAGCTGCTAAAGCTTCCTCCTCCATCACAACAGCCTTGTCACTTCCACAGGGCTCTCCTGGCAGATCAGCTGGAAAGCTCCATTAGCTTTGCCTCTGTTCAGCGTGCTTTTACACTATTAAAAGTAGCCTATAGCATTGCAGTCAGTTTGAAGGGCAAGTGAAGCTTGTTTTTATGTCAGACATGACACCACCACGCATACACTGTTGCTCAACAGATACTACTTGATCATTTGATGAAATTATTTTAGGATGGCTTATGTTGTTAGAGGGGCAGAGGAGTTACAGACCACAAGTTAAGCTCAAAAGCAACTGCCAGCTCCAGCTTCTTGTGATGGGCAGTGTGAAGGATTTCACTGTTTTTGCCCAATACGCAAGTAGCAGTGCCCACATTCTGCTAGTGGAACTGGCTTTCTACTCTAGGAATTGATGCTGAAGTCATAAGGTGCTCAAATAAGTGGCGCATCACAAGCAGAGTTTACAGACTAAGCTAGGCAAGATCAAATGCTCTTGTGTATAGGAACTGTTTATAGCTTAAATCAGCGTCTGCTGAAAGCCCTGAAGTGTTACATGCAGCTGTGTTCACAACTGCAGGCACTACCTGGCAGGTCATTCCAGCCATCATCTTCCCGCCCAGGAATTCACGACCCCTAAAGCTTCAACATCTTTTCTAAGCTGCTCAGTTGGCAACATATTTTCACTGCAAGAAAGTTTTTCAAACGTTAGATGCAGGTTCACCGGTGAATTACTCTGCAGGTACCATCCAATGTTAATATTCTCCTTTTATAAATAATTCTATAAATGATCCATTTATACAGGGATGGAGGCAGAGTCCATGCATTCCTGCCTCAGCATACAAGCAGAGCAACATTATATTACCAAGTCTTAACTTTCTAGCTGCCAGAGAATCCAGGACTGGAGTGAGTTTAAAGGTAATTAACCTTGGAGGTCACAGCCCTGTGAGACAGGTCCAGCTTCAGCCTGCTCTCTCAGAGCCTGGATTTCCACCTGGAGAAATCAAGGCAGTTACTTCAGAAAGCTCCTCAAACAGGCTCAGCACTTGCTTCAGTGTGAAAACTTAAGGTCACATGCACTTAGACATACAAGCATGTGCATTGTTTCAGTCAGAGTTACACCACGCTTCACTGGAAGCCATGAAAATATTCCACTTGTGCTGCCCCACTGAAAAGGCACCTGAACAAAGTTGGACTTCTTGAGTTTTGTCATAACACAACACAGTAGGGGCAGCAGGTTCACCAGCTGTCAGTCAGTGTTCCTGCCACCTTCTCATGACTAACTAAGGACACCTCCAGCAGAACACAACCTCCCTTGTCAGTGCAAGGCAGCACAATACAACTGTATTTAAAACAGACTGATTTTTTTAGGCACATTTCAGCTTGGAGGGAGAGGATTGCCCTCGATTGCAGGCAGTCCCCACAGCATCCAAGCAAGATCACGTCAGCAGATACTGCTCATTCCTTTCTCAGCACCAGACTCCCAGAGAGCAGCAGGCTCCTGCAGGAGTTAACCCACAGTTACACAGGAGGGTTTATCTGTAGAACCACACGTTTTCCTTTTGCTGAAGATGCCTCAGTCATACATAATTGAACACAAGAACTGCTATCATTTACTTGCGCAGAGAGGCAAAAGCCAACCCATGTAAACCGGCCTCTGACACTACAAATAGCTAACTAAAATAGAAGTTGTTCCACTGATCCCACCCATTACATCATGGAAATTATTATTTTGTCATGAAAACGCCCTTAAGTATCCAATTTAATCTCATTAATAGAGGAATGAAGTTCTCACTTCCAAGACAGCAGCTGCCACTACCTTTAACATAAAAAGGAACTCACAGGTGTTTTTGGATGCATCAGAGACTGCTGGATGCATCTTTAGGAGTTTAAGGTAGTGTCAGCTTTTCAAACTTACAGTAAAAAGCACTTCTGTAAGCATTTATAGCCAAAGTGTCAAGTAAATAGTTTAATCTCTTGTCTGAAGCCTCTTCCCTTATTTAGGAAGGGAAAAATTAGGCATGTTGAACATTTCATCACTAAACAAACCAAGCAAGGAAGACCTTATCTTTCACAGTACTGGTAGGAGGGAAGAAGTCACACAAGCTACAGCAGTACAATCACATCAGCAATCCTCCTCTGCCAGATATTTACCAAAAAGCCTGACTTGGGGAGGGAAGCAGAAAGTATTCACCAGCTCGCTCTTTGAGCTCAAGCACCTGCTCAAGCCATATTTCATTAAATATTTTAGTAGCACTGTCTGATCACAGCAGTGGAACATGACGCAGCTCACACTGGAGCAGTTTTTGCAGAGCAGAGAGGATACATGCTGTAACAGTGCAATTCCTTCCCACAGATCCTCATAATGATGCAGTTGTCTGTGCTCTGTACCTAGTGCTGCATCTCCTTCTAGATCCAATTCTTGTAACATTGCTTTTCCTGAAGGAGAAAACATCTCCCCTGTCTAACATTCAATATCCTGCAATATCTTTCCTATCCTTTCCCATTTGTAAGTCCCTGAATTAGCCAGGCTCCAGAAACATTGATTCACTCACTGCACCCATTGCCAAGTCAGAGTCTCGGCAAAATCTTTTCCTGCTCTCCTTTTTCCCCTCTATACCTAGAGAATACTGAAGGCAAAGCACTGCAACAGAAAACTGCCCCATGGAGAGAGTATTTTTCAAGGTCAAGCAGAGTTTCTGCACCTGCTAAAGATGCTAAATTAAGGCATGTTAAGAGCTGCAGATCACTGATAACATGATCTTAAGGAAAACTGCTGCATTCATGGAGGTTTAAGAGCAAAGTTGGAAGTAATTTCTTCCCCCAGTACCCTCCCACCATCATATCAGGCAAGGAGAGACTCAATTGTTTTGTGATAAAGCTTTGAGATCAGGTGACATTAAGTGTGGAATTATTCAAATGGCAGACTACTGAAGTTTAATAGTCTGAAAAGGTACACTAATTTCCATCTTTGGTCCCTTCGTCAAGTCCTCTTCCAGCGCAGTCTCCACCCAACACAATCCTAAAGAGGCACTTAATGAATTCTGATGAGAACGAGGTGGCTATCTCAGACACCCCAAACAAGTCTCTCCAACATCACCTTACTCATTCCTCATCCCTTCCCAACCTCTGTAGCCCAATATCTCCTTTGACCCAATTTCTCACCACAGCACATGGCATTTCCAATTTCCACCTCTGCAGCCTAACATGTCCCTCACCCCCAAGATCCTCATTGTCTTCCCATCTTCACAGCTTTATATACCCACACCCCAAAGCTCCTCAACGCTCTCACCTTTCCAGTCCCATAACTCCTTCACCCAAAAAGCTTCTCAGCCCCTCACCCCAAACCTTTCTCATCTTCACCAGCCCCTCACCTCCCTCACCCTCACGATCTTCTCACCCCAAACCTTTCCTCACCTTCACCAGCCCCTCACCTCCCTCACCCCAAACCTTTCCTCATCTTCACCAGCCCCTCACCTCCCTCACCC
>VXBC01000197.1:117903-237018 GCA_013399945.1 Ploceus nigricollis | reverse complement strand
GGGAAGGGACGAGGTCACTGACGGCGGCGCGAGCGCGGCGGCACCGGGCAGCGGCGGCCGCTTTATACCGGGTCCTCGGGAACCGGCACCCGCTTCCGCTTCCGCTTCCGCCCCCTCCCGCCCCCGGGGTCATGAATATGCAGCGAGAGANTGTAATATCCAACCTAAACCTCCCAGACACGACATCAGGCCATTCCCTCGAGTCGTGTCACTGGTCACCACAGAGAAGAGATCGGTGTCTGCCCCTCCTGTTCCCCNCTGGTACTCCAGATTCCCCACCAAAGTGAACAAGTTCCCAGCCAGAAGCATTTTCGTACCGGATTCGGAGTTGCTCTTTGAGCAGGCCACTGCTCCTCAAGGCCCTTCACCATCTTCATTACCCTCCTTTGGTTGCTGTCTAATAGCTTTCTATCTTATATTGTGGTATCCAAAACCTCACACAATATTCAAGGTGAGGCCACCCCAGTGCAGAGCAGAGCAGAACAATCCCCTCCCTTGCCCAGCTGGTGATGTTGTGCCTGATGGCCCCAGGACATGGTTGGTCCTCCTGGGTTCGAGGACATTGCTGACTCATATTCATCTTGCCATCAACCAGGACCCTCAGATCCCTTTCTGAAATCACTTCTTTCCAGCATCTCATTCCCCAGTTCGTGTAGCAGGAGTTTTTCCCTCTGCCCAGGGATGAAGGATGAGCCTGTTGACACCGCTCCTGGGTTGAAGAGGGGCTCTTGGTTGGAAAGGGAGCACGAGTGGCAACCTGAGGGCAGATGGAGGCTCTACCTGCACTGTCCCTGCCAAGGTAGTGGGCATTTACACAGAAACAGAGTGCAGACCCCCTTGCCCCTCTCAGGCAAAGTTGTGCCAAGTACAGCTGCAAACCAACAACTTGGAAAGTGCAGGAGTGGGTGCTGTTCTCTGCCTGAGCTACTGCAAACATGCTGGCCCCAAGTTGCTGAAATTGTCCTTCATCATGAAGGAGAATAATACCTTTTCCTCATGTTTGGCTGCAGTCAAGGTCCCATCCTGCCTCCCCACCTTCCCCTGCTGCTCTGCCCACCAGAGGCCATGAGCTGCCTCTCCTCATGTCCAGCCCAGCCCTGTGACGGGGTATGTGCCAGGCCACCATGGAGAGGGTGACATGTGGCATTTATTATATATTTGTCACATCTGCGGAACACAACCCTCAACACACAGCGTTCAGTGACTCTCAGGACATTAAAACATTCCATCCCCCGTGGCAGCCATAGCCCTGCCAAATTGGAAGAGCCCTCTGTAAACTTGCCATAAAAGACTGTGTTTTTTTAGCGCTGGTGTGTGTTTTTTTTATTCCCAATTAAGGTCTCCTAGCTTTAATTGTGCTGACTGCATTGTGCAGGCTAGCATGATATTTAATTTTCATTACTTACATAAACTGGGGATACATAAAGCAGCCTGCAAGTGGCATGTAAAAATGCACGTTACGTTGCGTAAGTGTAATTGTTTTCTGTTTCTTGACACACCATTAAGTAGATATTCCAAAACAATTTTTTTAATGGTGAAGTTCTTTTTCTACAACTCATGAATAAATAAACCACAAAGCATACCAGACTTCAGAAAAGGAAAACCACAGAAGGCAAAATGGAAGAACTGTACACATCTATTAAAAAGCAAGATGAATCTTGAGTCTAACAGAGAGACTCTATTACAAGTCCTAAAGGAAAAAAAAAACAAAACCGTGAGCAATATTTTGTTCTATAGTGCTGTTATCAATATGCTTTTGGTTGTAGGGTAATTCAGACCAAGGGCTGAAAAGCATGCATGACCAGTCATGCACAACTCACTAAATTAAACATCCTCTGGTGAGGGTGTCCTAAGTCCATTCAAAGAGTGATGGTTTTTAAGACATACTACTGATGTTTATAAACACAAAAAGTGGCAAATTATTATCTTAAGTAGCCAAATGGTGAAGATAAAGGATACACACCCATAACAGCCCAGTGTAACACCAACTCTTGAAAGCAAAACATCCATTGTATCAAAACTGTGATACACATGAATAAAATGCTAAAGTTTCTTCCACAGAAGAAACAAAATATACTTATAGAAATGTCTAATGGTTCTGTGGTAAGAAAAAAGTCTTGAATGACTTTAGTGGAAATTCTGATACCCTAACACACCTAAAAACACCAAGAAAAGATCTCAAGATATCATTACAACTTCTAAGATGTGCTTCTTGTTACCCATGGTTTTGTGGCAGCCCCAGCTAGCTCATGTTTTACCACCTCATTTTAAAATAACTGAAAAAAATTTAAAAGTACTTATTTTTCAGTCCTTTTGTTGCCTGCTGTTGCAGTGAAGTGTGATCCTTACCTCAGCCTGACATTTTAGACCCGTTCTGGCAATGTCCAGACATGTCCGGACGTGTCCAGATATTTCTCCACTGTATTTCCTCATGTTATTTTCACTCAGGAGTTAATTCTCAGCTTTTAGCTGAGCCTAAAGTCAGAAAGGGGAATTTTCCATAAACGAAACATTTTAGTTTAAAAAATGTGATTTTTCATACTGAGTGAGTGGGTAGAAAAAAATCCAAGGAAACAGACCCACCTTTCCCCTCTGAGGTTCTTACTCAACTCCAAATATTTAACCCATAATAAATAAACGCACTCTCATGTCTTGGCAGGGGAGAAACGAGTGTCAGTCAGGAGCCTGATGTGCTGTCCAGACGCGTGCTACGTTTGCCCGGGAGAGGGACCGGGAGAAAAGCCCCTGGACTGAGGCTGACAGCAGGATTGAAGACAACCCCTGAGCACTCCCCTCAGGTCCCTCCTCAGCAGGGTGGCGAATCCTGTTCTTTGGAGAGTCCCTAGGCAACGTGTAGGGATTTGAGCCACTTCACGGAGAGCTTTTTTTAAAGAAAGCATCCAGAAGTCACCTTAAAATCTCTCTCTGGCTCTTGGCGTGCAGGTATCCACCTTGTTGAGTCACGTAGTTGGAGAACCCCCCAAGGTACTGATCCCTTGCTTACCCTCTCTTCCCCTGGTTTGTTTGGCATGGAGTACCCGAAGACTTTAGAAGACAAATAACCTAAAGGACCTCAAACCACTGGAGAGTAACATCCTGCTCCAAACACCTTGCCTTGTGTCTTGGCATAGATTCAGAAGCAAGGGGTCTTCCCTATTTAATGAGATGTTAATCAACCAGACGGCAGGCTCATCAACAAGCTGCCATGAGTTCCCTGTACTCCATTTCACAGGTACTTGGCTTACCAGATTGTTATGAAAACTCACCATCCAGCCAAGCCAAACAAACACCACCCCCAATATTATTTTACACGCGTGTCAAAAGAAATAACTTGCCGCAGGCCAAGCAGGCGAAGGAATTTTACGAGGCTGCGGCTGATCCTCTCTTCTCCCCTCCCTTAGACAGTTAAAGAAATGTTTGTATGATGAAAGGGGTAAGGGAGCAGAGGACAGCTGGTTAGGAATTAATGAAATGTTTGAGCATTATCATGCGATAATGGATTTAGCTGACTGTTTGCCAGTGTTCAGATCTAGTGTGAATTGCTTTATATGAAACAAGGGGATTCCTAGATTATACAAACCTCCTGAGAACGCTGCTGCTCCTAAATCCTTTCAAAGCTGCGATTTAAGAAAAATAAGGTAATTCTCTCTCTGGATGGACAGAAGCCCTTGGGATTGTTTTGACTTGCTTTCAGACTTAATGATATTTGACACAGCCAGCTCTCTGAGGTGTCTCCTGATTGGGAGTGGCCCGTGGGTTTGGGAAGCCTGAGGCTCTGCTTGAAGCAAATCTGAGCACCCAGAAACCCAGGTGAGGTCTCCCAGCCAGGACATTTATAAACAGGACACGAAAAATGAGTCTCAACTTTTACACATTTGGCCTGTAATTCAGCCCCAGGGTATCTCTCACACAGGCTGATATATCTGATGGGAGACCCACGCTCTGGACTTGAAACTGCTGTTTATCCTTCTTCCCACCCTCCCCCAACACATGCTGTCATTACAATGGAACTTTAATGGCTGTGCAAAATGGCCTATGTCCCTTGATGCCTTTTTTTTTTTTTTCTCTAAAAGCATTGGGATGCTTCTGTTTATTTCAGAGGTGAACTTGTGGCTAGTCACCGAAGATATTTTGTCTGGACACAGACAAGTCTCAAGAAGGTTTTATGAAGAAGAGCAGGAGACTGTGTGAATTTGTAAATGGCACCCAGACAGGCAGATTTTCAGGTCCATTCAGGTTGCTTATGTTAGCGAAAATTGGCTTTTAATTCTGAGAGCCAAAGGGCTTCTGACAGAACTCACAGGTATAGAGTGTGATTCAGCCTTTTGCCCTGTCACCAGCCCAAAGTCCACCCATCTGGAGCCAGTTGGTTCATGCCACCCCAGAGGAATGTCAACAGTCCTGAGCAAATAGGGTGGTGGAGGTGTAGGTTCCCTTTGCCCTCATCCTGCACTGAAACCTGGAATCCCCCTGTGCTGGGCATTGGTGAGGTCACACCTCAAATCCTTTGTTCAATTTTGGACGCGTAACAACAAGGACATTGAGGTGCTGGAGTGTGTCCAAAGAAGGACAGTGGAGCCAGGGAAGGGTCTGGATGAAGAGTGGCTGAGGGTACAGGGGGTGTTCAGCCTGGAGAAAAGAAGGCTGAGAGGTGACCTTATCACTGTCTACAAGAGAGATGATAGAGGTGATCTCTATCACTCTTGGGGAGATAGTTCAGTGGTGGACTTGGCAGTACTGGGTTAGTGGTTGGATTTTATGTTCCTAAAGGTCTTTTCCAACTGAAATGATTGTATGACTCTAAAAGCCGTAGCTACAACTTCTCTCACATCACCCTTATATGGAAAATAAACAGCTCATGATAGCAGTCATGTTACAAGGTGCTCATACAGGCTGTAAGATTGGGTTTGCTGCTTCTGCCACTTGTGAGGTCTCATCATGAGTTCATGACTTGAAGAATGAGAGTTCCCTGTCATTATTTTCCTGGTTTGCACAGCTGAAAACTAGCAGTAATGGCTGCAGAAATTATCCTGCCTCTTGAGTTTATGTGGTCTATAATTATCTTCACAATAAAACTGTGAGGAATTAAGCTTCAGAATAGTTTATAAGTGTCAAGGGGTGACGTGACAGTCCTTCAAAAACTGTGGCTTTCAGTCCTCAAGTGCCAAGAGCAGTTAAGATGCTGCTGGACAGCAGTTAAGAACTGCAGGGCTTGTTCAGTTCAGTCACTGCTTCCCTTTTCTGGGAGAGATCAGAATGTCTTTTTTTTTTTTTTTTAAATTCTGTTTACTTTTCTGAAACTTTTCTGTTTCTCTGCACTTGGGCAGTGAGCTGAGATTTGTCAGTTTTCCTTCTGAGCTGCCTCTTATGAAACCATGACTGTGATGTTTATGAGGTTTCCATTGTTGCATAGGGATATTTGTATTTGGTTGCTCTATTTTTATTGAAAAACGGGTGTATTTTCATCATATTGTATGTGCAGAGAACCAAAATCCTGAACCAAACCCTGAAGTACAGGAGACTGTTTAAGTCTGAGATGATTTTCAAGTGACTTCATTCACATTAGCTTTTCCCTGGTGAAAGCTGACTGGTAATATTTTCAGTTTACACTGGTGAATGTCTAAAAAAAGACCAGTTAGTCTTCTCCTTGCACAGACTCTGCTGCCTCCCATAAAGCCAAATTTTCTGAAGTTTCACCTCAGAGATCTTGTGGCCTTTCAGTACTTAATGGAAGCTTGTAAAAAAAAGAAGGAGAAGGACTTTTTATACAGCCAGAAAGTCATAAAACAAGGGGGAACAGTTTTAAACTAAAAGAGGGGAGAGTTAAGATTAGGTATTGAGAAGAAATTCTTTACTGAGAGGGTAGTGAAACACTGGCATAAGTTACCCAGAGAAGCTGTGGATGCCCCATCCCTGGAAATGTTCAAAACCAGGTTGGATGGGGATTGGAGCAACCTAGGATAGTGGAAGGTATCCCTGCCCATGGCAGGGGGATTGGAATGAGATGGGCTTCAAGGTCCCTTCCAACACAAACCATTCTGTAGTTCTTGGTTACTTAATGTTTTCTCATTATATCACAATGTTTCATGGATTAATTAATAGATGATAGGCAGTTGGGCTAACCCAGAGAGAAGAAAATGCCATTTCTTACCTGATTACCACAAAAATGCTTAGTTTATAGCTCTAGACACTAAGTGATGACCTCTAGTTAACTGAGCATTTATCCCTGTTCACACTGCCTGCTTGTTTTGCAGTCTTGTGGCTCCAGCTGGATTCAAACTGTGCAGGTGTTACTGGGCATGCTGTTTTGATCACCAGGTGGGACCTGAAGCCTCTGTAGCCTTCTTGGAGGATTCACTTTACTCTCTGCTCTGCTAAGGCCTGTTACAACCACGTGCTGTGATTTATCTCATCTCTCCCCTTGCTTAATCAGTCACATACCTAATTGATGTTTGCAATATTTTGGGTCCTAGCATAAACAAATTGTTTAGCCCTGTGTCATCAAAACTGCATCTGGACAACCATCAGCGTTCTCCATATTTTTGGAAAATCCTAGGAAAGAACTCAGAAGCTACACCTGTGTTAGCGACTTCTGCAGATATGACTCAGTGTTAGCAGAAGCCAATGAACAGTCGCAAAAAATGGACACTGTTGTGCTGACTGTATTCAGAGTGTTTTCACATTTCCATGAAAACATGAGTAACACTCACCTGGGTGATGGAAAAGCGAGTTGGATTGGCACTGGTTGGCAACGGGATGAAAAATTAGTCTGTAAAGAACCTAGTGATTAAGATAATGAAAAACAATGTTAAGAGTCTTAGGTGAAGCCAAGTTTTGTAGCCCTCGAGCTTTTAGTTGTGAAATTGTTGGCTCTTGTGTTGTTTCTGAAATAGAAATCTATTTAAATTACTTAAGCAACCCAAGTTTCAAGAATAACCCCAAGCAGGCTGTTTTAGTTGTGACTGAGAAACCAAATTAGGTGAATACTTTTTATTCTAATTGCTTGAATTTCCAAACACAACCAGAGAACCAAACAGCTGCAGACCCTAAAGTGTTTATTATTAAAGTAATTTTAAACTTTGAGGAATAAATGAAATGCCAAAGTTGATTGGAGTGGAAATCCCCTACAAAATACTGGGATTTTTTTTAGGATTCTTTTAATCGTTCCCCACCTGCTCCTAAAAGCTGAGTGTAAACTGAAACATTCACAGTTTATGGAATTAACTCAAAACAATTGTTTTGAGTTATTTGTGTTTAGCAATTTTCTCCTTTTCCTAAACCTAAATGTCACCCCAATCATTGATTTTCATGCAGTGTTAGACTTGTGAAAGTCCCTCTACCTGATGTACAATGTGGATACTTCACACCCCTGTTCTTGGGCTCTAGTTTCGCTTTTCAGCTTAAATGATTTTAAAACCACTTACTCCCAAAAGGAGTAATTTTTCCTTTCCTTTTCATCTCCTCATACCCTATAGAATCATAGAATATCTCAATTTCAAAAGGACCCATACCATAAAGGTCATTTACTCCAACTCCCTGCTCCTTGCAGAATCTAAAACTAAACCATATGACATTGTCCAGGCCCTGCTTGAACTCTGTAGGGGCCCTTACGAAGACCCCCACAAATACAGTGCTCTCCTTAAATGACTGCACTAGATAGAAGCCTTTTGGAATGTGAGATAGGTAATGCAATTTGCAGACATTTTTGTAGGGATAAATACATGGCAATACACTGTGGAACCCCAGAACTCTGCCTAAGGAATTGTAAGAGTTTAGTCTTGGGATGAATCAGTTCATCTAGTTGATTTGGTAGGAAACCGTAACAAAAAAAAGTATAATTTTTGTTGAAGAAACCACACACATTGACTCATGCCACGGTCCTACACCTTTTGTGAGCCTGCCAAGGCTGGCAGGTCATGGTCAAGCCCTTTCACAGAACAAATCAGCCTCCAGTTCTCACTTCTGACTCCTATAAAAATCGTTTCATTTTCCAGTTTCTCCTCAAACAATTTCATAATTTTCCCTCAAACACTTCCTGAACCTTCCGAGGGCAACAACACAACCTGCTGGAGGGGGACCTGGAGGTGGCCTATGTGCATGAACACTGTGCCAACAGTAGAGACCAGGAAGATTAGGCTGCTTTGGTAGGACCAAAAGTTTTGTATTACTGTCAGAATAGGAATAAAGAACTTTTCTCCTTGAATGGGTTCCAGCCCATTTCTTTGGACTGGTGATGCAGTTACACTGGGCAGATGGATGCTCTCCACAGGGATGTGTTAGCCCTCACCTGGGTCGGAGCACAGAAGGACAACAGATTATTTGAATGGAGATCATTTGCAACCTGGAGAGCAGACTCAAGAGGTTACAGCTGAAGATAAAGAAGTTTGTAAAACTGAGAGAAAGTTCCTAGCAATGAGGTTATTTCGGAGGTTTAACAAGCTCCCCAGGGAAGCACTGTTCTTGTGGATAACTTTGAGAAGAGACCAAGAGAAATGTTCTTGAGGAGTTTAGATTTTTGCTGTCAAGTAATCAGCTTTATTTCTGTCAGAAAAGGCCTTCCCCAGTCCCAATTAAACAAGAACTGGCCTGAGTGGATTGCCCCAAACTTGAACAAAACCTTTTACTTTTTTCCAGCTGGCAAATATTTCATATCTTTTCCTTGCTCTTTTTCTCTCCGCCCCCCCCAGTTAGTGGTTTTGATCAGACCATAGGCATATGTTGCAGAATCTGCTAGAAAAAAATATTTTCACAATTGATGAATTGATTTCCTAAATGCCTTTAAAAAATTTTCAATCAGTGCCCAGGTAGTTTCCTGCTAATCAAGTATTCTCCCAAACCATTTCTTCTTAAAGGACTATGACTTGTTGTTGAATGCAAACTTGAACCTGTTTTCTTGTGGTTTGAATAGATACAAGGTCTCTCTACCACATGGATTTACTCACATCAAATACCACAAACCCCATATTTCAGATGAGCTACAAATCTCCTCCACTAAAAGCTTATTTTAACAAACTTGCAGCATTTCATCCTCTCTGTGGTTTTGATCTCCCTCTGAAATGCAGCTGAAGCCAAGATGTTTAAAACTTCTTAAGAAAAGGGATGCACTGTTGGACCAACCTCACCTCCTTAGATTACTGGTGCAAAATTCAGAGACAGGGACAAGCCTATAAATTGGAACCCCCCAATATTTCCAGGGCTTGAAGGCTGAGTTTTGAATGCTTGAATGCTGAGTTTTGCCCCAGCTCCCTGAGCTCTGTCTGAATTTTGCACTTGAAGCTAGCCCTGGGGAAAGTTAGAGCTCTTCAGACCTTTGCTTTCTATCTGTGGGTGACAAAAACCACAGAGCTGGTTGTAGCGGAGCTCTGGCAGCTGCACTGCTAATAACAGGAAGAAAGAAAGAAAGAGAAGCTGTTCAGCTGATCCATGACCATCTCCAGTTCATCCTGAGATGTATTATTTGAACCACAAAAACCCTCCACACATTTCATGCCTTGCAGAGACGGATGTTCCACCACCTGGCTCAGTGGTGGTTTGCAGGATTTACATTGTTTTTAATCAGAAAGAGTGCAGGGGTACAGAAATACCCATTATTTTCAGAGTACAAAATATCTTCTGCATGTGTGTGTGTGCATTTCATTCAAAGACTTTACTTTCTCTCAAATGACCTATGAGTATCTCTTGTCTCATGGAATTGAAGGTTGTTTGCTTGTTCACAGCTTCCTTTCCTTCCGTTATCCAGCAAAGAAAGTTTGCTTAAGTGGCTTTTGTGAACTCTTTCAAGATCCCCAGAAGGATGATACAGGAAATAGAGAGTTTCCTTTCTATACAAACTTCTAGGGTGTTCCCATAATAGCCTGAAATTTATCTGCCCTCAGCAGCCTGCAATTGGACAAAAAATTAATGGACTGTCAAGGGATCAGGCCAAACACAATTAACATATCAGAGAGGACAGTTTGCAATAAGAAAAAATCCTCCACTTACATAGCACCTTTTATCCCGTGTTGCCAAACATTTTCCTTTCTGCATTTCCAATTACTTTATAAGTTGGCCATGCTTTAACCATCCAGCCTGACATTTTCCATAATTGCTCCCTGCCTCACATTGAATACATTTTCAGAGAGCAGTGAAGGGGGAAAAGCTTCAGGGAAAAAAAAAAAAAACCTCTTAAAAAGATGCAGTTATATTGCACTGAGCTTAAAGCTAATGAATTTTTAGGGGTGTTTAAGCATTCTCCCTCTTTATTTTGAAGAGCATGTTTGCACCTCAGGAGGCCAGAGTGGGAATGAGACTCTTGGCACAGCAGCAGTGCTGGGGATGAGAATCTGTCACCATTGCCATGAAAATGCATCTGTGTTTGTCCAAAAAATAAACCACAGACAAACCCCTATTTCAGTGTTTTAGAGGCAGATTTGTACCTTGGTTTTATGCCTTCTGACTGCTGTGCCCCTACTTTCTGCGGCCCCCAAAAAACCAGCCCCCGTAAGCAGAACATCTGGACAGGGCGCTGACAAAATGGATTCTCATCCTTCAGGATTTCACCTGGTGTGACCTGGCACTGTGGGTGAGATCTGGGAGGATTGTAGCACTGGGAGGGAGGGCAGGGCCCGTGCTGAAAGCTGACAAGGTAGAAATGTGAGTCATTAAAAGGCAAAGACAAATCTGTAAAGAAACAATTACTAACACATTTTAAAAAAAACTGATCTGGAAGACACGTTCGCCTGGTGGTTGACACTCCCTACAAAAGCACTGTGTTGTTCCAAAAGTCTCCCATGAGATGAGCAAACCTTGCCAGGAATAATCAGAGATCTGGAGTTGTATAATCGCTCAACTAAAGGCAGGCAGGGAACAGATAGGGAACCTGTGCTTTGCTTTTTCTGCCCACTTCCTTGTTTTCAAGGCTGTGCACTGCTCCGGAGCACTGGGGCTTGTATTCGCCGGAGCAGTCAGGACACCAGGAAAAAAAAAAGCTTCTAAGCAACAGCTTCACGGCGTGTGTTGTTTTTAACTCCATTCATAAAAGCAGTGACCTGGGCTGTGCGGGGCGGGCCGGGGCTCTGAGCGCTCGTGTCTGCTTGGAGCAGAAAGCTTTCGACGTGCTCGAGCCGAGCGCCGGCAGTTTCATACCCTTCCAGCACTAATCCAGCAATAAAGAAAATGGCTTTAAGCCACTTCACACCCATTAGTGCTCTCCAGAATGCTAATATAGCATAGAGATGAAAGGACTGCAGCGAGGGGAATGAGGAGATGTGGGCAACAGCTTCGCCTCCCCTCTTAGAGAGGTTTGGTTCATTCTCTCAAGGAGCAGAGGCCAAATTTGGGGGGCAGATGCCGTGGCAGCACAGCACAGCAGCACTCCCAAGTCATGGTACTCAGGCAGCATTAACGACAGGGCTGGGATGCCTTTATTTTTTAGTGGTAATTCATGGTTAACCAGAAACCTGATACTTGAGATCTGCTGCAGCCTGGAATGCCAAATTCATTTGCACGACCTGTATCTGTGTGGCCACAGGTGGGAAGTGATGTGAAAATCATTCGGTAATAGCAATTAGCACAGCAATAGTTTTTCTTTATTTTCTAAATAGGCTTGGGAAAATTAATCTTTTTTAAATTAAGAAGCAAGGTTTGTCACTTTTAAAATCAAGGGCCTCATGTTTACTGAGAAGGGTCTATGTTTAGTGCCAAGAGCCTATATTTTTTCCCAACCCAAAAATCTTCTGTGAAACAGCACTATTAAAAAAGTCCCTGAGAAAAGGTAAAGAGGTTCTGCTAGAAAGTCTCACGATGCAGAGAAAGAAACTGAGGAGGATGGTTGATGGACCATCTGGGACTTCACAGTCCACACTTGTGACTTTCCACTCCTTGGAAAACAGGAGTGTGGTAGAGCTCCAGGATGTTGACACTGCAGTAGGGAAGGTGAGAAGGGATTTTGCCCAGAAATACCTGCAGCAGAAGAAGGTGCCAGGTGAAAGCAGACTGTCAAATCTATTAGAGCCATTTGCTGGAGATGGAAACAAAAGATGTTCCCGCTGAAAATCAGGACCAGAGGTTAATTAAATATAGGAACAATCCTACTGAGAAGCCATCCTGTGAATTCCTATGTCAGGGCTCGGGGGCATTGCCATCAGATGCTTTAGGTGTCCCACGAAGCTGCTCACCACGTTGTTGTGGAGATAACCTGCTTTTCCACTGGTTCCAGATGGATGCCAGGGCTCCTGATGCAGATCCCTAAATCTCAGGACTGTGGATACCCCGGGTGCCTGCTGCAGGACTGTGCCCTACTTCTGTGTTTCTCTGTGAAAGAGCCTCATCAAGTCTCTGGAAAAAAAAAGCAAAACAAGGACAAAGTTCTGCCCTTCCACTACTCTGTTTTCATTTACAGCCAAATTCTGCCAATCTTTTAGTGTCTATTTAAAACTTCTATTTCCTTCCCACCAATCTGTTTCTGTGCTCGGGTGCATGTTCCCTTTTCATTTTTTTTTCTTTTTTCTTTTTTCTTTTTCTTTTTCTTTTTCTTTTTCTTTTTCTTTTTCTTTTTCTTTTTCTTTTTCTTTTTCTTTTCCTTTTTCTTTTCCTTTTTCTTTTTCTTTTTTTATTTTTTCCTTTTTCCCTTTTTCTTTCCCTTTTCCCTGTTGTTTCACAGTCCACCTGATGATACTCATCACTTATCACTCCAGACACACAAGGACCCTGATCTGAGCCCAGTCTATGTGCAGACACTGTTACATGAGGTGTCAGAGCCTGCTGCATATCCAGGGGAGGAGACTGTGCCTGACTTTCCTTGGCTGTGACACTGTGGCTCAGCCTGGAACTGACAGCTGTGGAAAATTAATGGATGGGCCCTGTTTCCAAGGAATGGCCGTCAAGGTCACGGTTTTGAGGCTGTAAGGGCACAGCCCTTTCCTACTTGCAGCCAGTACACATGCCAGCTTTGCTGTCTCCTCTTCAGATGTCACCATGTCACCAGATCGCTGTCACATGAGGGCACCGTGAGGGGGTGTTGTTGGCTGCCCAGCCTGTTTTCATGCCCAGGACTCTATGAATATAGCCTGACAGTGCTTGAGGTGTAACTGAAACCTGCTCTGCAGACGCAGCTCTTGGCTGAGCTGTCCCTGCCCCTTGCAAGGCTGAGCAGAGGAGTTTGTTCAAACCAGCCTTCAGGACAGGGTCACCCCGTGCAGCAGCGTGCAGGGGGGTACCTGGTGCTGCCTCTCTCCTGAGGGTACTGGCCTCTTAAATGCTCTTCTCCATCTTGGTGGTTGGCCCACTTGAGTGGAGCCAATTTGCTTGCAAAGAAATGGAATTTTTCCCAGGCACATAAGCCAGAGATAAATCCTTTTGGGCACGGAGGGTCTGGGCTTGGAATACATTGAGCTCTGTCTCTGGGCAGTTTAATCTCGTCAGCCAGAAACCTGTATGGATTTACACTTCCATATGCAACTGTTTGATAATCATGTTGCCATGGCTACATTTGAATCCTGCAATAAATGTGTAATTTCACACATTTACATCAAAAGGAGCTCCAGAACATACAGCTGCCTCACAAAGCAGCTGATCTCTCTCCAAAAGCACTTTCCTTTTTTAACTCCATATTATTGTACTCACTGGTGTTCTTCTTTTGGGAGTGGGGGTGAGGTCTGTAGGGCAGGTTTGGCAGTCAGGTTCTTGAGGTCTGATCCATACTAAGGTTCCCTCAATGCTGGCAGCAGGGCAGTTGCCCTGCTGGGGTTAGAGCAGCCATTTCCAGGGCAGTGCTGGTTCTGCAGCCACACCAGCTACAGGGGACTGAGATCCTTTGAAATTAAAGGACAAAGTTAAACACAAGGTCCTGGTGTGCCCAAAATGCAGGGACAAGGACTGAGAAAGAGGAGTGGAGTGTGAGGCTCTGCTCAAGGATGACACCCACCTCTCTTAGCAGTTTGGTCTCTTCATTGCCTTTTCATCTCAATCCTCTCAGGTCTTCTTCCCTGGTTCCTTGCCTTCTCTGTCCCACTCCCTGCCAGCCTGATTGTTCCTTATCTCACCAGCTAGCTTGTCCCAGTGTTTTGCCCCCAGGCTACCTCTCCCTCCAGTGCTCTCTGAGTTCTCTCCTACTTGTGATGGCTCCTTGTCCCACAGACACCCTCTGTTAATCCCATGGACAGCTTTTTCCTTGGTCCAAGCCTCTTTCTCTGCCTCTGACAAGAGGCAATAGGGAGGGAAGTGTTAAGAGGGGCAGGTTACAAGGGAAGCAAAGAGGCTGTACCAGGATACAGCTTCAACTAGCAGCAGCTGAATGAAGTGATAGATGGCACCCACTGATCATCAGATCTGGAGAGAAATTTGCATCCAGATTCTATCCCTGCTGACTTAAACAGATTTTTTCAGGAACTCGAAACTTGGACAGTTCTGCCTTTGGTTTTTTTCCTATAGCAACAGCAGCTGGAACAATGTTGGCACGAAGGCAGGGGTGCAGCTGGTCTCCTTGCTCAGAGCAAAGAGATGCTGGAGAGTCTTCAGCAGTCACAGAATATGGACAAAGCAAACATTTCAGTTCGCTCCATGAATTTACTGTTGTGTGGAGAGAGAGGAAATTTGACTGTGACAAGTGCCCAATACTGACAATTTCTGTGTGAGAAACTGGAAGAAGGAAAAATATTGGAAAAGCATAAGATTATTTTTTTTTTCTCAGCTGTTTATACAATTGGAAAAGTTAAGTAAGTCTAATTATTGAGGTTATTGGTTTTAATGAGTCACCATCTTGCTGTTATTATTTCTGGTTCCTGTTGCCATAGGACAAGAAGCTGCAGCTGGGCTGAGCCGTGCTACGCAACAAATCCTCACACTTGCTATTCCGAGATTAAGACATAGGAAAATGGTTGGCTCAGACAAATGGGAACATGGAGAAGGAAAGTGATGTTTGCCAGTGTGTTGTGTGGCAACATGACCAGTACGCAGATACTGGGAGCAAAGATGGGTTTCTACCAGAGACTGATTTTTGGAGGTTTTTTGAGGAGCACTTCCAAAGACATGATAGAAGGGAGGTTGGCCACCATTGTGGGCTGGTTGTTGGTGGGAAGGGCTGTGGACAGAGAAGTCACAGGGTGTCGAGGGTAAAGACCTGAGTTTGGTGTTATGGGAAGGGATGAACCAGTGAAGAGATACAGCCTGAGAAACAGGACAAAAGAGAAAGGTTAGGAGAAAAATCTCCATGGTGGTATCATGAATGGGTAAGAGTGAAGTGTGATCAGGGCCCACAAGAAGTACTTCAGTAACAGACAAATGAAGAGATATGCGAGATTTACCTGCAGGGCTGGAGAAGCTTGAAAAATTCTGCAAGGTTTAACTGTAGCCTAAATTCATGGGCTTTGAAGGAGAGGTATGAAGTGGCATCAGGAGCAGTTGCCTGCATGGCAGATAAACCATCATGTTGCCCACTGTGTTTTGTGAAGATTTAGGTAAAAGGTTTGGGAGAAAAGGGGTATCAAAAACTCTGTTTTATCCAGGCTGAGCTTTAGATAATAATTAGACACCCATGAGATATCCTGGAGGATCAGATGTCACGGAAGGATCTGTGCTTGAGTGTGCATTAGCATGGGAGCCAGCTCTGGGCTGCTGTTGGGATCAGGCAGAGCCCACGGGGTGGAGGCAGGAACGTGCCATCCCCCAGTGTTTCATTGATTGGTTTCAATTGATCAGTTGTGTAGAAACAAAACAAACGAAGTTTCTGGTCTCTTGGATGTTGCAGGTGTCGGGTTTGCTTGCAGCTGCTTGAGCTTTCTTTTTCAGCTGATCATGCACTTTTAGTTCTTTCTCTAGGATGGCAGAGAAAAGTCCTTTTTGAGCTTGGCTCAGAAATAAAAGGGAAGATCTGCTAAAGCAATGGGCTGTCAGACAGGTTTTCTTTCCCTTTCAAATGCATGCAGGGGTGCCTACTAAAAATCCCATGGAAGCAAGCACAGGAGGGGTAGGCACCGAGTGTGAAAGTCATCCTCAAACTATTGGCTTTTTCCCAGTGTGGCCCCTCCCTGTAAGCCCCACAAGAAGAGTGGTATGGTCTTGGAGGTCCCGGTTTGGATACCGTGTCCATTCAGTTCTAGCATTCATAGCCTGGGAGGAGAGGGAAACCCTCCCCTTTATCTCTATGGCATGGATAATGTGTGTCTCTCCTTTTCACAGCTACCAAAATCTGGCATTTCCTGTTCTATTATCCATTTCCTAATACTTCCCAGGGCTTGAATGCTGGACTCGGCCAAGACTCCAGAGAGGGATTAGCATGGACTTGCCTTGGCCGTGGATGACCTTCATTCTCTTTAGCATTTATTCTTTCTAGAGGATTGAGGAGGAGAAAGGGAGGGTGAGCCACAGCTAAATCCTGTTCTTGGATCTCCCTTCAGCCACTGAAGAATGAGCTGAGTGCCTAAATGAACCCAAAAGGCACCATGGGGTGAGGCACATCACATCCAAGCTGGACGTGGTGGCCTCTTCCCAAGTTCCTGAGCTGCCACACGCTCCAGCCATGCTTCAGCAGGCAGGACAGCCCAGGGACCCTGGGGACAGTGACAGGGCTGCTGCCAAGGCTCTGAGCTCCCCTCTGGGCAACTGGAAAACAGCAAAGACACAGGTCATGAATGCTGTCTGGAGTGAGTGACCTGGATGTGTCTGCCCAGACTCTGTACAAAGAGGCAACGTGGCCCCGGCTCCGTTGCTCTCAGGGCTTTGTGCCGGAGGCTGAAGTGGATCCTGTCCAACTTGTGGAGAGCCACAGCTCTTGCCCAGTTGCAGGAGAGGCCTCTGTTCTCTCTGGTACCCAGAGAGGCTCTACAGACCCGGCTGCACAATAGACTGGTCAAAAATGGATGCCAGGAACATCTCTGTCATCACTGCCAAACTTCCCGATTACAGACTGCTCTGCAGCCTAACGCAGCTCACTGAGGGGGAATTCAGATGCTCAGATGAGAACTGCATAATTATACTGGCAGTTGTCCATGCCTTTTCACTCTTGGGTCCACTTAACTTTTTCACATATCATGCCAAGCCCCCCTGTGCAGCACCACTGCTATGAATTTTGTAGGTTGCTAAAGTTAAGCTGTGTTTTACTTTGTGTGCTGATCATTGCTTTCTCTGTAGACTTGTGTATATGAGAATTGTTTTCCTAAAGTCTCTTGCCTCTCTTCCAAAGCACACTGAATCCTCTGACAATGGCAAAAAGAACCTGGCTTACCACCCAGCTCATTCTCTCCCTCTCCCAACAGGTACTTGCTTGAAGTTTGTGAACACGGGAATCAACCCCAGGAGCTCCCAGCTAATGGCACAGTCGTGATCCCAGACAGAAGTTGCTTCTGTGCCTGACATTTAGGTAAGAGCTACCTCAAATATCCTCAGGTAGGTCTGACAGGACAAGTGCAGGGGACATGGGAGGTTGATCAGACTGACTCCAGTACTTCGCAGGGACAGGGCTCAATCCACTCTATCCACTGAATCCATGACTATTGGGTTTGCTTCTTCTCTCCCTCGTAAAATTATATCCCTGGGCACTTGCCACTTCTGAACATTATTTAGTGTGTTGCATTACAAATAAAGGAAAATACTCAATTTCTGATATTTTTTTGTTTGTTTGAGGGTCAAATTTTATATCCACCAATCCTTTTTTGGCAGGTTAAAATTAATGGACTTTTCAGGGTGATCAAGGGAGAAATAGAGTATCAGTCTCTTACCAAATGAGACAACATGGGAAATGTTAATTAGATTATCTTCGATAAATAGCTTTTTTGCCCTGCTCTTCCCATCAGATCAGTGTATGGAGTACCAGGGCCAGACAAGTAGGAGAAGCATGGCTGCTTTTGCTTCCTCCTCCCTCTTGCATACAGAACTGAGGGACATGAGGAGATTGCAAGCTTGGATCAAAAAGTAGTGGCTGCCAAGGAGCAGAGGTGCTCCTGTGGAAACATCCCTCCATCTCTGCCATGTGGGAAGAGAGGGATTTTGGCCATTTCTTTCACTTAGTTATGAACAAGTAGTACATGGCCATCACTCACCACTAAGAAGCCCAGTTAATGTATCTGGTGATACACCCTGGCTGCCCTGAGGTGCTGTTGTGCAATGGAAGTTGACAAATTGGGCCCAAAAAATGCCTTAAAATCTCCTTGCTTCCACAGTAGCTTAACCTTCAGGTCAGAGTGGGCTCCAAATACACTGGGCTATAAATGGGACTCTACAGACACTATCCATTTCCCTCCACATTTCCTTTTTACCACCAAGAATTCAGCTAATTTAGCATAACATCTCAAACAACAGGAGTTAGTGTTAGTGTTGAAGAATCAACACTGCTTCTGCAACCCCTGCATGCCAGCTGGGAAGAGTCAACGTGCCCTTCCTGGAAAGGCTGTTGCAGTGATAAAAAGATGAAGAATGTGTTATTAGACCAGTATGTATGTGCAAGGTCCATAATCTCAGATTTCTGCAGAAAGGTGTGACTTTGTCTAACTTAAGGTTGGAAATAGATGATATTTAAGATCCCTTCCAACCCAAACCATCCTGTAATTCTGTCTTCAGCAGAACTGGTGACATGAAATGGTTTAGTGCTCGATTTTCCATGAGGATACCCCTCAGACTCTGTGCCCACCAGCACAGACACACCAGTGATAGGTGAGAGCCCTCCCAACCCCTGCCATTAGGGAAAAACAAGAGCTGGCATGAGATGGTAAATGCTGCCGTGCAGTGTTCACAGAAAACCTGTTTGCGTGGGATGTGCTGGAAAAATTGCTCAAGAATGGTGCATTCTCATAAGAAAAATGATCTGGCTGCTGTTCAGGTCAGTGGTTTTGTATCAGGGCTGCAGGCTGTGTGGTTGCTTCAGTATATGGTGCAGCCGCTGGCAAAGTGTTTGCTTTGCGTGTGATACAATTCCCCTTGCTCTGGGGTGTTGGAAGCCCTTGCCCTCACCCAGTTTTGGGTCTGGGTCCATGTTCTCAGAGCAGCTTGCACTGACACAGGGCTCCGTGGCAGAGAAAGGCACCCTGTGGATGTCGCCCCAGGAGAACAGGGCAGTCTGGATCAGATTGCTGGTGGGGCTTCATATTTCCATGGTGGGAGGGTAGGAAGGATAAAATGCTATGCCCGTGTCAATAGCAATTGATAACCAGGATTCTGATCCCTGCCGAGCAAAACAGTGACTGTGCTTCAGAAGTGGATGGAGAGGTTTCTGAAAACACAGATCATGAACGAGCATTAGTTGCTGGAAGAACTAAATTACAGGAATGCCCAGGTGTTAACTGGAGCCTCCTCCCAACCTCTGCCTAACAAGCTGTCAACAAGCCACGAAGGGACAGCCTTCACTCCATCTCCTTTTTCACCTTAGATGAAGGGGGAAGGAAAAAGACATCTGGAAGATCTCCTGCCAGCTAGAGAGCTGTAAAGCCTCCCTCCCTCATTGTTCTTGCTCTCATACCAGCAGACCCCTGGTCTTTGACAACAGCAACATTGGTCTGTGCTTGGTTCCTGTAACCTTCAAGACTAGAATAATCAGCAGGACTGCCACTAGCACCAGCCAGCCCCTCATGGGGTGAGGTTTAATAGGCATGTTTTAATAGGAATGCTCAGTAGAGAGAGCCCTTTTCCCTCAACAGCATTAAAGAAAATAATGCAAACAGTAAATTTAATGAATGAAAATGAAGTAGCCCTCCAAGGTAGGCTGCTGCTTCTGCAGAGGATGTGCTCTTACACTGCTGAATGGTTTGGTTCTGGTCAGTCCTGAAGCAGCCACTGGGAATGAGACCAGAGTAAGGTTATGTCAGAGGAAGGTTGTGCTTTAGGTTCCTTGTGCTACTGCTTTTAAAAAAATAAGCCTTCACAGCAACTGCTCTTTTCCCTCTGGAAGGAGAGCTGAGGCACAGTTTGCAATGTAAAGTTTAATAGAGAAATGAGGAAGGAGCATATTCCCCTTTTCTTGCAAACACACAATATCTCTCAATTGTGGCTTTGTGCATTGCTGACAAGTACAGATAGTGATGGGTTAGTACAGGGAGCACTCCCTGCCACCACAAACCCTTGTCCCCTTCACATTCCAGACCTGTCCTAGCACACACCAATGCCATCTCTCCCTTTTGATCCCCGGTCACCTTCTCTTCTGGAAGATTCACTGCTATTTGCCTGCCTTTCCAATCCCCATCCTGTCCAAATCAACCCTGCCAAGTCGCCTTCCATGGCATTTTCACTAAGCCACCCCAGCTGGAGCTGTGAATCAACTCAGACCTTGTGTCCTTGCTGTGTCCATGCAGGAGGTCCTGTGGGAGCACCAGGCATTTGACACCAGCTTTTGAGGAACAGGCACCAGTTTTATCTATGAGATGCCCAAGACCATGAGCGCTGAAAACTCCAGGAGGGATCACCATGTTAAACCCAGCCAGGCTGTCCTTTTAAAAGCACAGCCCTGCCTAACACTCATCATCACAGCTACAATTCCTTGGCTGCACAGCCAGGTTTGGGGTACAACGAGCAGTTCATGTCTCTTCTCCCCAAACACAGATGCACTTTCACACCCACACACAAAACCAGGGCGTTAAAAACTTCCCTGTGACGGATCTTTCACAAGCAGCATTTCTGGGAAGGCCTGGCATTCAGATGGCAGGCAGGACAGCTGGTATCAGCAGTGCCTGTTATTGTGGTGTCAGGGCTTTGCAAAACAGGGTATGTCTTTGAAAATTTTTTTTTAATTTTTTTTTTTAATTTTATTAAGAGTAGCCCTCTAAGCTAAGGTCTCCCTGCTCCTGATTATCTCAGAAGATAAATCATACCAAACAATGTTCCCTTCCCTTGGGATTATTGTACCATTTCAAAACACCAGCCTGGTCTGGTAATTCTGCATTTTAACCCCTCTGCCAGGCTGCCTCCTTTAGCTGCCAGCAAGCATCCTTTTCCCAAATTAACCCAACCACAATGAGCTGCAGCAGAATGCACATAATTGCTCCTTTTTGCTCCAAACAGCCCGACTTAGAAAGGGGACACTTCCTGCAGCAGCCAGCCTTGCTATATTCATTATTCTCAAATCAGGTTGCGGTATCTTTATGCTCAGATACCACCTTTAATCTCACAGACTGCCTTCAGCAGAACCACTGGCTGCAGCAATCCCTTAAGATGCCCTCTTTCCATCCTCGCCCAGGCAAGCAAGCCAGGACGCTCCCGATGGAGCCGGCAGTCACCCGGCGAGAGCTGCATCCCCCCTTGGAGACAGGCATGCAACTTCCACCTGCGCTGGCAGGCGCGGAGCACTCACGTTGGCGGCAGCGCGGATCCCTTTCAGCAGCTTAGCAGCGGCTCATTTTTAACCCCGGCCAGCGGATCTAAGCTGCTCTCCGCAGGGCTCAGACGGAGCTGCCTGCATGACACCGCGGCATCCAGACGCCGGCTCGCCAGCTGACATGTCAAAGCAACATCGTGGTTAGCAAGCTCATCAACAAATCGACTGACAACCCCCACATCGGCGGGAGCGGGTCCCTGCGTTCCGTGCCGCCGCCGCCGCTCCGGGGTTTGTGCAGCCCCGTCGAACTCGGTGTTGCTATCTGGCGTTTTCTGCCGGTGTCTAAAATAGCATCAGGAACGTTCCCTGTTGATTTCCCCGGCAGTGCTTGCTGAGCCATGCCGGGGACCACGGCTCCCGCAACCTGCCTCCACGCAGCGCGTTAAAAACATTTTCTTGCCTTTTCCCTCCAAAGGAGGTGGAGAGGGGGGGAAAAAGCCCTGTTGATGTTTTTCTGCCCAGCTACCAGCAAATCCTGACCTGAGCTAATTCTGATATGGCTGAAAGCAGAGGATGTCTGCAGTGCATGAAGCTGATTTGCTGACTTACCCTTCATCTCTCCCAGGAATGCCAGGTGAAGAAGCCGGCCTCTCGCTCCAGGAAAGAGCCACAAGAAGCTGGGCAGCAGCCACTGCAGAGCCTGATCAGAAGTTCGCTCCCTCTGTCACAGTGTGTGCAGCTTGCCAGGTATAGAAGGGATGAGAACACCCCGTGCTTTTCCCAGGATGAATGAGATCAGCACATATTCAGTCAAGGAAAAAAAAAATATATGTGATGGTTTAAGACCCAGAGGAAAAGTGTTGGTCCACAAGTTGCTCTGCTTTACTACTCAGGATTTTCTGGGGTGAATTTCATAGGGAGAGGAGTTTCTCCTCTGCATTTGGTGTTGTTAGATGTGTTAAAAAGCAAGCAAATAGTGGTGATATCCATGGGGTAGGCAGGAACCCATCCTCAGCCACATGAAGTGGAGGGCATGTGAAGGGCACCCTTACAAGCAGCAGAGATGCCTTTATAACCTGCAGGCTGATGCCTTTTGACTCAGACCAGCACCTTGCTGTTACAGGCTCCCCATGGGTTGTGCAGATCCAGACTCCACTGGTCCTGGCTTTCCTGAGTGAGGTTGTTCAGATTAAGATCTCTTCCACCTGACTGCTCCATGACTCCCCAGGCTGACAAAGTCCCTTTCTCCTGCTATGTCCTTCACATCAAGCATCTCTCAAGGCTCATCACCTGCCTGTCAGGCTGGGTATATCACTGAGCTGAAACCCTGGGGTGACAAGGAGGCAGAAAAAGGGCATGAGGTGCTCAGAGGACTCAGGTGGGCTGAAACATTTTGGTGTCAGTGTTATGCCAAAGAGAATCTTGTATCTCTGGGTCTCTGTTGTTGTGCTGGGGGGATCCTCTGCTCCAGTGCAAGAGGCTCATGGCATGGCAAGAGTTTTGATGTCTGCCTTGGTCTTAGCTAATGGTTGGGAATCTGTGGGGCACAAGGAACATGGCGTTTTCCTTTAGTCTTGGAACTAGAGTGACTGCAGTGGAGGAAAATGAAATGATTTCAGGATCAGGCCCCAAGGCTTGTGTGGCTGGGAACCCAGCTCATGTTCCCAACTCCCTGGCTTTAGCTACTGCAAATCCCCTCCCTTTCCCTCTCCCAAAGCCCAGGGCTAGGAGTCACTGAGGCACGGAGTCACCTCTGCCACGGACTCTCTGCATAACCCTGGGTGTGTCCCTGCACCTCCCCATCCCACTCATCTGCACAAAGTTCCTGTGCAGCTCATCCATGCAGGGAACGGGTTCCCTGCCTCCCACACCTGGCCTCGTTCCCTGCTGACATCGAGACTGGAATGTGGGGTTTGATGTGGCTGAGACAGTCCCTGTGAATAGGCTGAAGGGGAAGCCTGGCTCCCTCAGGTGTCACTTCAGCAGGATGCAGCAGGGCAGTGTGCTGTGCTCACCTGTCACCGTCCTAAGGCCAGGTTTGTTTTCCTGCATCAGCAGAACTCATGTATGGCTGCCAGCCAGACCCCAGGGGAATATTTATCCCACCTGCACTCCAGGTCTGGCAGAGCCTTGGGCAACTTGTTGCTTGTCCAAGCAAGTTGGCTTCAGCTGGTGGATGTGCCCAGAGCCCCACTGGGTGGGAGAGCAGGGAATGAAGCAATCATGGAGGGCCAGAGAAGATGCAGGAGAAAAGGCCATTTGAGGGCAAGCTTGGCAAGAGTCCTGGGGATATGGTTCCCTGGGCCCAGTGATCTCTGAAGTCACAGCACAGAAGGGCAGTGCTACATGGGTCCCTCTTTGAAGGGGGGCAGTGGGGATGATGGACCTCCCATCATCTCTGCAGAGCTGCTTCTGCCTTTGACCAATGAGGTGCCCGGCCGTGGGCATGTTTGGAAGCTACACACAAGACTGAACTAACCTACCTCAGATAAGGCTTGGATTAATTAGTCAATACATGTTAAGTGCTGCAAAGATTTAAGGCTCTGCTTAATTGTTACGTAATTCAATCATCAGTGGCTGAGTGGGATGCCTGAGGCAGAGTGGATGAATCAGCCATTCTCTGGCAAGCGCAAGGTAATGAGGGAGGAAACTTTTCAAGGCTGGGTGACAGTAGGATGTGTTGGTTAGGGGACAGCAGCGATTACTGAGGTCACTGGGACTGACACAGGTAGGCCAGAGAAGCTGTGACTGCCCCATCCCTGGAAGTGTTCCAGGCCTGACTGGATGGAGCCATGAGCAACCTGGTCTAGTGGAAAGTGTCCTTGGCCATGCCAGGGAGTTGGAATGCGATGATCTTCAAGGTCCCTTCCCACGCAAACCATTCTGTGATTCTATGACTGGGAGCCCTTAGGACATAATAAAATGGTCAGGTCCTACATGGAGCAGCTGGCTCTAGGGAGCAGGAGTCCCTTAGTGGGTGGATGGAAAGGCAATGATTTCATGGAAAAAAGAGGTAAAAAGACCATGAAGAACTTTGTTGAGCTCTTCAGGCTTGTTATGGCCAAGCCACTCTGAAAGAGGTGGGTTTGGGGCTGAACCAAAATGCACTGGGGGTTGTGAGAGTGGTTTGGGTGAAGTGAGAAGCACTTAATGTGCCATGGACTCACCTGTCTTCCCTGCAGGGACTGGTCCTGTGTTATAGGCTTGGGTGGGACATGGATCTGCTGCTGAGGAGCCAGCTTGTGTCCTGCAGGTCAGTTCTCCATGCAGTGATTACAAGCTGAGAGGGTTCCCATCAGGAATGTTGGTGCAGTCCATCACCAGCCTGAGACATCTCTTCTGCTGCCACCATAACGTGTCCTGTCACTCAGGGGTGAGTTTCAGACCTGGACCTGTTGCCTTGTTTCTGTGCCAGCAAATTGCGTCTTCCACAGTCTCTCTATTTGCTCCTACCCTTCCTGCTGAGCTTTGCTCTCTCTCCATGTGGGAGCTTCCCAGGTCATGAAGTCTGCTCCCAAAGACCTTTGAACAGGATAGGGGTGTCCTCAGAGTCAGCCAGGGTGTTTTCCACCTCCTTGTGAAAAAATGTCCCCCCTTGAAGGTGTAACTCACTGATTCTGAAGCTTTAACCCCAGGGTTAATCCCTGTGCAGAGGTGACTTCCAGCCATCCATGATCATGGCATCTCAGCCAGGTAAGATGAGGGACTCTTTGGCATTGTGCCTTATCCCCACACATATTCCCAGGGCTTTCTATGAGGCTGGATGTGGGAAGGACCTATCTACCTGGCATCACTCTGGCTGGAAAAAGCCTCTGAGCGCTGCCCTGGTGAAACATTAATATTTTCGGAAACAGGGAGCGGGTAGGAACAGCCTGTACTGTTGTGACAGAGCTGCTTGCATGAGATGAACCTCACTGCCAGGATTGGGATGGGTGCACGTGGCTCATGTGGGATAAAGGTATAAGCTCTAGAAGGGCCAGCAGAACAGTATGGAAGCATTGGCAAACAAGCCATAACTGCTTGCTCTCTTACCCTGAAGGCTCCCACATCCCTGATCCCAATCCTTGCCCTGAAGCTCTCTGTACAGAGCAGCACTGCCATAGGCAAACAGCCCAGATAGGTTGCCTGGGTCTTGGATTAGACCTGCCTTATTCTTGGAGAAGCTGAAGTCACCAGCAGGCAGCCCCCTGTCCCAACACCAGCTGTGGGGCTTGGCGTAGGTTTGCGAGGCACCCCTTGACCTCAGCATCGCCCACGTCCTTACAGCCTTGCTTTAATCCTTTTTTAATTAACTGCTGAGGGGTGTGATGGTATCAGAAGGGTGGGAGGGGGGTGGCCTGGGGTGTTTTGGGCTTGGTGTGTGTGCCAGCCAGCTGGGTTTGTTATGAGCATGTCAGATCTCACGGGCTAGCATTCTCCCTCCAGATCCGGTTGCAGCTCAGGCATTGCGTGGATCATCCCTGCGGCTCTTGCACTGCTCAGGGATCCTGCCGTGTCCCACCTGGCAGGTGCTGGCAAATCAAAGACTCGCGTGAAATTGGCAGCTGAAAGGCACAGTGGCTTCTCTGACAGCACAGAATGCTGGGGAGGAGGTTTGTCTTGAGTCAGAAAACCCTGGGGAGATAACAAGAGCAGAGATGGAGTGGCCACAGGGATGTCTGAGATGGAAATGGGGGTGAGGTCAGCAGTTTGTTGGTCACTGAAGTCACGCAAAAGGCTCCTGAGAGGTTTGGGTTTATCAGTGCTTGGTGGTGTGTTTTCGCAGGGATTCAACAACCTGCTTGTCTGGGGTTTGACTTGAGGACAAGGCATATCCTGGCTTTCCACACCCCCTACATCTCCACCACGGAGCACCTCAGTTGCCCAGAGTGTCTCCAGGGATCTGAATCTCCTGGGGAGAACAAGTTGCACACTGGACCTGAAAGCTGTGAAAGTGGCTGTCCCCAGGCTTAAAGCAGCCTCTGGCTGAAAGGATGAGGTGATCTGGGGACAGTTTACCTGTCTCTGCCCATGGGCCCGCAACAAGGCAGGATGACTGGAACTGAGATCCCAGGCTGCTGGCACTACCAGGATCACCAAAAATGTGTGTGCTGGGGGTCAGTGGAGACTATGAGAGCACATGATGTTGAGTCTTAATAAAAGTACACCCAGATAATAACATCCACAGGTCCTGTGTGTCTGTCCTGCACCCTCACTGTGATTTCTTTGAGAGAAACTTGTCCAACAGATGTTGATTTGGCCTTTCCTGGCCCTGATGTGGCTCTTGGTTTTTGAACATCTGAGAAGATCTTGTGTAACGTGGCCTTGAGGGGAATCAGGGGCATCAGAGCAGGGAACAGAGCACAGCTGTTCTTGGCCACTGTGGATGATGAGACACAGCTGTGCCGAAAGCAGGAGTGAAATTCAGAAAAGAAGGAGCTGACCTGGATGAGGTGGATGCAAAGACTTTGCAAGGGGTGAACAATATTTCAGTCCCACTGGGAAAACCAAATCACATCCAGTGATGTGGGGCAGAGGCCAGATGTGTTCAGTCAGTCTGATGCCCTCCTGGCTTTAACTGGTGGAGGCTGCAGACCACTGTGAACAGCCACCTAGGGTAGCTGGTGCACAGTAGGTTCTCCATTGCTGGAAATCTCCAAATCAACACAACAAAATTATTGCTCAAAAGGAAATTGTGGTCTTAGCAGAAGTGGTCAGTGCTGGGTTTTGCAAGAGGGTGGATTGCTGAGCGCTGTTCATTCCATGTGCCTCAAACCCTGTGACTCTGAACCAGATGCTGGTCACTGGTCCCTCTTAACCAGAGTCATGAGAAGTTTTGTGAGCATGTTACATGGCCAGGAGGTGCTCTGCAGCATTGCTTACAAAATCTCTGCTTCCTGTGCACATAAATTTGGGGAGACTTTGACTTTGAGGGAGCCATTCCTCATACCTTGTCTTTGTGCTGACCTCAAACAGCTGAGTGGAAGAGGTGCCCGAAATGAGGGAGACATGTAGATGTGCAATGTGTCTGTCTGCAACACACCTGTTTCCCTTCAAGAAAAGCATGCAGGGGTCCTGCCCACCCCAGTGTTTGCTGGCCCCCTTCCCAAGCTGCTCCCTTGGCACTGGATGTGCACATGCAGAGCAGAACGGAGTACCAGAGAGGTGCTTGGTGAGGGAAGCCTGGGCTTTAAGGAGACTGCTTAATCAGAAGCATGACCAGAAGGTGGAGGGTGAGGAGATGGATGCATACAATCTCCTTGATGCCTCAAACTGCTGTCCCTTGTTGAAGCTGGGAAGTTTGGCAGCAGCGGGGGCCCTGCCCCAGCATGGGAAGAGATTGCTCACGGCTGGGTCATCTGAGAATCCTCCTTGACAGAAAGCTTTCAGAACTGTTTGGCCAAATGAAGGTCCCCTCAACTGCTGAGATTCATGCCCTCCTTTTGGTTATGCTAAGGATAAGGTTTAAAAAAATCCTGTGAGTCAAGGCCTCATGAAACCTCCCTCCAAGTACAGGAATGCTTCACTTCAACTTCACTTCAACTTTTGTTTTTGGGTTGCTTTTTTCCTCCTCAAGATCTGCTGGCTCTGGGGTTGGCATGAAGTCAGATGCTCTTCAGTGAAGCCAGGCTTTAGCTGGAAGCAAGTCCAGTTATTCATCCCCTTTTCCCCACTGCAGCCAGATATGTGTTCCTCTCCTGAAGCAATGCTGCTGGTTTTGTATCCCTGCGCCACAGCCCTTCTGATCTGCAACAGAGAGGAGCCTCAGAGTCTGGCTCAGCACTCAGCAGCAGCTGGTTCAGCTGGTGGCAATGTGGCATTTTGCAGGCACCAGGCTGTGTGAGGGATTGGAAGTAACTCAGAGCTAACCTGCCTCTTATTCCTGGGGATGAATCATGGCAGTGTCTAAGCTTCAGGCAGCAAAGAGGGAGTGGAGCAGGGCAAATGCAGGGTCACAGCAAATGGGATTTCTTCATTCCTCAAACAGTAGTTCAGTTGTGCAGAGCTGTGGTGCTGCTTGGCTGCTGTTTTTCTGCACTCTCTGTGGTTATTCCCCGTGGGGCTCATTAAAAGCACAGGGTTTGTCCCCATGGCACTGTTGGCTTGGAGGAATGGCCACAGCTCTCTGCAGAGTGGAGCAGAGCACATGTGTTCACTCCAGTTCTGTGGCTGGAGAAAGGGTGGAGCAAAGGAAACATGGAAGGGCATGAGCTGGGGAGATCGGGAGGTGGTGGAAGGGGAAGGTCTGCCAAAAATGGGCCATGGCCACAAAAACAGAGCTCCTGACATACCCCATGGGGCTGTGGGATTGACCAGCCTGGCTACACATGATCTGTCTGTGCTTCCTACAAGCTGTGCCTGTGTTATACCCTGACCTGTGCCCACACAGCAGAAGGGATCTGTGGGACACAGCAAACCTGCTGCAGACTTTTTGCCAGCTCAGACCAGACCTGGAGGCATCAGGAGATGCTCAATGAATGCAGGCAGTGCTCAGCATGGGGAATGACAAGCCAGCAGCACCATAGATGAGACAAATGGGATGTCCCTGCCAGAGGCAGGTCGTGCCTTGGCTTTGTGCTGTTGAGCTGGTGCAGCTCTTGGCTGGGCACCCCTGGGAGAAAGGGACCTGCATTGCAGAGTGTTCTCAGAGCAAGGCAGCCAGGCTGCTCTGCACCCTGGTGCGGTGGCACTGGGGTGTGTGTCACCTGTGATGCTGTGTCACCACTTTCAGTTCCTCCTGACAGTGTCTCAGACAAAGGGAATTGTGCTGCTTGCATTAGCACGGAGAGCTGAGGAAGGCACGGAGAGCTGGCAGGGGAACTTTTTATACCCCAGAGCTGTTGGCCAAGTCAGCTTTGTAGATGTTTCTCAGCTTGTCCAGAGTGGAGCTTGGGCCATGCTCTGAGGAATGGAGATCCTCTGCTATGGAGAGAGGCTGTTAGAGCTGGGGTTGTTCTGCCTGGAGAAGATAAACTGGGGCTCTGGGGAAACCTTAGAGCCCCTGCCAGGACCTAAAAGGGCTACAGAAGAGCTGGAGAGGGAGTTTTGACCCTCAAGTGATGGGACAAGGGGCAACAGCTGCAAACTGACAAAGGGTAGATTTAGATTAGATGTTAGGAAAAAATTCTTTACTGTGAGGGAGGTGAGGCACTAGCACAGGTTGCCCAGAGAAGCTGTGGCTTCCCCATCCCTGGAGGTGTTCAAAGCCAGGCTGGATGGAGCCATGAGCAACCTGGTCTAGTGGAAGGTATCTCTGCCTATGGCAAGGAGTTTGGAGCAAGATGATCTTGAAGGTCTCTTCCAACCCAAATCATTCTATGATGACACAAAAACAAGATGTGAAAGAGAAGGGCTTTTTAAGAGCCTTGATTTTTCCCATGGAAGGCTCCTGTCATGCTGGGTGGAGAGGCTCTGCTCTGGGACCTTGGTCTGCAAGGGCCACAGGAGGGGAGGAGGCAAAGGCAAGCACAGGGATCCTGGCAGGCCTTGAAAACATGAGAGAGAATTGCATCTGCTCAGTGAGAAGGAAGAGCTGGCAGGGAACCTTCCCCCTCCCCTTGCATCTGCCCAGTGCTGAGCAAACACCAACTAATATTCCTGACACTTGCAGAAGACAAGGAAGCATAAGAATGCCAGAGTGGTCAGTCAGTGAAAACCACAGCTGCAGTGACATATGCTGCATAAACCCACCCCTCAGGCAGGCTCAGCCCATCAGGAGCAGGGCTGAGCTGTGTTTCCCACAGCAGGTCAGGGACAGAACCAGAGGGGAGCCCAGACATCCTGTCTTGCAACTCCTGCTCTTGCTTCTGGGCCTTAATGAGCTCAACCAGCCAGAGAAATAACTTCCCAAGGGGGCTGTAGGGGTGAGGAAATAATTAAAAGCTGATCTGGGCTCCTGCTTTGGAGGAAGAAAACCCTCCTCAATTATTTTCTTAATGATTTAAAAGCACTCTTTCATCTCCAAACTGGCAGGATCCTTCTATTGTTTGTTTCTCCTATGTTTGCTCCTAATCAGTTTTTGCTCAGCAGAGGTGGAGATGTGGGAGCCAATTTATCAGGCAGAGCAGAGGAGACACATGAAATGGAGTGGAGAAAGTTAGTTATCAGCAAATACTTAAAGATTTGCTGCCAAAGGTGCAGGAGCTTGTTCTTGCTGCTCACGCAGATATTTGACAAATAACAGGAGGAATTTGTTGGGAGTTGATTACATTTTAAACCCAAATAAAAACAAAAGTTGTTGTCATTTATTGCATCCAGACTTTCATGCCCACAGCAGCCATGTGTACCCACCAGTCTGGCACCAAAACACTCGAAGCCAAGTCATCTGTCCACAGTTCCCTGCAAAACCATGGAGGACAAGGGATATCGTCAGTTGAAGCTCTCCATCCTGTCCCATGTCTGAAAGTAACCAGGATCTACTCACTGGCCTTTGTGGCCTATCCTGAGTATCCTGAGATGGTGTATGGAGATGTGCTGGGTTCTTGCTGGCTTGTTCTGGTGCCACCAGAATGTGCTGCTTGTGTAGCCCTTCCCTGCCATTTGTTCCTTCTGGTGCATCCACACAGAACATCCACATTCCCTCCAGTCTGAACATTTCTGTTATGGAGCCCTGCACAGCAAAGGAAACCTTTTCCCTTGGAGAGGGGACAGGTACACAGGACACTTTGTTATCTCCACACCTGGAAATGACCAGAAGTCACCTGGGTAAGATCCTGACCGAAGTTTGAAGATGACCCTTCTTAGAGCAGGAGACTGGACTGGAGACACCCAGAGGACCTTTCTGACCTAAATTATTCCATTCTCCTCAGATAGCACATGAAAGAGAAGGTCTTTGTTTTGACAAGAGGAAAGGAAAGAGAAGGGGGAGCGAAGACTTCCGTGTCCTTCATTGACCTTACTGATACACTTTGAATTTGAAGCAGCTGTGTACGTGACCCTGCTGGCTGCAGGAGAAACTGTGCCCTCTCCCCTCACAAGGCTCACAGGGATGGGCTTGGGATGGCTGATGAACAACCCCTGCCTCCTTCGGTAGATTTCAGAGCCCAGTGTGGGGACAGAGCTGTATCCCAGTTTCTGCCAGGAGTGGAGGCATTAGGGAACAGGCAGCTTGCCCAGCTCTGCAGTGACGCACTGGCAGCAGCCAGACTCCAGTCTCTCAGCCCTCTCCATCTCCAGCCAGGCTATCTCCAAGGATAGCCCTGTGCCAGACTGCAGATGTGGTTCTCTCCAGGTCCCCCCTCTGCACAAAACCTCAGAGTGCTCACCAGGGTCCCAGAGCAAGGGACCTGGGACCATCTCTGCCTGGCTGCAGGCAGGCAGAGATGGTCCCCACCAGATGGGAATGCTCTCCATCTCCTGTCCATCTTTACCTTCTGAGGTGTGTCTGAGGGTGGGCATCCTCTAGCCTTTCTAGAGGGATTTGTCCTCACCTCTGGTGTTATGGAGGGGACAGAGAGACTGTGATCCCATGCTTTGCTTAAACCCTTTGATCCCAAACACCTTGTTCTCCTCACTCACCATTTTCACATCACGTGTTGAAAAAAACCTTTCTTTGGACTTCTGAGAGCCCTGCATTGGTGAGGTAAAAAATTGTTGGTCAGGAGCAGAGTTACAGTCATGCACAGTGATTGCATAAGGGGATTTCCTGGCAACTTAGGAAACCTGACAGAAATACAAATCTGACAAAAAAAATCCCTTCTTGAAATAAGGTTCCTCAAAGAGCTCAGGGATGTGGTAACTGGGCAGGACAGACAAGGATCGTGACCTTGCCCCAGCTCAGCCAGCCCGGTTCCCTGGGGCACCCTCCCAGCCTGCCCTCCAGCACCAGCTGAGTCTTGGGTCACAAAAGGGATTTATCCCCCACCTGCCTCAGAAAGTTTTGTCATCATCCAGCTGCTGAATAACCCTCTTGTCTGAATTCCCCTGAAGGCCCAGAAGGACTCTGCTTATCTAACGCTCATTTGACTGGATAATTTGAAGGCAGTTCCAAGCACTGTGGAAGTGACCTGCTCTAAGTCAGTTCAGCTTTTCAATCCCCTCAGCTGCAGTATCAGCAGTTTTCCTTGTATTTTTTTTCTTCTGCCTGGTGCAGGCTCTGACATTTCTACTGTCCCAAGCATCATGTTTACCCTGCTGGGACTCAGAGGATGAATGGTGGCCCTGGTTCCCACCACAACCCGTGTGTTACCTTGCCTGGACCCATGGAAACTCCATCACAGGGGGTCTTTTGCAAAGAGTAATTGATCTTATAAGCCTTTTTTTGTCCCATCCTCAAATGTTTGAAAATGGCTTCCTAGAGCAGGTCTGGCCTCTGAGTACAGTAGTAATGGCTTGTTCCTGCACTGTCTCCTTCTTGGGTATTATTGATTAATCCTGCTGCTGTTTGCTGTTTTGCTGGAGGGCTTGTGTTGCTTTCTTGCTGCTGGGGAGATAAGCTGCAACCTTGCCATGGGCAGAGCACAACAGGTATTTAGTTCCAGTGCTAATACTTTCCAACAGAAACTTTTTTTTCTACAACCAATCTCGTGCCTGGCTTTGAAACACTTTCAATGGGACCATTCACTGCACAGCCGCCTGTGTGAACATATGTGAAAGTTACTCAGACAATCGCCTTGTGTTTGCTCTCCTCCTCCCACTGGGTGCCCAGCTTTTCCTGAAAATGCTAACAGGAAGTGGCAAAATCGTCCTGAACCTCTGAAATTACTGAGCCATCTTTTCATACCTTTCAGGGGCCAGTTCCTGCCATAGCAAGATGCCATGGTCAGTAGCTAAGGATGTTGATTTCTGATATTCTGGAGATAGGAAGCTAATACTGCCTCACTTTCTCTTGTTGTTCCTTTCCTGCTTCGTCTTCCATACCTTTGAATCCTTTCCCATTTCAGCCAAGTCTGGTGAAGTGCCCATGATTGTAGATATCAAAATTCCTATCACTTTTGCAAATATTAATTGCTGGATAAAGGAAAAGTCTCTTTCAGTGCCTCCACTAATGGAAATACAATGCTATGAGGACACTGCATATTACCCCAGAGCAGAAGTTTCAAAAAATCTCCAAAAACTCTCCGTAAAAACTGTCCATTGTCTTTAAAACAGGTTTCATTGATCCACTTCTCCAAGGACAGCTTGTTCATTGCAGTGAATGATTTGCAGGGCTTTGTTAGGTCATCTCCCTGACCTTGTTGCCCTTGTTTCCCAGTCCCAGTTTCCCATTCTGGGGGCTGGACTTGAGCTGAGAGACCACAAAAACTGCCACTGCAGGAGGATGGCTTTGTGGCTTTGTGGCCTGGGTCATGCTGGTGATGGGAGGGAGAACCACAGCAGTATCCTCCAGCCTTGATCTCAGTGCTGGTTAAATCAACTCCTTTTGCCACTCATGAGATCCACCTGCAGCCTCAGAAGCAGGGATTTATTTTCTCAAGGAAAGTATTGAAGTTAGATGGGTTGTGGTGGGGGGATGGGAGGACAAGGGGCAATGGCTTTAAACTGAAAGAGGGCAGATTTAGGTTAGATATTAGAAAGAAATGTATTACTCTGAGGGTGGTGAGGCCCTGGCACAGGTTGCCCAGAGAAGTTGTGGCTGCCCCATCCCTGGAGGTGTTCAAGGCCAGTTTAGATGGGGCTTTGGGCAGCCTGGTCTAGTGGAAAGTGCCCCTGCTCATGGCAGGCAGTCAGAATGAGATGATCTTGAATGTCCTTTTCCACTGAACCATTCTGGGGTTTATGACATTGCATTGTTTTAGCCTTGAAACCCAAGGGACCTGAATTGAAGCCAGAGAAATGGCAGTGAAAGATAATTTGGGACTTTTAGAACACAAGTGGATGAGCCTAAATAAATATGAGGTGGGGTCTTTTCAGAAATAAACTCATCTGGTTTCATGTTTTTGCTCTGTGGGGAAGAACCTTTAGGAGGCCCAGACACACCAGGAGGTCACAGCTGTGTTGTAGGTCTGTTGTATGTCTGCTCCTGGAGGGGACTCTCTGGGGACACCCATGTGTCCTGCCCCTAGTTCTCTGTCCTAGTTATTCCTTGTTCCATCTCTTTTTCCTTATGCTTGCTTCCCTTCCCTTTCCAGGTCCCAAGTGTCCTGAGCTGTCTTGGAGACTGACCTTGCCATCATGGCCTCCTTCTCCTTGCTTCCCATTTGCCTTCATCCAATTATCATGTTACCTTCTGCTCTCTGAGAGGACCTCTGTCAAAAATCCTCCCTCTGTGCTGTGTGCTTGCCAGGTCTGAAGCAGGAAAATACTGTTTCCTGCTATTTCATTATCAGCGGTCAGGAAAGTTTCTCCCGCTGAGGGAAGGCACTTCAGTGAATTACATCCCTCCTCAGCTGACTCAGAGGAGATAATGTGTATTAAATCTGATCCTTTCTGTCCCTAATTTTCCCCTTGTAGCTGCACCATGGATGGCAATAAGAAGAACAGAGACATGAGGCTCATCTCAACTCCTGATGGGCATCCTCAGAGCCCCTGCACAACTTGACCTTATCTCCTTTGAGGAGAATATATCTGTCCTAATCTGAGCTGCCAGCTCAAGGGGAAGCCCCAGTGAGGGCAAGAGATCCCACAGCTTTCCTGTGAGGGAGCAAGCCCAGGCTCCCCCAGGGTCTCTTGTTGGGGAGCAGACAGCAGGGATCTTTTATTCCAGGAAGGTTGGCACATTTGCTAATTCTATAACTGGACATGGTTCTTCACAACACATATTTGGCTCTTGATGTGATTTTTTCTGGGACAGCTGCTATGTGTAGTACCACAGGATGTGGTGACAAAGCTGCCCATTGCTGCATCTGTTTGTAGAACTGATGCAGAGGTGCTGCAGATCGTGACAGATTCACCCTCCATAGTCAGAGAGAAACAAGCTTGACTAGGACATCTCATCCTGGGGAATGTCTCCTCATGGATCCTATGGAATCTGGATGAAAGGTCATGTGCAGACACCTGCTCCTGTCTGCTGTCACCTTAGGATTCAGACAGGAATTCCTGTAACTTGCAGATCTCATTGCAGTTTAGGAAAAACTGGGAACTAAGGAAGCCTCTGGCAGAGGGAGCAGCAGAACTCCCAGTCCCTAAGGGAGCTTGGCTGAGCAGAATACATTTTGGCAAGCAGCTGGTGAGGTTTCTTTGGCAGTTATGCACCTGCAGGTCTTTCAGCCAGAGTCTTGCTCTGACCCATTCTCCTTTGCAGGCACAAGCCTTGTCTGTTAAAAAGAATGGGACATGTGTGACTGTAAGCACAGTGTCTGGCGCGTTGGGGTCTATGATTCGTGAGTCAGAGATAGACATCAACCAAAGAGAATAGCCAGCAGGGGTGAGTCACTGCAGGGTTAAAATCCTCTTTCCAGGTCAGTCATGCAATTCAATCCAGGCACCTTCCCTTCCTTCCCATGGATGTGTGTTTGTGCATTTGCACTACAGCATCTTGTTTAATGAAAAGGATTTATTTTGATAGGTGGAAGGCTTCTGGTTATGTAATTGCCCTTGTAAGGAAGCACAAAGGAGAATTTTAACAATATTGCTGGCTCTTATGCAAGAGTGTTGCCAGTGTTTACTCTGCAGACATGTGAATCTCCTCTGTCATTTGGGCAGAAAATGATGCCTTAATCTTCTAAGACATTTATGAAACATTGGATTATGCCAGGATCAGTGTGCTATCATCTGTAAGAAATATACTGGCTGATTGGATTGCACAGAACTTTTCAAGGCAGGTTTTATATTTAAACTTTGCATTTTGGAAGAACAGCAGATACCAAGCTCTTAAGAGCGTTGGATAAATCATGAGGTCCTGGTTCTCAGCAATTACTATCAGTGGAAAGCTGGGCTTGTGCATCTGTCAATAATAGAAGCTGTATGGCTGATTACTGGTCTCCTAGATACATTTTCATCATATTTCTTGGCTAAAGGGAATTATACAGACCTAAATTGCACAGTAATGCTGAGAGGCCATCCTGAATCTTATCTGTTCCCCGGAGAGCTGTGAGATGATTTAATGACACAGGTTTAGTGTATCAAGTCACTGGCTGAAGCAGTGACTTGAGAGCTAAATTAGGAATATAATAAGATATAGGACACCAAATCAACTTCAGCTAAGTTTGCTCTGGCATGTGCCAAAACCATTGTTCAAATTTGAGAAAAAAATCCTTTTTTTTTTTTTTTTCCCTTCCTGCTCCTTTGTCATATTGGAGGTTTCTGGGACGTATGTTGCAATACTGTTATAGTGCAGGACAGCATCTGGGGTTAAAAGCCTGGTTTTCAGCTTCCTTTTGTTCACGGCTCCTCATGTTTTCCAGCAGAGGTGCATCCATCCATGGTTTCAGACAGCTGAAATAGGTTTGTGCCTCTGCATGAGCCCCAGCACCCAAAGGACTTTGATACCCACAGCCCATGTTGGAGCCTTTGTCATCTCCTGTCCTCAGAATCTTGACCAGAGACCTGGACCCACAATAACCAGTTTTGGAGGCTCAAGACGTCTTTCAAGGCAGTAGAGTTCAAATCTTGAGGTTGTTAAGTGCCATAAAAATGCTGCCCTTTTAAAAACACTCTTTTGGGTGTACTTGGAATCATGTGCTCAAACAAGTGTCACATACATACAGTGCTGGATGCAAATAATGATCCTCTTGCCACTCTCCTGTCTGCAGCTGGATGCTGACCTAATCTAGTAAATGTTGACCTTTCTTAGGAAGGCCAGCTCTGTGATTCCCACACTTCTCCACGCACAAAAAAAAAATAAAAAAGCAAGGCTTGCTACAAGTTAAAAAGAGATATCTGGTATCCTTTTGAAATCTGGTCACATTTCCTGCCCATAGGTACACAATACTCCCGGCTTATTTACTGCTTTCACCAGATGTTTGTGAATCATCAATCACCAGCCAAAGGTTTCCCTCCCCACTTCTTTCCTCTCCAGTAACACAGCAATGGATCCACTAGATCTGACCATTCCTCATTTTACAGGTAGGGAAATTGAGGCACAGACTTGGCAGAGATGGAGGCAACAAATGTTGTGGGCCTGGATGTTCCAAAGGCAGGTTAAACTGAGAGCTCTCAGGACTGGTTCAGGCACGCTTGATCTTGCCTTGGGGCAGAGGGAAGGACAAGGTCACCTCCTCATGTCCTTCCCAATCCCACTCTCAGTGGTTTGAAGATCCACCCAGTTACTTTGGAAACAAGGCCCTCCCATCAGTGACACACAGGTTTCTTACACGCTGCTTGTTTATGTCTTACTGATGTTCTTGTTCCCACAGTGTTTTCAGTGCTTGGGGCTCTGGGGCCATGAGTGGAGGATTCAGGGAATGACACACACACAGATCCTTGAGCAAGGCGCTCACCCACCAGGAATGTGAATACCCCCAGTGCATGGCAGTGGGGAAGGCAACTGCAGAGGTTGGGAGGTACTGGGATGCCCACTGGCACATTTTGGGACTCAGAGAGAGTGTCAGCATTGTGGACAGAGATTGTGTCACCAGGAATGGCCAGGGCTCCCTGGGTGTGAAAGGGAGTCTTGCCATGAGTGAGGAGGAGTTAATTTCTCCTTGGGTGGGGAGGGCAAAGAACTGGGTGTGGGTCAAGTAGGCACATAGTGTGAAGCAAAAGAATGGCATTACCTGGGAGATCTGTGGCTGGATGTGGAGTAAACAGTGTTTTGAAACCCCTTGGAAATAACTCAGCCTTCCCAGAGAGCTCTGCCACAGCAGGAGAGGAGTCCCTGGGTCAGCCTTGTGTGGGGTTGCAGGAGCAGGATGGGCAGGCTGGGGGGCCCTCCAGTGTGACACCTCCCCAGGCACTGAGAGCACCGGGACACCGTGCCCGCCACACCTTTGCCCTGCTGTAAATGATTAAACAGGGTGCTGAGTAATAAAGAGTCCTTCCCATGGCCCTGGGCCAGGAGGAGGAAATCACGAGCTCCATCCAACAACCATCACCAATGTTAATTCCTGGGATGGGGATCCAGGCTGGTTGTGTAGGCATAGCCCAAGGCTCAAAGTCACCAGCTTAAAGAAGCACATAATGAAAGGCAGCTGAAATAGAATCGATAGAGTCACGTACGCTGGAAAATACCTCTAAAATCATTGAGTCCAACCATTAACCTAGCACTGCCAACTCCACCACTAAATCATCTCCCCAGTTGCCACAGCTACATGTCCTTTGAATCCCTTCAGGGATGGTGACTCCACCACTTCTCTGAGTGGCCTGTTCCAATGCCTGACTACCGACTCTGTGAAGAAATTTTGCATGATGTCCAACTGAAATCTGCCCTGGTGCATCTTGAGGCCATTTCCTCTTGTTCTGTCACATGTTACTTGGGTCAAGTGACCCACTCCCACCTGGCTACATCCTCCTTTCAGTGAGTTGTAGAGACCAAGAAGATTATCTCTGAAGCTCATTTTCTCTAGGCTGAGCCCCCCCAGCTCTCTCAGCTTTTCCTCACGAGACTTATGCTCCACACCCTTGCCCAGTTCTGTTGCCCTTCTCTGGACGTGGGTTAACTGCTATTTATCTGTCTGACTCACAAATAAATACTGATCATGGGTCTTGTTGCCAAAACCCCTGTTCAGAAGCAGGAAGGTCAATGACCTGCTGGAGGGTGGCCAAAAACAACGCTCTGGTCCTTCTGTGCTGTTGCTCAGAGCTGGATGGAGGCAGAGGTGTGCCCCAGCCACGCTGCCTTGGCAGGCTTCCCACAGCCAGGTCTGTCCAGGGTAACCTGAGGTCTGCTGTCAAGGCAGAGCCCCCCAGGCCTCCTGGCACAGAGGAAATATGAGAGAAGGACAAATAGCACAACTGATGTTATTCCAGAATCAACAAAAAACTCCCCCTTGAAGAACTCTTCCTGACATGAGGCCACGCTGGTGGGCAGAACATTCACATTGTGCATGCATGCTTTGTTGTAAGAGTCTGTGATCGCAGGATAATTCAGGTTGGAGTGGACATGGGAAGGTCTCTATTACAACCTGTGGCACACCTGGGGGAAGGACAAGGAATCTTGTTTGTCATGTGTCACTCCTGAGGAGCAGAGGGTGGCCAGCAGGACCAGTGCTGGTTTCTGCAACATTCCTGACTGGAACAGTGAATCACTGTTAATGATGTGGTCAGCATATGTAGCTGGGCTTGTCTTCTCATTCACAGATGTTAGAAACTTCCAGGATGGGTTGAAATATGTAAATATATTCAAAATATAGATGCAGTGTTTGGCTCATCTTGAGATTTCCATGCAGATGTGAGATTCATATAGAAGCCCAAAAGTGAGTTAATCAGGTGCTAAGCATTGTGGCCTTGCCACAAAGCAAAATTCTTGTGTTGTTACTAATATAACTGATGTCTCTCAGTTGAGCACAGAGCTCTGTGCTTCTCTTGTCATGGGGATGATAAGATGTCAGAACACTCAGCCGTAGAGAAGCGAGCTGTAATATCTCCATGTAACTGGTGGGGAGCTGCACCATGAAGAGATTCAGCGGGTTTCAGTCAGAGATACATTCAAGCATCTCAAATAACATGAGGTGCTTATGTTTAGGCAAATGGGTTAGCTGTACATTCACTCTGTTAAATTGCTAATTAGTCTGTCCTGACAGTGCTGATGAGTTTCTTGGTGGCTGTAATGTGAGACCAGGCATTAACACACAAGGAGACACCTGCAATTAAGCATTGTAAGCTGCATCTGCCTCCTGTCTCCAGTGGCTTTCCAAATACCTCCTTGAAGGCCATGCAGGAAGGTTGTGATGGAGATGGGGCTTCTGAATCTCTTGACTCCTCAACTTGCACACTTTCACCATGCCAGGGTGCTGACATGTCTCATGTCCCCACTTCTTCACGTCCCTCCAGCATCTCCCCAAGAATCCTCTTGGCTTGTGCTTTGAGGCTCAGGCCACCATGGCTGGCTCAGAGAAAGCCTGGAACAGGGTGTCCTCAGCCATGATGAGCATTTTGAGATGCTTCAGGGTTAGAGGTCAATGACAACAGCATATAATATCTGCAATAACTCTATTATTCTTCTAATTGACAGAGGAATAACAACAATTGCTATCATTAATATTAATAACAATGGGAGTAAAATTAGGTGTTAATATCTACTGTTAATTACCATTACTGTGAGAACTCATGAAGTTCAACAAGGCCAAGCGCACAGTTCTGCACATCCATTGGGGCATTCTCAAACACAAATACAGGCTGGGCATAGGATGGATTGAGAGCAGCCTTGGTGGTGCTGCTGGTGGATCAGAGGCTGCATATGAGCTGTCAATGTGCACTGGCAGCCCAGAAATTCAATTGTGTCCTAGGCAGCTACAGAAGCAGAGAGGGCAGCAGGTGAGGGAGGGGATTCTCCCCTGTGCTGTCCTGTGCTCTGCTCTGGTGAGACTCCAACTGGAGCACTGCATCCACCCCTGGTGTCTGCAACATTAGAAATATATGGACCTCTTGTGGTGAGTCCAGAGGAGGCCATGAAGATGCTCAGAGGACTGGAGTACCTCTCATATGAAGACAGGCTGAGAGAGTTGGGGTTTTTCAGCCTGGAGAAGGCTCCAGGGTGACCCTACAGCAGCCTGTCAGTACCCAAAGGGGCTACAAGAGAGCTGGAGAGGGACTTTTGACATAGGCAGTGATAAGACAAGAGGGAATGGCTTTAAGATGACAGATTATATTTTAGGTAGACATTCTTTATGGTGAGGGTGGTGAGGCCGGTGAGGCCCTGGCACAGCTCACCCAGAGAAGCTGTGGCTGCCCCATTCCTGGAAGTGTTCGAGGCCAGGCTGGATGGGATTTTGAACAATATGGTCTGACCAGGGTGGTCAGGCATCAGAACAGGCTGCCCTTGGAAGTCATGGAGTCATCATACCTGGAAGTATTTAAAATATGTGTAGATGTGGCACTTAGGGACATGGTTTAGTGATGGACTTGGCAGTGCTGGGTTAATGCCTGTAAATGATCTTAGATGTAATTTTCAACCTAAATGGTTCTGTGGTTCAATGAATCACAGAATCATCACAGTGCAGGGGTAGCAGGGATGTGGTAACAGCAGCAACTTTACCCACAGTGGGGGACAAGGCTTCTTTCAGTTCCCATTAGCAGGTGGGTTCTGCAGGTGCAGGAGAGTCACTACTGTGGCCATATCCCACCCTGAGTGATGTTCTGTCACCAGTAATTCATTTCGTGGGTGCTTTGGAAACTGAGCACTGCAGATCAATTTTTGTTTGTGGATTATGCCAGCTCTGGGATTGTATCTGAAGCTCAGCAATGTTGCAGCTTGCAAGCTGCACTACTGACATCTGCCGCTTGCTGCTTAGTTTCCTGAATGGGCTTTCCACAGTGCTGCAGAAAGGACTGGATGTGAAGGGAAATAGCCTCAATTCTCATTGCCCTGATGGAACTTGAGCACTCAGTACTGCCAGGCTGGTTGCTCACTATGGATAATTCATCACTGCAGCATAAGGATGCCCTTAACCATGCTCCCACTCCACAAATTGCCCAGTAGTGCCATGTGCTGTGAAACTGGTGGACATGAAGCATATTACAGACCTCCCCAGGATGGGGCAGAGAGAACTTCTGCTCTGTGGAATGATGCTGGAAGGGAGGAAGGCAGGGTTACTGTTGTCTTAGCCCTCTCTGGGATAAAGTCACACCAATCTCTGCCACCAAAGGTAAATGTTCCCCTAGAGACAACTCGGTGTGAACATGCAGCGCTTGGCTCAGGGTGTTTCTTGGCTGATTACACCAGAGTGGTTAAAAGTTTACAGTTGTTTCTAGCGAAGGGATTTGAAGAGCAGTAGCCTGAATTTGTTGATTGTGCAGTATTTCCCTCAGGAACTTGGGACTGTGTTTGAAATGTCTCAGGTGATGAGGTCTGTGTGGGCAGATTCCTGTGTGGCAGCATCTTGTCCCATCTTGAAGGTGTTGTTATGCTGTCAGCAGGAGAAGGGATTTTGTGTGTATTGGGGAATTATAATAAAAATGCTGGGGTTGGAAAAAATGGAAATTGGATGAGGATAGGTGTAGGAGCACCAGAAGGGACAAACAGCAGAGGGCTGCAAATATGGCAGGTGTAGATGGCCACTAGATGAGCAAATCAGCAAGATCCCAGCACAGCTACGTGCAATGTCTCAGGACACCCAGACTGGGAAAGAAAAGCCAGTTAGTAAATCCTGGTAACTTGCAAAGGTAGTTCAGGTTGGATAGATCAATCACTGGCAGCTCCTTCAGGGATAAATAGGTACATCCAAACCCAGCACACTGTCACCAGCCTGGGAGAAACCCAAGAAATGTGCTGAGGGCTTGATAGTCATTGCCCCCAGTGCCTGGAGCAGAGAAATGCTGAAGGGTGATGGATACTCATGGCTTAGGATGTGACAAGATCTCAAGAGGGTGCTGCAGTGGGAGTAAGCCTCATCCATTCATATTTCTGTAACCAGTGAAGAGCTGTCCTTGGATATAAAATTGGATGTGAAATTGCCTTTGCCTCTGAGTCATTCCTGAAATGTCTCCCCATTGCTATTTGTCAGATGCAATCACTCCACAAATAGCAAGTAGTGGCAGAAGCAGCAGCTGTGGCCCAGGGAATATACTGTAGACTTCAGGAAAATGGTGTCTGTAATGTGCCCAGCTGATGCAGAATTAATCAGGTTTGAAAAAAGAACACAGCTCTCACACCCTGGGGGACTGTACCTAAAAATTCCTGCCTATGCGGATCTTCCCATCCTTGACATAATTTCTAAGAGAAATAAATGAGTTTATCTCCCATATTGCCTGCAGACCTTTCACATGGAAATAGTGGGATTAAGGAGATTAAGATTTAGTTTCAACTTGGATAAAGAACAACAAAGAATGATTAACACTTGAAATGGTTCCCAGTCGTCAGATCTGAGCTCCCGTCTCCCTGTATTTCCTCCAGTGGAGAGCTTTTCTGTTGTGTTCACTGCTGTCACATCTGATCCCATAAGACACAGAAGTAAACCAAATTGTTCCCTGTGTTGGGATGGGCTGGCTCTAAAACACCCAAGGTTTGGGCCATGGAAGATGTAGAAGGCATGAAAGAAAAAGAAAACTGATGAGGTTTATGGGATGGATGGAGGGAAGTCTGCTCTTGAAAAGGACCAGGAATCAGGGAAAACAGGGTCAAGGAGGTGGAGAGTAGAGTCCAAGTTTTGGGATCTTGGTTTCAGGTGAGCAAGAAGAAGAAAGTGAGAGGCCATAGGCTTGGAGGGGATCTGAGTGATTGCTGGGAATTTTACCATTCAGAGGAGATCCTACTCCTGGAGGATTCAACCCTTCCTACATAATCCAGGCTTTCTTCCTGAGCAGCTGGCTGCTTACACAGGGTGATGCTCAATATCTTAACTAGATGCAGCATGTGAGGTCAGGAAAGGGCATGGCATCCCTGTTCCAGGCCTTGCACATCCTCATACATTTAATGGTGTTCTGGAGACTGCAGACCAGCACAGAACAGCTTAAAGCCTTAATTGCCTTGGCCTGACCATCAGGTTTCTTTATAGAATAACTTGGTTCCTTTTTGTGCTGCCCCATGTGTTAGATGAGACACAGATGTTTGCTCTGACAATGAGTCATTACCACAGCTGTAGCTGTCAAGAAAGGTGGTGTTTTTTGCATCTGGATCAGGGAAAGTCACAGCCTTTAGCATACTTCAAACCGCAGAAGTTCGTGTGCTTTTTTGGGAGTCTGGAATCAGCCAGACAGATCAGTCCCAGCAAAGGAATCTTTCTCTGTGACTAGTGCAATAATAAATTTAGAGTGAAGGGGCTTTGAATCTCTTCTTCCCCTGCCCAGCACTGCCTGTGCCTGCTCTGCCCTCTCTGCCCTGCCAGTTTATCCTACTTTGATCAGGGATTCACCTCATCTCCACAGGACACTACAGCAGGGCCTTGCTGGCCTCTAAGGTTTTCTGGTGTCACTGCAATGGCAGTTCTAGGGTCACGCCATGTATGTGTGAGTTGTATTTTCAAACACATGGGGAAAAGGGATTTGGATTCTTCCTAGAAAAACAATTTGTGCTAATGGCTTTTATGACATGGTGACTTATCTGCAGGACCTGACCTTCACAAAGGACCCTGGATACATCTCTTTCTCACTCTCAACCCAGCTGGATTCTCATATCCCATTCCTGTCTCCTCTAATATTCACTGTGGTTCTGTAATTTTACAACTGTTTGTCAAAAAAAAGTAACATTTATAGACTATCAGAAGTAATTAATGAGCTTTTAAGCCAGTGCAGAGAGACAGTCTCTGCATTTGCCACTTTGAGCCAGAGCCAGGTGAAGGGACTGACAGACAGCATGGGAAGAAATGGGAAAGTGGTAGGAAGAAGCAGAAAATTTAGATCTCTTGAGCAGAAGTAATTTTCCTGGTCCATTGCTGTCATGCTGTCTAGGCAATGCAGATGTGTTTTCTCTTAGGGAAGAAATGCAGCTCCTGGAACACTTCCTTCTCTTTACAAGGGAAGTAAAAAAGAGCCTCTGAGACTTTCAGGGGTTTCATGTGTTTCATTTAGAGGAACAATAGAGGACACAAGCAATGTCACTGCTCTCTGCCATGGGTGTGCACTGAGAGCTCACACCTTCATACAAGTATTAAAGCCTTAAAGTAAGAGGATAACTCTAAGGATGCTGGAAAAAAGAAAGGGAAAAATACTGAGCTAAAGCTGTGTACATGTAAATAGGAGTCAGAGAAGTGAGGAAGAGTGACTTCTTGCCCTCATAAGGAGGACAGGGTGAAAGCAGAGGAAAATGATACATGTCCCAAGGGAGATTTGTATTTGGCTCTCCTGGAGAAATAGCCACTGCAAACCTAAAGAAGGGAAGTTATCCATAACCTAGAAAATACAGGGAAATATTTTCCATGCCGCTCTGGGAGACCAGGAAGTTATTTTTGGTTTCTGTAGCACAGTGAGTGTCGTTGGGATCATGTGCAACAACAGAGTTTTCAGCGGCTCCCATTGTAATTGCTCCCATTGACCTTATCACTAATAAGTGCAGGATGTGAATTATAACAGCAAAGATGTAATCGGAGAGGCCTGGAGACAGCTCGTCTGCAAGGGACGAGCAGTTGCCATGACAGAGCCTCTCACGCTGCTCCTTCTCAAGTGGAACATCAGGTAAAACAAGGACTCTGCTGCTTCTGTTGATTTCTGTATAATTTAGGGGATAAGTGACTTCACTGTTTCCCTGGATGTGGGAGGTGAGGACGTTTTTATGATTGTGAAGGACAGAAGAAAGTCATGTTGTTGCACTCCTGGTGAATTACTTTGATATTCTGCACAGCACTCAGGCTGGGAGGCTAAATGTTATTCTTAGTTATTGCTTATAAAGTCATGACACATGCAGGGATGTACCAGAGGCAAAGAATCCAGATCCTTCCTGATTTACAGCAGCTTAGACACCTTTGATGGTGCTATAGCCATTTGTAACAGCTCAGAGTCTGGGCTGAAGTTTCCATGAGGTGTAGTACCAGGGGTTTAGGAGGGGGAAAACAAGCAGCCTCTGATCCAGCACCTTCCCTGTGCTGAGCACTGCAGCTGAGTGAGCAGTGCCTGACACTGACATCCTTTCTTATAAAAAGGCCAAGGCAAAAAGATCTGGAGCTGTGCAACATGTGCTTTATGTCTGCTAGAGGAGCAGTACATCCATTCAACCCCTCATTGCCCAAGGTGTGGTGAGAATGGTCAACCAGAGACGTTCCACAGGGTTTCTGAAGGGCTTGGAGGCACAGGTGTCTTCCAGATGCCTCTGCTTGGTCGTAAGGGCTTGGAAGCTTTTAGGGAAAGGAGTCTCTGGGAGTTTCTGTGAGCATCTTCCTTCCTCTTGTTTTGCCTCTGCTGTAAAAGCATCTTTGAAACAATAGGAGCTGCCACTCTTATGGCGGTGGAGCCATAGGGCAGGCTAAGGGCTGGTGAGAACCTGCAGTCTCTAGAGAGAACTGAGAAAGATGGTCTGAAATTTATCAGCAGTGATGGATGCAGATATTTTTCCAGGGCATAATGGTTTGAAAGGAAAGAAGAGGTAGAAAGCATTCCTTGCAATGATACATGTGGCTACCTGATTGACTCTGGGAGGATTTATCAAAAGATAGGAAAACAGAATTATAATCTGCAAGTGTTCATGCGTCCAGAAGGACAGTGGGAAAGGGAACAGTTTGAAGGGGAATGGGATCAACAGGCAGTAATATTGTAACTGTGAAATATATCAATGCCAATGATTCTTGTTTTAAAAGCATGGGATGCATTGTCATTTTAAGAGGACAGATTGTTATTCCTTGACAGCATCTGATTCATGTCACAGCACCTGAATCCAAAAGTGACGGTTTTCAGATGGAAATGAAAAATCAGCACAAAGGAAGTGCTAAATAAACAGAAATGAAGGGGTCTGGGGATTTCAGACCTTGTGCACTTGGAATAAAAAAGGCCTAGCCTCTCCTTTTGATCTGAGAAATGCTGTTGAACTACCACGTGCATGCACCAGGTAAACAAGTCCCAGATATCTCACTGTGTCTTTTGCCAAGACCCCACAATATTTCAGGAACATCAAAAGATCTTGATGTTTATTTGACTGTGGTTTTGTAAGGAAAGAGGCAAAAGAGAATTTTGTCTAACTGGTGTCTAAGCAGACATCTGCTGTAGCTCAGCCTGTACTCACCTCTGAGACAGATTTCTGCCACCTCCTCCAGCCATCATTCAGTTTGTATCACATTTATGGACTGCTCAAATTTGCTGAGTGGGTGTTATCCCCAAAAGAGGAGAATGAAGGCTGGTGTCTCTCAGCAGAATTTGTTTTCCATGTAGGCCACCTTCCACTTTTGGCCTGTGTCTGAATTTCTTTAGCCAGATCCCAAAGAGCCTTGTCACTTGCTGGAGTTTTGTAGCACATCACTGGTGATAGCAAGGATATTCTTCTGCAGAGCTTGGTGTGGTGAAGCACAGGGTGTTGTGCTGAACAACATCCTGGAGATCTGGGAAAGCACAGGGCATGACTCTGTCCTTGCCTGCATCAAGTAATTTTCTGTTTTCTTACATCTGCACATCTAAGCAAGGTATTGCTGCCAGCTTTAGGGCAGCCATAGAGACGGGCCATGATACACCCATAGCTTTATTTTGCAAGAATGAAGAGTTGTTGGCATTGCTATGAACAAACTGCATCACCAGCTCCTGCACCTGCTTGCAATGAACCAAACTCCCAGGCTCTCCAGAGCACCACTGACTTTTCCAACTGCCTGTGTCTCAGTGGGGAAGGCAATGGGACTCACTGGTGAAACTGCATCTCTGAAGGCAGTCCTAGTGACCTCTGTGCCATAGAATGCTGGGAATGATGGGGTTGAAGGGAACAATTTGCAAGCATTCTAATTCTTCACCTGTAGTAACCATGTGTCACATGTGAATACACTCTCTATGCACAGTAAAGTCTTGTGCTGTGTGTGGAGGGGCTTGCATAGAATCATAGAATAGTTTGGGTCAGAAGGGACCTCTAAAGGTCATGCTTTAATGTAGGCTGAATCTGAGCTTTACAGCTCAGTAGCAGGCTCTTATTTTTATTCCTATAGCCTTAGCAGACTATAAATACCATACCTATTTATCTTGACCATTTGGGATTTAAAAGCCTGTCAGAAACACTCCTTGCCAATTTGCTGTGGAAATAAGAAGAAGGAAGGGAAGTTGATGGTAAGTGCTCATATATGCCTGTTGTCTGCATAAATGTTATGTGAAGTATGAGCTAAAACTCAAATGCAAATCCATGGTGCTTGATCCAGTGCCAAGAGAAAGCTTGAGTTCAATTGCTTCAAGGCACGTCTGTGTAGACAGAGGCAATTTGAGGTTAACTGAGATGAAGCCACTGCTAATTTCACTTATTGGTTATAACCCTGGGCAGACTTGAACCTTCTCCCAGAAACAGAATGTCAGCTGAAACACTGTGGCTGCCTGTATTGCAGAAGAAGGGTGAAGTCTTGGAGCAGTTTGCCTCAGCTAGGGGTCATTTTGGAGAAGTTTGTATCTGGAGTGCACAAAGGCTTCCTTCAAATTATGCATTTCCTTGGATTAATGAAGCTTTTATGGAGATACAGATCAGCTTGGACATTCATGAGAATGCGGTTTCCAATTGGTGGGAAATATGATATACAAGCAGAGGCATAATTTACACTTTTAAATATACAGTACCTCATTTCATATCACTGTGAGCTTCCCTCTGCATGCTTAATAGCCCTCCTGAAGACATCCATCATGTTCTGTGTCTTGGTAGGATCTACATGCAACACAAGCTGGAAGCTGGCAAATGTTGTCCCAGTTTTCAAGAAGAGCAAGAGGAATGACCCTGGTAACTAAACTGGTAGGAGTGGTTGATTCTCTCAAAGGCAGAGAGATTTTGATTAAATAGAGGGCTGGACAAACACCAACCATACGAAGTTCAGCAATGGGAAGTGATGGGTTCTGCACATAGGATGGGAGAACCTTGGATGTATGGACAGCCTGGGATCAGTGCTGGAGAAAGGGACCTGTGGGTCCTGGTCGATGGAAAGTTGAATGTGAGTCAGCAGCACCCTGGCAGCCAAGAGGCTCAACCCTGTCCTGGGGCCATGAGGTACAGCATCACCAGCCGGGCTAGGGAGTGGATTGTTCTGCTCTGCTCTGCTCTGCACTGGGGCGGCCTCACCTTGAATATTGTGTGCACTTTTTTTTGGGCACCACAATTCAAGAAAGATAGTAAGCTGTTAGAGAGCATCCAAAGGATGATGAAGTGTCTGTGGGGGAAGTCCTGCTAGGACTAGTTGAAGTCACTTGGCTTATTCAGCTTGGAGGAGACTGAGGAGAGTCCTTATCACAAACTACAGCTTTCTCAAAAGGGGAAGTGGAGGGACAGCACCAGTGTCTTTCTTCTGGTGACCAGTTACAGGACCCAAGGGAATTACACGAAGCCATCTCAGGATATTCTGTGATTATGTGATTCTAAGCTTTGCTGGCTCCTGTACTCTCAGCAAGGAAGATTATTTCGGATGCAGCAGGGCCTCCTCATGAAAGTCACTAATGCCTTTTCTTCTTCCTTGTCTTTGGCTGGGACCACCCTCTACTGATGAGGTTGACTTGGGTGTTGTCTCCTCAGGGACGGAAGGAGGAGCCTCTCCCACTACATTTCCCTGCATGCAAAGGATGGACTCAGAGTTCTGAGTGAGTCTGACCAGAGCACTCCATCTATTGCTCTCTGAGCTGTTAGCACTCTCCTCTTCCCTTCAACCACCATGGCCTCAGACTTGACAGCAGCCCCATAGTCTAAGAGGGACACCTGCTGTACCCAACACCCCTGCCCCATTCATTCTGCTCCTGCTGGCTTATGCCAGCTGCTCTCCCTGGATGGCTGTAGCTGTATTTGCCCTTCTCCCCATGTCTCTCTGCCTTCTTACACTACAGCTTTGGTATCAACTCAGATCTGAAGGGTTGGGCTCAGCTCACCAGATGGATGTGAGTGGGAAGAGGATTAGGTGGGTCTTGTGTGAGCAAATGCAGGGGAGAACAAGTACAGTCAACATTTATGTTGAAAATGTCTTAGCTAGGATGTAGATAGCACCTACAAATACTAGCCAGGTTAGTCCTTCCTGCTGAAGTTTCCAGAGCTTCCACTTCCAGAACCAGGCTAAACTAAAGTGCAGAGAAAGAAACCTGTGATGTGTACCAAGGCAGTAGCACAGAGCAGTTAGGTGGGAGTTCATCTCTGCAGAGACATCTTTGCATTTTAAACTGACTACCCAAGGGATGAATTGAAACAGTGTGCATTAAACCAGGACAAAGTGAACGAAACTGCTTAGAAATAAAGTTACTTTAGTTCTCACAGTGCAGACATAGAAACTTAATGTGGTCTAAGCAAGATGTCAGTATACTGAGAAAACCATATCTACGAGGGTGGGTTAATGTTTTAGGGTAGAGGGTATAGGAGACCCCAGAGCTCTGACAGCAGTGCTGAGGTGGTAATGATACCATTTCTCCACATGGATATTTAGCCAGATGTAGCCACTCACTGCACTTCCTCCATGGAGTCTACACTTCATCTGCAAGGCTGGGGACTCCTCTGCCTCTGAAATAACAGCCTGTGTTGACCCATGGAACACAACTCTGCAGAAAAGAAGGGAAGGGGCAGGTTTTGGAGTTGCCTGACTGCTGCACACAACTCTTCCTGACTGATGCATCACCACGTTTTTCTGCATTGACTTGTCACTCAGAAACAGATCAAATCCCCAGCCAGGTGAGCTGCCTCCCTCCTTAGACTGGGTTGTAAAAAAGGCTGCTTATGTCAGATCTGCGCTCTGTTTTGGACTTGTGTGAATTGCTGTGTCACCATTTCACTGTGGATCTGTTTGGAAACAATTCTGCAGCTGCCTCTCCTTCTCCTGTTTTACTTGGAGCGAAGAGCGTTGTCCTGAACCATTTTGAGTGTTCTTCCTTTGTGGCACTTTGCCTGAGAAGAGATGAGTCACAGGCAGGTTACTGCCCTGTCCTTGTGAGTGTGAATTAGAGGGAAAGGCTCCGGGTGGAGCGAAGATTGTCTCCCTGAGCACCTCACCGAATCATGCATTTCACAGGGCTGGAGACTGTTGTGGCCTCCTGGTCCTTTGGGTCCTGCTTTAAGGGGGATGAACTCTTCTGTTCTGCTCTGCCAGCTGGGAGAAAAACCAGTTAGGTCTGCCTGACCTGTCAAATTATAAGGGGTTCAAATGGATTAGGAAAGGAACGTCAAAAAATATTCCCAGCATATGGATGCCTCATGGCTTTGCAGCAAGGCTGTGTCACTGACAGAGCTATGTGCAATGAGGGACAGAAGTGGGATAAGGGAAATATTGTCTCCCTTGATGCATTTTGAACCATAGAAGTTTCTGTTCCTAAGGAAAAACAAGGAGGAATTAATCACTGAGAATTACAAGCAGGTCCACAGAGTGCAGCACAGTCTCAGGAAATTCAGACTATGCTTGAATCAGGGAAAGCAAGATGTATTTTTTGTTACAAGCATCCGAATCACTTAGTCAACCAAAGCTGAAAGATGCTGTTTGTAAGCAAAGCCAAAGAAGTCTGGGTGGAAAAGAAGTATTTATATTAAATATATTGTGGTAAAAGACGTATTTATGTTAAAATGTAGAACTAGTGGAGGATCAAGTGGGAATAAATTGGACATGGACATCTTCAACTTGGGAAGGAGAATAGTGTTTTTAAGCCTCTGAGACGTTTTAGGAAACCTTTCCAAAGAAAGGTATCAAGCCTCTTTCAGTGTGCAAAAGGTAAAGTTGAGGAAAGGACTGCACAGCGAGTGAGGGTGTGGAATTCACCAATATTCTGAGGAAGGCATTGGAAGGAGATGATCATTGCTGCTCTCAGTTTGTTATGTGCCATTTTGACTGGGTTTAATTATTCCCATGTTTCAGGGTTTCTGCCAGGAGGAATGCAGAACTTTGCTTCAGGTTGTTCCTGGGATTTTTCTCTCTCCTTTAACAGTTGTCATTGGATGGACCCACATCAAAGTTAGCTTGACGCAAGGCTGAGCACTCCACTTGTGCTTTTAGAAGAAGAAAGAAATATTTTGAGTGCCCAGCTCATTCTCACACCCAAAAATTGTCCCAGAGTCAGACCTAACGTCAGAGAGGAACTGGGCTGGGTCCTTCCTTCTCTGTAATGCAGAGGGTGGGTGACATCATTTGACATGGATCCATGACCTTGGCAACATACTTGCTGTCTCTTGCCTTTTTGCAATGGCACATTGTACTTGGGGGTTTTTAAGTCCTCTACATTTCATGTCTTTTCTTGACTGTGAACTGCTGGAGATGCCCATGAAGGGCTGTAGTTGAGCAAGACCCTGAACAGAGCTTTTTGGGAGCTTTTTCAGACATGCAGTTAACTGCCTGGGGACAATGCATAAGGTGACCATGGTGATCTATTTTGGAGCTCTCTGCTCCAAGGTAAGTGGTTCCCAGGACTGGTGTGTGGTGACTTATTTCCATCAGAACCTTTTCCTTCTGTAGTTACTTGGTAACCCAAAGGAAATTCCTTTGGGATGCAAGCATTGCCTAACCAGGAGCACTTTGTGTTTGAGAGTGGAAGGGATAAGTCATAGCATCTTTTCCCCTTCTGATTTACTAGCAACTCAAGAAGATGACAAATGAAACAGTTTTAGACAGGAAACTGTCAGAGTCTAGTGCAGTGTGTAACTGTGCAGGTTTGTATTGGAGATGAAAAAATATTCCCATACATGCTCCAGTGAATGTGACTGACCCAGAGCTTTTCTCAGTCATGGATCCAGCATGCACCCATGCTGGATAACCACAGTTGTCTCGGAGGCCTGGGCTTGGACCAGCTGTCCTGGAGTGGATGCGTTCCAGACCATGACAGCAGCTCTAGCCAGGTGTTTCTGGGACATTGAACATGGCTCAGCAGACAAGTCAAGACATAGATAGTGACCTCCTCATGTGGCTACAGGATGAAAGGGGTCATTTAGACCAAACCAGGGCTTCATCAAATAGAGAGGAAGGATTTGTAGTGGGAAAGGTTATCCCAGGGCTATCCCATGGCATTTACATAAGCATTTGCAAAGGCAAGAACAGGAGAACTCTTCTTGTAAAGTTGCCAGCACCACCCATACAGGAGAAGAGCCTGTAGCAGGCTGACATCCCTTCCAGTGCTTGGCTAGAGGAGCTACCACTACACAGCATCATCCAAAGCCAACTCCCAGCTGTGACCATGCCCAAAGCCAATTCCCAGCCCTGACCATGTCCCATGCCTGACTGCTGCCGGTTTTGGGAGCATGTAGGCTGTTCAATACCCAGAGCAGCTGAGGGATGGGGCCACAGCTCAGCTATGTTATGTATGAGGGTGAGAGAGGAAAAGAGAGGAGAATGTCCTCTTTCCTGTGTCACAGGCTGAGGGAAGCAGAGTTGCCCAGCACATCTGTGGACTCCCTGTATTGCTGAACCTGTGCTTCTCACTATGGCCATGGTCACAGTGGTTTTTGCCTTGGCCACAGTGTCAATATCTGGTCTGGGTCCTGCTTCTGACCGCAGGTGGCTGGAGGAGTGTCCAGAGAGCTCCAGCACCCTGGGTCTGGTCATCGAGGGGACAGAGTTGGGGCCCTGCCTCTTGGGGGAAGAGGTCTGAGCACGCCACCGAGGGATGGAGCAGAAGTCCTGCCCCTGAGGAGATGTGGTCTGAGCTCCACCACAGGGCAGGGTGCTCCTGCCTCTTAGGGGACACAGTCTGAGCACTCCATGGAGGGTCTGCAGGTTCTGGCTTTGAGGGGTCAAGTTCTGAGCCCCACCACAGAGGTCTTGCCTCATGTGTGTCTTGAGCCCCACTGCAGAGCAGGGGTATCCTGTCTCTGAGGGGACATGATCTGAGCCCCCCCCCCAGCCAAGGGACAGAGTGAGGGTTCTGCCTTAGAGGAGGCAGAACTCAGAGTAGTCAGAGCCCCTGCTGCAGAGAAGGGGAGTCCTGCCACTGAGCGGATGGGCGTCCGATCACTGGGAGGACGAGGTCTGAGCCCCATCACTGAGGGACTGAGGATCCGGTCACTGAAGGAACGCTGTGCCCCGCATCAAGGGACCGAGGGTCCTGCTAGAGAGGGGACAGGATAGAGGAGATCCTGTCTATGGAGGACGAGGTGTGAGCCAGCCCTGGAGGGGCCGCGGTCCCGTCCCTGAGGGGCCGCTGCTCTCCCGCCTCGGCCTCTCCCTCAGCGCCATCTGGCGGCGGCCGCGGTGCCCGTCCCGCTCCGCTCCCCTCGGCCCGGCCAGACCCAGGAGCCAGCGCCGAGCTCCGGCTGCGGCTGGGGCGGAGGAGAACGAGCAGCGGGCATGGCCCAGCCCAGCCTATGTGGGGGACCTGCTGAGGGGCCTCAGGGGGGAAATGCCCTGCAGCTGCCCCCTCCGTGACAAGGCTGAGCATCAACTCCCTCCCACTGCTGCGCCCGAGAGATGTTTTGTCCCACACCAGGCTGCCCCAAGCCCAGTCCAGCCTGGCCTGGAACACTTCCATGGATGAGGCAACCACAGATTCTCTGGGCAATCTATGCCAGGGCCTCTCCTCCCTCTGTCTTCACCTAAATGCAGCTCTGGCGACCATTTCCAGCCATGCCAGATGTCCTGAAGCAGGGACTGCCGTGGGATAGTGGTGACTGACCCTTGGGTATTTGGGGACAGGTATACAACAAGCTCTGAAGGGGACTAGAAACCACAGAATCATAGGATCATTTAGGTGGAAAATGACCTTTAAGATCATTAAGTTCAACCATCAGCCCAGAACTGCCAAGTCCCCCATAAAACCATGTACCTAAGTGCCACATTTACATGTCTTTTAAATGCCTCCAAGTTTCTGAATCCTTCACTTCCCTGGGCAGTTTGTTCCAATGTTTGACCATCCTTTTCATGAAGATATTGTTCCTACAGCCAACCAAAACCTATGCTGGCACAACTTGAGTCCATTTCTTATTGTTCAGTCTCTTGTTACTTGGGAGAAGATGTTGACTGCTACCTGGCTACAACCTTCTGTCAGGGAGTTGTAGAGAGTGATAAGGTCCCCTCTGAATCCCCTTTTCTCCAGGCTGAGCCCCACAGCTCCCATAGCTACACCTCACAGGACTTGAGCCTCTTCCTCAGCTCCATTGCCCTTCTTTGGCTTTGCTCCAGCACCTCAATGTCTTTCATGTCATGAGGGGCCCAAAACTGAGCACAGAATTTGGGGTACAGTCTCCCCAGTGCTTACTGTCCAGGGCCATGAACAAACAATGCTGTCTGTTGTCAGCAGTGAGCTGGAGACCCTACCAGGGATTTCTGTGGGGTCCAGCACACCAAGGTGTGCATGAGGAAACGCCCAGGGCTCCTTGAGCTCTTGTAGTGAGGGAAACTGAACCCAAACTGCATTAGTTAACAGAGTGATTAATATTCTGAGGTGAAGGAGATACTTAAATGAGCTGTAAAGATGCATCACTGCAGCAGGAATACGACATGGAAACCATGAAATATAGGATTTTGGCAGCTGACCTGAAGGGAAGATTCATGATCTAAGGGAACAGTTTGAGTTTTTCCATCCTGACAGCAAAATAGGATTTGAACATAATTTTCTGGACCACTGGGAGCTCCGTGGGGATTCTGGGCTGTGTTCAGCAGAGGGCAGTGGTTGGTTTGGTCACTACTTGGCTGGCAGCGTCAGGCCTCTTAAAACACTGCCATGCTATTTGCTGAAATCATTCTGCTGCAGAATATCCAAAAAAGCTGTAGAAAAGGATGGTGCAAGCAAATCCTCCCTGCCTTCCATCAGTGTAATGCAGAGGGAATGGTGGGTCACTGAAGTCTCTTGGGGAAATTCAGCAAACTTCCCTCTTCCCATCCTGTATGAGTTTACAAATATAGACTTTCCAAGGAAAAAGATTATGATTCCTTGACCTTGTTTAGATCTTCAGATTTACTGCTGTTTTTTGAGAAGTTTGGCATTTTGTTATCTGCAAGTACTTAATTAAAATAAATAAAAAGAAAGCTTAAACCTGTTGTATGTGTTTATAAAATTTCCCTAAACAGTAATTGTAACCAGTAATGTTCATATGAGTGAAGGATACAATCCAGTGCCTTGTCATTAGGGCATCCTGTTCCCGTGGGAAGGGAAGAGATGCGGAAAAAAGGAAAGATTCCTTCAACACAGGGATACCAGCCACCTGGACCAAGCAATGTGTCCTAAGTGGTCTTGGAAAAGTGACTTAAACACAGAAAAATTGGTGTGGAGGTGCTCTGAGCTGCTCCAGAAAGCTGGGGAAGGGGATGCTAGGGGACAGCTCCTGTGATGGTCTCCCTGTGGATGCTGGCACGGCAGATGCTGCTGTGGGAGGGAAGCCAAGGCTGGGGATTCCTGGCCAGTTGCTACGTACAGAGCTGGTGGCAGCTGACGTGACATGGAACTTATTGGGGTAGAGCAGCCTTGAGGTTGCTGGAGTAGCCCAGTTTTAGGATCCCACCTCTGTGCAGGAAGAGCTGGGTTCCAGTTCCCTGCATGCACTGGTGTGAGTGAGGATGGGTGAGAAGAAAGGGGGGATGACTATAATAGGGGTATGAGTGCAGAGTAGAGCTTGTGAGGAATTGGAGACTGGGAGCACTGGAAGTGAAGTTCAAATATAAAATCAAGCACTTGGCCATGATTTGCCTGCCCACCTGGAGCCCTTTATCCCTCTGTGTGCCTGCCATAGTCCTGTGCCCCTCCCCACACAGCTCTATGGGGCTTTTAAAAGTGAAACCTAGGTCAAAATTTTGTTCAGAAAAAATTAACTATACATGTTAATCAAAATCAATATATTCTATAGGTTCCGTATGGGAGGGGCTGTGAAAACACTGAAAGATGAAAGGGCCTGGGCCAAATGGAGCATCTGTTCTGGTGCAATACCAAGGGCAGTTGTAACACCAATTCTGCCTGGTGCTGAGTGTCCTCTAGTCCTGCTGCAGGCAAAAGGGATGAGACCTCACAGCATGAAGCCCAAGTCTAAAAAGAACTGATGGGATATTTACACCTGTGTCCCAGCAGCTTTATCTTTTCTCCTGTTGCTGAGGAAAGCCATAAGGCAGACTGTTTCCTGTGATTTTATGCACTGCGAGCTGGACAAAGAGGATCCCCTGGAGAGCTATTAGAACATATTTAATCTGTGAAAGATTTTTGCTGATGGCAGGAAAAAAATTGTACCTTGCCATGTACGGGAAAGAAATTTTGTCCTTAAGGGGAACTGGAGAGAGAATGAAGGGCTCTCCTTCCCCACTGAGGTTGCATTAAAAAGCTCCCTCCCCCACAAAAGTTATCTTGTGGTTTTGATCTGCTCATATCATCTGCTGGTGCCCATGCTGCTGTCTGCCCTCCCACCACAAACACTCCTGGCAAGGGGGAAACTTCCCAGATCCCTTAGGGACACCCTTTGATGTGGTGTGGATAAACTCCTGACTTGTTTCACTAGAACCTGAATGCAGAGACTGTGCCTTAATTTCCTTCTTGTTTTCACCCCACACCTCCTCACTGTGCCTGTGTCCTGCCTCTCATCTGTCTGGTCTCTTCATGGTTTGTGCCTTCATGGTGAGTTCATTCATATCTGTGAATCCTCTCCCCAGTCACACTGAAGCATTTCTTTCTCTCACCACATGCACATAAAAGCACATTGTTGCACAAACTTATCCCTTTTGGATTTATGGTGCATTTCCCCCCCTGATTTTTAGGTGTTTGCTTTCACAGGTGTTCAGCCACGTGCTGGGGTCCTTGGGCAGGAGATATTGCAAAGTCCCCAACTGCACAATGCCACTGGAACGGCAAGTGAGAAGGGCTTCCAGGAATAGGCCAGAACAGACACCAGACTCCTCTGAAATCCTCCATTGCTGCAAGTGGGTGCTGGATTGGGATCTGGGTGATGTCTTATCTGCATCACATAGCAGGAATTTGAGGGTACATTAAACAACCCACAGGCCCCTGCTGCCTACCACAGAGGAGAGGACTTCCCTGCCTGCAGCTGCCTCTGCCAGCTCCTTGCCCTGTTTGTCCATCACACAGATACTACTGCAAACACACACTTCATATTTGTCACCCTGCACAGCTATGTTCTGTGCAGGCATCCTACCCTCCTCTGTGTATCCCTTCCTTGGGATTCTGCTGCTGCCTTGCTCAGCATTGCTGACAAATAACCTTCCAGGATGCTCATGGCAGAACCAATTGATTTTTCTTGCCTCCCAGCATCTTGCAGCACAAACAGTTGTGCTATTGTTCATGAAAGTTAAGTTACAAATGGCACATCCACATCCCTTGTACTGGCAGCTGCTGCTGTTGGTATTAGATGTGGCAGCTGTAGAGAAAACATACAGAGAACACCCTCCCACCTACTCCTCCAATCTGTCTGGGCTTGGGAGGGCTCTACATGTGGCTGCCAAGTGCAGAGTATGTGGGCTTTGCTGGGCAGGTCTAGACAGATAGTGTGGTGGCTGAAAGGAAGAAAAAAATGTTAAGGATGCTCTTTGATGCTGGCAGATCTGGAGCTCTGGGTGGTGGGTATGGAAGCACCGTGCTCCTGTGTCCTGGAACATCAGCTGTGTTCCTCAGTCCATTTGTATCATCCTGCTTCTGCCCCAGTGTAAAGAAGGGGTTTAACCTATTTTAAATCAACTGGTGGATTAACTCCCCTCTGTTCCCCATTCCCATCTTTCTCTCATGCCTCGACCTGGAAAAGGCAGCTGAAACATCTGAAGGAGCTCAGCAAATAACCACCAGAAAGACTGACCCTGGAAACACGCCTCATAGGAAGAGACAGAGTAATTTAATTTTTTTGGAATGCAGGAATAGAGGGTTGTTTACAAATACCTTAGCTGGGGAAAAAAAGGTCTGGCATCTCAGGGTGTAGTTATCTGTTAAACAAAGAGCAAATATCTGTGGCTTTGGAATGTAACACTGCAAAGACAAAGAAGGAGATGTATCTTCTCTAAACCCCAGAGAAATTAGAGCAGAACTGCAGGCTTTCTGAAAAAGGGGCTCCAGTTTAAATGGGTTGATGCTGGGATGACTGGGAGAGACTTTCTCACCTCCATTAGGCAATCAGTAACCTTAGAAAGAAGTTCTGCTGGCTTTCAAGTCCTTCCAGCCTTGAGAAACAGCAGGGTCATGTCTGTTTTAATATTCCATGGGTTTATACACCCTACAGTGACTTACTGAAACCTCTGTAAGTCAGGTACAGTACTAGCAGTGGCAGAACTGTTATGATTGTGTGGATAAACCATCCAATCATTTGCTTTAATTATGACAATACAAATCTGCTTGCTTTATGCAATGTTTGTCCTAAGATGAATCATGGTTACCAAAATTATCGTGTAGACAATTCTGTGTATAATAGCAGGCCAAGAGGTTAGAAGAGGAAGGGTTTCCGGGTTGGCTAGGAGGCACAAAGTAAAGCTACCAGATAAACAAGCCATAACTTCTGTCAAGAACCTATCAACAGATTCCCACCACATGCTCTGCAAATGGGCAGCTGTGCAGAGAAGTCCGTCTGAACCAGCGTCTCGAGCGCACCATGTTTTCCAAGCAATGTGGGCAGGGTGGCATTTCCAGCTCTAAATACAATCAATCAAGAGAGGCCTTCCCTGGGAAGACAGGATTTGGGCAGTCTCCAAGCTATCCAAAACATCAAGGGGTTGGATACTGGGCTTTGGTCTAAGCTCCTGTCTAATGAACTTCAGGAATGAATTTATAAGGATCCTTCTCTGGAGAGATGCTGACTGTGGGATCAAAGGACGGATGAGCCAACAGCTGGGCTCTGGCCCAAGGCTTTCATGCCATGCCCTACTCCCATTTGGACTTCCCCTAGGCAAGTCTCTTGGGGGAATCTGTTTAACTGATCTGCAGCAATTTCCATTTTTCTCCATCTGTAGAGACAAACAAGCACTTCTAGGCCTGTTTTAGAGTCCTCTTTTGGAGGAGACGGAAGTAAAACTGCTCTAAACAAAACCTTCACCACTATTTTGCTCCTGGATACTTGAACCCCATAGAGGGAAATTTGTTTGGTTGCTTTAAGGTCATGTCAGGAAGGTCTTACTAAGGACTACTGAGGGATCAAAAAGAAGCCAAGGGGTCTCCTGCAAGGCCTTCAAGACATCCCCAAGAATGCTTCTTTTGGGACTGGAGTTCACACTAGTCCTTGCTCTTTGGCTTTTCCTACTGAGAAGATTGCAGGTGATGTGCTTGGAGGAGATATGTTTGGATCAGAGCTCTTGGCACATGGTGTGTGGCTCTTGGGGATGGTCCTGTGCAGGGCCAGGAGTTGGATTCAGTGATCCTTGTGGGTCACTTCCAACTCAGGGTATTTTATGATTCCATTACCTTCTCATTGGGATGGCAGAAGCTCCTCTCTGTGAGCTTTCCCTGAGATTGCTGTGAGGTGAACAAGGACTTTCTCCTGCATGCAAACTCGGCTTTATTTCATCTGACAGGCTCTTTCTTGTTGCATAGCAGCTGGAAAGAAGAACCTCAGTCCTGAGCTGGGCTGTTAGCTGTACATATAGCTATGAAGGAAAAGCAAAATCCCTTGTGTTAGAACTCAGACCCATACCTCCATACCTAAATTAATCTGATCTCTGACACTATTGACAAGAATCATGAAGGACAGTTTCATGAACTAAGACCTTGATATCCTGCCAGCATTGGCTGCTTAGAAGAGCACTTAGAGAAGCTCACATCTCTGCCAGGGAAGTTTGGGTGCTTTTTGATGCATTTGAAGAAGAAGGAATCAGAAAGATGGGAAGTGTGTGAGTCATCATCCCATGATCTATTTGAAAGATATGTAGATGTGGTACTTAGGGACATAGTGGTGGCCTTAACATAACTGGGGAAAAGGTTGGACTTGATGGTCTTATACATCCTTTCCAACCAAATGATCCCACGATTCTATGGTTGCAGTGGATATTCTCCCTGGCATCCTCATTAAGCTCCAATAGCCGAACAGGGCCCACCACAAAGCACTGAAATACTACAGTGAAGTGATCGATTATTTCTTGTGTTAGAGGACGTGCTGCAATCCCAGTCTGCCCTGCCTGGGATACGCTGCAGAGCATGGGACATGTGCTGCAATGTGACATTTCAGATGGCACCACTTATTATAAGCCTCACCAGCCAGGCTTCCCGTGACAATCCTGCTCATCATGTAGCCAGCATTTACAATGGATGCTGATATAAGTCCATGAACACCCACACCCACACCACACCTCCTGCATCCCCAGCACCCTCTTCCCAAGGGTGTAGGGATAAAGACCCTCTTCCTCTTTCTCAGCACACTGGAGGCCTTCCTGTTTTCTACTGCAAGACCACAAAAGCTCAGATGAATGTGGGGAGATCACACTTGTCCCTTTCCTGGGCCTCACCATGGGAAGGCGATAAAGTGCCCTGCTTTAAAAGCTTTTTCTTCCTAAAATGGGAGTCTTCCAGCTCTGATCCAAGCACTGGCACCCTCCCCAGAGCTCCTGTTTTAGGACTAATTGTGTCCAGAAGGGGAAAAGCAAGCCAGCCCACATTTGTTTTCCTAGTCATCCTTTGCAGGGTATCACGTCCCTGCATTCCCTGTCTGTTTTCCCTTGTCCTACTTTCCTCACCCTTGTTCTTACTAGCCCTGCCCTTCATGGAACTCAACTTGTTGTTTAACCTGTTGGGTCTCCTTTCCTTCCTCCTTTATTACTTTGTGGCTTGGGTTCCTCTGCAATGTCTTCCTCATCTTCCTCTGTCATGGAATAGCTGTGGAGATCAGACCTGTCTTCTCCCAAATCCTTGCCCAGAGCCACTCCTGCCCTTACACCTGGAAGACAGGTACAGAAGAGCAGAGTGACCTGTGCTCATATTCCTAACATGGCAATTCCATTTTCCTCAGCCTTTCTGCCCACAGAGCCCACACCTGCTAGCAGTGCTTACTAATGTTGCTTAGCCTGACTAATGAGACTCTTGTGCACACATCTCAGAGAGACCAAACCCCAGAGGGACAAGGAAGGAAGAAATTGCCCTCGCACGTGGCTGTGTTGTTTCCTCTTGGCAGTTACCAAGAGGTTGTGGAGGAGGGCAAAGCTTGCTCAGAGCCCAGGAGGAAGCTAGGCTGGCAGATAACCCCACGTGTGGGGTCTGAGCTCATTTTCTGGTGCAGAATTTGAGATCTTCAGCTTTTCTGGGCCCTGATATGTTTGCAGTATGACTGAGGGTTGGCTATTGTACAGCTTTGCCTTGCTACAGGTTTCTGGGCTGTACCAGGAAAAACCTTGCAAAGACAGAAGTGCTTTGAATCATGGGCTGTGCTGGATACAATGCAGGTGAGACACACAGTGGGGAGAGAATCAATCATTTCTGGGTATCCTTCTCCTAGCATGACAACAGACTGCAGATATCTGTGTGTTGTGACTCAGGCTCATGGTCAGAGATTTTGTGTCCCAGGAATGACAGAGATTCCCAAGAAATACAGGAGAGATTTTTCACCATTTTCCTTTGCTGGCCTCTGGGCAGCTGGTAGAAGAGGATATTTCTAATTCGCTTTATAGGATTTTAGATGCACAAGAGAAGCACAGCACATCAAAGAGGAATGAATGCTGTAATTCCCTGAAAGGTCGGGGCTTTTTACAGAGCTCTTTATTGCTGTTAAGCTCTTTAGGGAACGCATTCTGTCTACCACAGACTCGGTGGTGGTAGTATGACATGCAATGCCCATCCATCCTGATTACTATTTCAGCCTCTAGGGAATGATCCAGATCCTGAAAGACTGCTAAGTACTGGATTTAATTTGAAATCATCGAGAATTTGGCATCTAAATCTTTAAATAGTCTGCATAAAGGACTGCCCTGCAAAAGCTGACTTGTGTGTGTGTGCTTTACCTTGGCAGTCTCTGCATGTATTCAGTGATGCATGGAATCACGCACATTGTCCTTGGAAACATCCCTATTTTGTCATGTGTGGCTGTTCTCATTAGAGAAAGGGCAGGTTGGAGTAGGCACAGGACAATTCCAATCTGTTGGTGATTAATTAGAGGCAACCCAAGGAGATACCCTGAGCAGACGAACGGTGCAGATCAGGGGGTGAGAGACCTTGCCCCACTCTCCAGAAACACAGAGAACTGAGGGATGCTTCAGCAGCAATGGGAACTGGCAGGTGGAAGGTGCCCCCCAAAACCATGCCATTTGGGGAAATATTTAGGAAATATAATAGAAATATGATGATAGCTGAGTTTTTGGTTCTGGTTTTCAACTTTGTGCCCTGAGCACAAATGGGTGATTTAAAATAGGACAGAAGTTTAGCAAGTACTGCACCCTGAGGAAAAGCAAGATGTTAAACAGTATGGATTAAATAGAAACCTCCAAAAAGTCACAAAAAAGTAGGTTAGTTTGTGAAAAAATGGATCTCTTTCCAATTTTCAGAGCCTGTTTTGGAACTGGTATAAAATGAAGAAGAACCGCTGAAAGCTCTGGATAAGGCAATAGGCATTAAAAATAAAGAGAACTATCCAGTCTCAGGAGGCTTTTATGGGGAGTGAAAAATACACTGACAGTAAGGAGGATTCAGACTACCACAAGTGAAGTTTACAGCAGACAGACAGAGCTTTGACTGAGATATTGTTTAGCAACTTAAAATTAAATCTAAACAAATCATCTTAGAGATTTTATACTGACCTCAAATGAACAACTGAACTGAGAAAGATGTTAAGACATTTCTGTATATGGCAAAAATACTGTTGATAGCAAGAGAATGGGAGGTGTGAATCTGTGGGTTGTTGGAACAAAGAAGCTAAAATAAGCTATGCACAGGGCCTGCACTTTTCCTACTGTTTCTCTGAGTAGCCTTGGCAAAACAGTGCTGTTAACAGCTCTGTGTATGTGACATACATTTTCATTACAAGCAGCTTGGGAGGCATGGAAAGATCTGAGCATGTGTGGTGGGTTGGTGAGCTTGAGTTTTCGGGAGTTTGCAGGGAAGTGCAGACCTCTGAGGCAACAAATTGCTTTCTCCAAGGGAGGGACTGGTGGAAAATGGTGTCAGAAATGTGAAGTGGCCAGCCTGGCTGAGAAGTCAGAGCCTGATCTATGTATGCTGATGCATCATTTGACAGAATTTGGCTGTGAGGTGCCTGTATCAGTGGCAGGAATAAGGAAATAGATGAGGCAGAAGGAAGCCATGGTATAATTGGGCCCTGGGAAGTGAAAGCATGACCAGGACAACAGTCTTACCTCCCATGGGATAGCGCCATAGTGTTGGTGGCCCCTCATCACCACCTCCTGGAGGGAAAATCCTCTTCACAGGAATAGAGGTCCCAGCAGAAGGGCACTGACTTAGCTGCATTGCTTGGGAAAGAGCTCACATTGCAGGTACTGGCAATTACAGACTCCACTGGAACAGGTACTGGAACACCCAGTTCCCTGTATTGCAGTGATATTGATGGTTCAAATTTTATACCCATTGGGCTGGTCAGGGCAATAGGGTAGGTGAAACATATATGTGTTGCAGGAGGCAAGCTCTTGCAAACTCTGTTGCAAGAGGCAGTTTGAGGCATTGTTTATGTTGTGTTTCTGTGGAATGGAGATGGCTGTACCACAGTCAGATCTCAGGGAAGCAGAGTACTCCAGGATGCTCTAGATTGGACCAATGCCTGCTCTTCTGACAGGTAACACCAGTGAGTGCTAGGAAAGGCTGATCACTAGACTTGATGAATTTATAGTAGCCTTCAAGATGGAGTGGTCATAGATGTGAGTGAGGAAATGTGGAGCAACAACAACAGTTATTGCTGTTCATGCCACAGGTTTTGCAGTTTTCCTAGGATAATTTTTTTTTTTGCATTTGCATTGTTTCATTGATATGATGTAATCTAAAACATTCCCCCACCACTGGGGCTAGAATTTTGCAGCATCCTTAGCTTCTTTAGGCCTTTAAGAGACTTTAAACATGGCTCTTTAAAACATCTTAGTGAGTTTGTCCTGGGGTGAATTATTTCAACCTAGATGTCTGAGATGCATTATTTTTCTGTGCTTGGAAGTATTGGCTTTTGAGTGACTGTGTGGATGGACTGCTGGGAGAATTAGGACAGCAAGCCCTGATATTACAACATGCCAGGAAGAAAAACCAAACCAGAGTAGTATAGCATCATAGTCTGGTTCTGGTTTTTATCTTGGCTGTTCCTCAGGGAGACAGAGCAGAACAGCAGAGTTTGCTGGGATTCATGTTCATTTTCACAGATTTTTGTATATTCATCTGCAATTCAGGGGATTTAGTGATCCAAATACAGATGGAACATATCCTTAAAGTCTCCCCAACGCAGACAATGTGTATGCAAAGATATACATTGACATGTATTTTTTCTTATACCCAAGAGGAGACTTCACTGCTTGACTTCATCTCTTCCCTGAGAAGGTTCAGACTTTTTAAGGAACAAATGAGTAGTCACTAGTGACATGTGGGCTAGAATACTTTCTTTCCCATTCCATTGGCATTTTAAATCTTTGTAATGGATAGCTCTGGAAACATCCTTCTTGTCCTTTATTCTTAGGAATATAGGCACAAAATCTTTCATTACAAACCAGAGCTATCCTGCTTTCTAAGTCATCCTAGAAGTGTTGCATTATGATGACAAACATGCAAAGAAAACCACAGTAAAGAGTTTTGCTAGCAAAATGTCTGTATTAAAATACAAAGAAAACTTCCCTGCTGGGAACAGTAATTAATGGACACTCTTTTGTATGGTACTAGCATTGTAGGTTCCATTTCCAAACAGACCACAATGTTCTTGAGGAATAAATTCCACCACTGTCAGTCTGAACCTCAGCCTAAAACACAAAGAGTTCAAAAACTATAGTATTGTGCATCCTATCAATATTCCAGCATCATGGCACTGGCTTACTGCAACGTGTCCCATCAGATGTGGGTTATATCTGAACACTGCTTGGTGATGGCAAGCTCAGAGGGCTTCCTATTGTGTTTGAGAAGGCGATGATTGCGTTGGAGCCCTTGGAGTTTTTGTTCATACCCAGGATGTCTGCATTAGTTTGCTCTGGCTCGGTTTTCCTGAAGATGTTTTTCATGGTTGACTGGAAGTTATTGGTGACAAAGCAATAGACAATGGGGTCCATGCAGCTATTGAGGCTACTCAGAGTCACTGTCACATGGTAGACGAGGAGGCTGACGTTGTGGGGCATGTCTGGGTTGATGGAGATTGTGACCTGTAGCACGTGGAAAGGAGTGAAGCAGATCATGAAGATGATGAGGACGGTGATAAGGAGCTGCACAGCCCTCATTCTCCTCTCCCGACTCTGGTGCATGAGGCTGGGCTTGGACAGGGCACACATAATCCTGGTGGTGAAGAAGATGATTATGATGAGGGGGAAAAAGTACTCGCAGACCATCAGGACCAAGATCTTGGAGAGGCAGCACTCTGCAAACCGTATCGCCATGGTCAGGATGGAGAAAGTCACCACAGTGGCAAAGATCCAAATGAAGATGCAGATCCCCTTGGCACAGGTGGGGTTCCTCCATTTACGTGAGGCTTCCACCTGCACTATTGCCAGGTAGCGGTCAACGCAGATGCACGTCAAGAAGAGGATGCTGCAGTACATGTTGACAAAGTAGCCAAAGATGTGAACCAAGGAACAATTCTTGCAATCCCCTGCACTGTAGAACATGATGATCCGGACAGGCAAGGAAAAGCCCACCAGGAGATCAGTTACGATCAAGTTGATGGTGTAAATAACAGAGGTGGTTTTTGTCTTGGTACGGAAGCAGAAGACATACAGTGCCAAGCTGTTCAGCACAACACCCACCAGGAAAATGATGGCATTGACTACCATCAGGACAATCCACAGGCTATAAAAATCTGTGAACAGTTGTTCATCTGAGTGGATGAACTTAGAGAACCTGTTGATGTTGGAGTTAGGTTGCTCAGTGGAGTTGATGGAGTCAAAGGCTGGCAGTTGGGTGGAGGAGGTCGGCATGGTCACTGACTTCCAGCAGTCTGGAAGAAAAGAAATGGAGGTATAGTGATAAATATGTCAGCATTCCTTAGGGCTCAAAATCTTGTCACTTAAAAACATTTTAACCAATGTATTTGCACATCCTGAGTAGTAGATCCCCATCTACCAATATTGGATTATTATCCCCATTTTATTTTAACCAATATTATTATTATCCCCATCTACCAATAATTGCAAGGAAAATACNTCCCCATCTACCAATATTGGATTACCAATAATTGCAAGGAAAATATCTGGGCTTATAATTAGTGTCTTGCAGTGGTTCCAGATGCATGTTTTAGGGAAGAGACATCCCACTTCAAGTTTCTCTTCCTCTTCCTTGTACAAAAATGATTTTAAGGCCAGAAGACCTTTGCATAACCATAACGCCAGCATTTGATTCCTAAAATATCATATCCCTTGCCTTGGGCAGGTGATCCCATTAGAGAGTTACATGCAGCAGTGTTGTCAGGAGCTGTAAGATTTCCCTGAAATCAAAGAAAGGCTGAATTTTCTGAGAAAGCAGAAGCAGGTTTTGTGGCATCTTCTAGAGATCTGTGTTCACAACAACAGCAGCCAGAAGATTTCAAGCTAAGGGCATAAGCCACTAGTCCTGCCAGGGTTTGACAGTTTAATTTGCAAATCTTTCCTGACTTATACACTATTTTAAACTGATTTGTATATTAAAAAGATTAAAAAAAAAAGACCCAATATATACAGAGACTTGGCTGGTTTCAATAAAAATAAATGGTTGAAAAATGTCTGGAATATCTCAAAGTGGCTGGGCAGGGCTTTGAGGTTAAAAAAATCAGCTTGGATCAGCAGAGAATGATGCTGAAAGAGTTGATTTATGAGGGTTTGAAATCCCTGATACCAATGAGCCAAGTGCAGAAGGACTGGGAGAAAAGGAGCTGCAAATACATCTCCCAGTGCTCACAGAACTGCACTCTGCCTGGGCTGGGTGTTTCACTGTGGAAGTCTGGAATTGCTGAGGGAGTCAGAATGTCCAGCTCCCCCAAGCATACCTTATCCTCTGGCAGCTTTTTTTTCCCCTCCTCTAATCTTTTTTGCTGCTTATGGGAATAAGTAGGATGGCCCAAAGGTGCTCTATCACCTATGAGATGCTTCAAGCTGTTGGTGGCTGTGTACAAAGTGGAGGAGGAAGCTACTTAGGACAAAAGTGAAAAGTGGATCCTGAGGAGAGTCCCTGCTGGCCGAAAGAAAATGTTTTGCAGGGACAGTACTAACTGAGTCCAGAGAACACCACAGCAGCTCTGAGCCTGTCTCATGAGTGCCAAAGCTGCCTTCTGCCTGCCCACCATGTCTCTGCATTTTCTGCATACAACACTCCTAATGTGTCTCACCAGTGTTTGGCCAATTCAAGATCAACAGTCCTCATGGGATGCTACAGCCTAGTTGTGATTACTCTGCTTTGTTCACTCAAGCCAGGTGAGAGTGAAGCAGAACATTTGTTGAGAAAAAGCAGAGATTAGGACTGAGAATTTAGAAGACCAGGTGTGAAAATTCTTGGAGAAGTGACTTTGCCATCATGATGGATCTTGGGTTTGTTAGCCTGGAATCTGGGCATTGCTCTAGTTTCTTCTTGCCTCCCAGTCTGTGGAAGTGGTTTGAAGGAAAAAGCTGGTTTTTAATGTCCTTGAGCTCAGAAGGATATTTCTAATCAAACAGCAATTTCTTTTATTTAGGTAGATACTGAAGCCCAAGGAATTGAATTGTCCATTGGAATGGCTGATGTTCAAACATAAAGCCCTCCTGAGATCCAACCTAGTGCCACAATACACTGCAGGACTGAAATCCTGAAGCCTGGGGTCAGGCCACCTGTAATGCCCCAAAGAACTACTGGGCAAAGAGGAACAATCTAGTTTCTGTCCCCTTTTCCCTCTAGGCTATCTCCAGCAGAAACCAGGCACTGGAACATCATCTGTTTTGGGAATGATCAGATTACCTCACCCTGCACTGAGCTCCGGTGGCAGCCAAAGTAGCACACATGTTCATGGCGTTTTGTCTGGGTCTGACTGAGCCTGCAGACTCCTGAGGGAGAGTCTTGTCTCTTTACATTTTGTGCCAAACACACTGTCAGAGAAAAACAGGAAAAACTGGCCCCAAAATAGGCTGAAGGTAGTGGAGTTGCAAAGTCTGTCACCTGAGAAAGATGCATGGGGACGATACAGAATCCTGGACCATTTTCTACTGAATTCCTAAAATTCTTACCATCTTCTCTGTTTGTTTGTTTCACTCTTTAATTATGAAAACAAACTGAAATGAGCAGATGCCTGGATCTGCTCCCAGCTTTCGCTTTGCAGATGCTATCAAGAGGAGCACTGTGGAAGCCAAGGAATAAAGAAAGACTTTGATGCCCCTGGAGTGCAGTGTGAGCTTGTATATCTGTGTTCAGACACATATATGAGCAAGGGGAGAAGACAAAATCACCCATCCCATCCCTGAACTTGCACTAAATTCTATTGAATTGCAAATGCATTTGTCTTCTCATTGTAATTGCATGGCACTGGCTGTTTGCTCTGATTTTGCCTCTTGTTAGTAGCTTGCCTCTTCTGGGAGATTTTTATTCAGAGATCCCTTATCACAAACACCTGATATTCATTATTTTGCCTTTCTTGTCTCAATGCAATCAGCAATTCCAAATACATTCAAATGTTCCTCATCCCCACAATGCCTTTGAGGGATGTAGGAGATGTTACAGACAAATAGAAAATTAAAATAATCAGCATATATAATGTCCTGGCTTACATAGCCACCTTTTCCACTGAGCCCCATGTGCAAGGAAATAAACTCCAGATACTGTAAACTGATGAAAAACAACAGGTAACATTGTGTTTGCCAAACTGAATATACAAAGAAGTGCTGCATTAGAGCTTTCCCAGTCCATTGCTGCTCTATCTGAACTCAAAATCCAAACAACTACATGAAAGAAGTCCCAGCAAATTTAATTAATCCTGAAGATTTCCTCCCTGACAGTCTGTGGAAAAGCTGCCTCTTGGGCTGTGGTGGGAAAAATCTTCCTCTAATCAAATTGTTACTGATGGATGTTTGGGTGAATGGCCTCTTCCTTTCTTTGTGGGACTGCTCTCATCTCATGGTTTACAAGCAGAAAGGATGGAGAACTGGACTAGCAAAGCAACAGAATTCCTCTGAGTGTTTTTAATGAGATGGAGCTGGACCAAACCCCCAGTTTACAGCTGCTAAGGATTTTTCCACTGTGGGACTCCAAGCCCGTGAGAAAGGTACATTGCCCCATTTTGCAACACAGAAAGGCAGCCTGACCTTGTGTCTGAGCAAAGCAAAACATTTCCAAAGATTTTGAATTCTTCCCCTCTCCAAGTCCAAATACTATCTCAACCAGGTCTCTTTCTCTACCATCAGACATACTCATGCAAGTGTTAAAGTGAGTAATTTCAGCTACTCATCACCATGATGTGGTGGCATATGGAAGTCAGTGAGGAGCATGGCTAAATTAATCAGCTTTGCAGCCTCTGCAAACCTTTATTTTGCTGTGTTTTGCACTATTTATTACTCGTGACTATGGCATGAGCTCATGCAGAGCTGCAAGAACCACCTTTACTTATAGAGCAAATAGACTTTGGGTTAACCCCCTTCCTAAAATCCTCAAAGAGCTTGGAGCTTAGCCTACTTCATACCTTCCTGAGCTCTCAGCCCCCCAGATTTCCATGCAATCCCTGTTTCTTGGAGCTGGCAGTCTGCAAAGCCCAAGATGGGTAAACACGCATCCTTTTGAGTGCTGTCTGACTGTGCCAGTTGGCCTAGGCTGTTATATTATACCTCTCAAGCTGGATTTTGTCTGTCTGTCTGGGAAACTGTGGGTAGCATTTCCTTAAAAGTACAGCAGGAATCTGGGTAGAAATGGGATAAAGGGAGGGACAGAGAATGGAGGTTGACCTGCTTTCCCTCGTTCTGATAAAGGTCCCTGCTCAGCACGGGGAGAGGGGAACTTGCTCTGAAATACTTTCTCATTGTTGTGTGATGCCACCAGTTCCATCATTCTTGGCCAAATAGGAAACAGATGGTCACTGTGCTGAAAACAGGTCCTGCAGCCTCTTCCCTCACTCACTCACTGCTTGGCGTCACACTTTTTAACTTAGCATGGGCAGCTCAGTGCTGTGTCTGCTCCAGGAGGAGATCCTTGATCATCCCATATTCTACTTCACCCAGCCTTGTACTTGGTGACAGCCTTAAGGCTCACCCTGACCTTGCTGAAATTAAAGGGGTTCACTTCCTTAGCCCAGGGGACTTTTGGATCTGGCTCAGCAATTCAAGTAATAGGATACAAAAGAAAAGGCAGGTCAGACAACTGAGTTTTGTCCTCACTGCATGCCAAAAAAATTATTTATTGGTGTGTAGAAAGGATCTCTGTGTGCAGACCTAGAGAACACCAGAGCCACACACTGGGATTGGAAAGTTGAAAAGGACGTTAACAAGCACGAGTGTAATTTAGTATAAACAGCTTCAGCTTTTCTCATCTCCCTGTCCTGCACTGGAACATCTGATATGGCAACCTGGCTCCTCTATCATCCTCCCTGTTCCCCTCACCCTGTCCTGCCTGCTGGTGTTATTCTGCTGCCTGGGGTGGCAGCAGTGTGTGTTTAGCTTTTCAGCCTTCCTGTGTTTAAAGTTCCCTGGGTGATTTATCATTATATTTATAAATGAAGGGTTAAACTCGCTCTCTTTCAATTTAAATTGTATGATTCTCCTTCTGGCAAGCTCTCACTCAACTCTGGATCAAACTGGCCAAATATGGTGTTTTTGTGCATGTCGACCTTGCCCTATACGTGGTAGAGCTTGCTCTATGTGTCTCGTGCTCAGCCTTGGGAGGGTGGGTTTGCTGACAGGGGGAACAGAGAGAGAAAGGGAGAGAAAGGGAATGAATCCAGCTGCTGAAAGGACAAAGCTGGTGCCCATCTGGCCCTTGGGCTGTGAGGAGAGAGATAATTCTGGGGGAAACAGATTTTACTCCGAAGCAGAAATGGGGCTATTCTCAGGGCAGGTGAGATCCCATTTTTATGGGCATCAGATCTCTGCTCTCACTTGATTCCTGGGCATTGAGGTCTCCTCTAAACCTCTGGGTCTGAGGGTGGCCAGAACAAGTGTGTGAAACACTCACCTTCTGGGAAATTGCAGTTAGAAATTGCCAAATCCAGAGCAGAGCTGGATTATTCCTTCCCCTCCAATGCCATGGACATAAAAGGGACTTTGGAGACATAAAACACATAGTTTTATGAGTGTCAGATTAAATGACACCTGATTTCTTGCAGTCTCATGTCTCACAGTGGCTTGCAGGGCTGGGGGAATGCTTTGCCCTGCTTGAGATGCTTATTATAACTTTTTCCCATGTGGACACTTGGCTGCCTTAATGAGCACTCACATTCCAGCTCTTCCCTTGGCTCCAACACTTGTTTGACTTTCTTCTTTCTTTGCTGCCTAATTTCCTGAAAATTGAGGTGATCTTTCCCTTCTGCCAAATTCTAGTTGAAATTAGGCAGCAGATTGAAAAACATTAGGAGGACGGAGGAAATCGGAGCTGACAACCACACAAACAGGCACTGAGAGTGATCCTTGTTTCCTCTAATGTGAACCTGCAAGTCATTTGTTAACACTCTCCACCACACATCCTTTCATTTCTTATTCCCTGCAAATTCACAATTGCTTTGGCATTGAAACACAGCAAACAGAGCTGGATGGTTTCTGTGAAACAAAGAGAGTATTGCCTGCTTCTCGTTGTTTTCCTGAAGAGAAATAATTTCAGATTTATGCCAAACCATGGGAGAACCAGCCTGACTGGGACAGATGATAGCTAATTGCTGGGTGATGGCACTATTCTGCCATGGTCTGCTTGCCCATGTGTCATAAAGAGTGTGATGGTCAGCAAGTCCTACCTTGTCTGGTGGTTTGAATGGTCATGTGCTGAATTACAGCTTTTGTCTGGAATCACAGAATCACAGAATATCCTGAGCTGGAGGAGACCCACAAAGATCATAGAGTCCAACTCCTGCCCCTGCACAGGACCGTCCCCAAGAGTCACACCATGTGCCCAGGAGAGTTGTCTAAATGCTCCTTGAGCTCTTTCAGGCTTGGTGCTGTGGCCAGTTCTTGGGGAGCCTGTTCCAGTGCCCAACCACCCTCTGGGTGAAGAACCTTTTCCTAATATCCTACCTAAACCTACCTGGACACCACTTCAGGCCATTACCTCAGCTCCTGTCACAGGTCACCACAGAGAAGAGATCCATGCCTGCCCCTCCTCTCACAAAGAAGTTTAAACTTCAGTGAGGTCTCACCTCAGTCTCCTCCAGGCTGAACAGACCAAGGCACCTCACCTGCTTCTCATACAGCTCCCTCTAAAGATAGATTAACCTCCCGACACTGACTTTTGAATCTCCAATCTTGGCCATGAGAATCAGATTTCCCATCTGGCAAGGGGGAAAACTCATATGTCCAGTCTCAGGCATAGGGGTAATCCTTCAAGACCTGTAAGCAATCACAGACTGAGGATGTGTGGAGGCTGATGCAGTGCTGGTTGTTGGGCTGGTGTTGTTGATGTGCTGTTGAGCTGTTTGCCTCCTGCCTGAGACGCCCAGTTTGCCTCTGTGTGTTCCTCCATCTCCAAGGCCCTCCTGTGGATGGGCAATGGATATTGCTCTATGTTGTGATCTGAGCTCCACCCACCACACCCAGTTCAATGCTGTGCACACACACGGGTGGACCCTTTGCTCTCCATGGGCCCAAGGCCAAAATCACATCATTTGAAGGTGAGGGACCCACATCCCTAGCTCATTTTGTGACAAGAAATAGTCTGTGGGTGCCCAAGCAATGATTTAGTCCAGCAGGTCACCCTAGGCCATGAGGGACTGCTGCCAGTTAGATGAGGGAGAGCACAACTCTCCAAAGTGCATTCCTCTTCTCTGCGGAGCAAAGTGACCCAGATGGGACTGATGCCACTTGGCTTGGACCGAATGCCAACTCTCTGCATCCAGGCTTGAACCTGCTGCTTAAAACCTAAAAGGTGACAGATCACAGTCCTGGATACCCCAGAGACAATCTATTTAAAATTTGGAAAGGTCTGCATGGTCCTCCCTCAGCCCTTGTCCTGAGCATGCAGGAAAACACTGAAATGAAGCTCCCAGGGGTACACAGAGGAGGAAATTCACATACTGGCAGATTTCTTATGAGTTTATACCTCCTCTATGGCCATTTACAGCAGCAATGCCTCAGTCTTTGAAAGAAGGAGCCCTGATGTGCATGTGCAAGCAAAAAGAGAAGTGGGATTGTACATACTTCGCCTCTCCAGACCTACAAATATCCACTCAGCAGTGGTGGGCACCTAGAGGTTTCCCAGCACATCTCTGACGAGGCTTGCTAGTACTGATCACCTATGAGAAAGGTAATAATAAAGGGGGTTTGACTCTTTTTGCTAATTTATTCCACACTATATAGAAAAGTCCCTCATGAAACATTTGGATGTCTACAATGCCTTACCAATTCCACTGTATCTTTCATGTCCCTCTTTTCTGTGTTATCAGATCTCAGCCTTGCAGTGACAGAAATGCTAAGTGTCTTGGTGAATGCTCTATCAATCATGCTGCTAGCATTTAAAAGACCAATATCTCATACCCTGTCAGGGCTCGTACCAAGTGCCATCTGTCACAAGGGAGCATGGAGTGACATCTCTGCAGTAGGTGCTGTGTGTTTCCAGCTCTGTTACTTTCAGAGAAATCAGAGCATGACTTCCTGAGTGTATCCCTCTCTGTCCCTTGTGGACCATTATACGCGAGGGGAAAACACGTATTTTTGAGTGAATTTTTTTCTGAGAGAGATGATTAGCTTTTTTTTTTTTTTTTAAGTTACATCTTAAACAAAACATATAGATTTGGACCCCTATTGGTCCAGACAGTAAAGATGGATTTGAGCCTGTCTTCTTGGGAGGTTGTAACAGTAAAAGAGAAATGCATTTGATTTTATAGGGATTACAGTAATCCATCGAGCGTTTCCAGGGTGCCTGAGACAAAGTGCTAGAAATGTCAGTTTGGAATAACAGCTATTGTGGCTCTGTGCAAGCAGAACTGTGCAGTGAAAATTACCATATAGGCACATGCAGGAACTTCACAGGCAAGTGCAAAAACAATAACTGGCCTGTGCACTGCTGCTTGCTTTTAAGAAGGAAATTTTTAATTGCAAATTTAGCACTCTTTGAGCACTTTCTCCTTTTTCTGCCTTCAGCTGCCTGCTTACTCTGTCCTTTGGCAAGAAGCTGAGAAGGGCAGTAAAAGAACAACAGCAGAGTTCTACTGTTGGGGAAAAAACTGGGCTCCTGCACAGCCAGGGAATGCAGGACTGGTGAAACAATGCTCACACTCAGGGAGACAGGGCACCAGTGCAGGTAGCGATGCAGGTGTACCAGCTCTGCCTCCCAGCACTCACTCCAAGCTGTGCTGCTCTCTTGGCTTCAGGGAGAAACTGAGGCACAGAGCCATGTGTGGTCTTGGCCCACGGACTGCAGCGAGGTGGGAGACCCAGTTATTGAGGCATCCCAGGATGGACAACCATGTCTTAACCCTTTGGGAGGCTAGTTTCTCTGGTTTCCTTAGCAAGGCACAGATGACAGTGCTGTGCAGACCCCACAGTGCCTTCAGAGTTCCGCAAATTTTGGATTCACCAAGTTAACCTGGAAAAGCTCAGTGTTGTTGGTGAGTGTGTTGCTATGAAAGCAGGGAGCATTTCTGCAGGGGTCTGTTAAGGACCTTGGAAAGGATCTGCTTTCTCCTCTACTAACCCAGCAAGTAGGTTGAGAGAGGGAAGACAGCACCTCTTCTAGAGCTGAGCTTGCACCCTGCTGCATCGCCAAACAGGTAAAACATCCCCACATGCAGCTGACCCCATTCCAGGCAGTGCACCATCTCTTCTCCTGGCTTCCAAAACCTTCCTGAATGCATTTCACCAAAATTTAATTACACTGCAATTACACATATACAAACGACATCACCCCCCTCCTCACAAGAGCTGTCACAGTACTTTTCAAGGAGGGAAAGCCTGCAACTTTGCACAATTCCGTTACCCTCCATCTCCTTGAAGAACAACCAAATATCCTTACACTGCCCCAAATCCCAAAAGCAAAGAAAGTCACAAGGGGGAAACTCCTTGCAGCCCCTACTAGCTGCTGGCACAGCCTGGCTTTTCGGATCAGGCACTTTCCAAGGCAATTCCACACCTGCTGCATGGACAGAGCCAGAGACTTCCCGAGCTGCTCATCCACGTGTTCAGTGCAGGACCCTTTCCACTCCCACCCCTTCCAGGGCTCCCTGTTGCAATAGCCACGACTCAAAGTCCAATATCCAGCAAATCCTTCCTGGCCCCCCACTGCCTTCAATCCCATACCCCCTCTTTGTCTCTGACCAATATCCCAAAGCATTCCCTGCAATGGTCCCTGCAGTGTATTCCTGCATGAAGGACTGACTTACCTCTGGCCCGATCTCCCTTCTATGTTAGAGGAGCTGCCGGTAAGAAAATTTCCTTGTGGACCTGAGTGCTATCAGCCCAGGAAAGAGACATCTGTTCCTACAAGCAGAACAACTGGAGTGACTACAGAATATGAAGAAATGCCTAATCTGTCTCTTGCGTTCTCTCCCTCTCTTCCCCCTCCCCACCCCCCTTCTAAATATAGCCTTGCAACTAATGGGAAAAAATATACACTACCAAAAAAAAAATATTTCCACTTGTCTGTAGTGTTCAGAATTTCTCCCCAAACATCTGGCTCCTTGCCCTAAATCTCTCTGAAATTTATGAAGTGCTGTAAATGCTGAAGAGGGCTCCAGCCGTACTCACGGTGCTAATGCTTGAACATCTCTAGTAAACTAAAACTGATGTCACTGCCCTCAGGTCAATTTTCTTATGTCTCTGTGGGAACAAAATCTCTTTGCTGGGAACTCACCAGCTCAAGGCCACTGCAATGCCACCACCATGTGTGACATGAGGAGAATACCCCTCTTTTCGTCTTCCTGATGTGAACTGGGAGCAGAGAGAAGCATCCCTGGCAGCTGCAGGAAGGTGCCGAACCAAATGCCACAAAGCCTGTGATGTGCTTTGAACCAACCCAGCTCCAGACCCTGAGAAAACCCCTGGCACAGGGAACCAAAGGGTGACCCTGCACACTTTTGTAGTGCTGCTGCAGTCATTTGGGAGAGGAGATAATGAGATCTATCCAGGGCTGAAATGGCTGAGCATGGATGACAATACAGAGTCTGAGGCTCCACCAAGGAGCCCTCCAACATGTTCCTCCATCCTCATACAGACCTTCCCTACTGGTGGTAGAGTCATTGTGGGTGTCAGGTGTCTCTCAGAGTGGGGATTTAAGTATCTCTACACCCTTGGCTACATGAGAAGAGGCTGACATTGTACAAAGCATAGTGAATTATCCCATTTTTGAGATGGGTCAAATCACACGGCTAGAGCAGCTTTCAAGACATGTCTGCTGATCAACGCACTGAGGACTCAAAATCCCCCAAGTTCCATCTCAAGTTCCACTTCTTGCTCTAAACTGGTACCTAAACACAATCTTTTTTTGGGGTTTGCACAGATGTTCTCCCCAGGAGCTTTTTAGTAGCTTTAGAGATTTCCTCTGGGAGAAAAGGCAGAAAAAAAGCGAGAGTTTACATCAAATTTAATTGTTTAGAAATACAGAGAGGATGGATGCTGGATTTTAGTATCAGCCCTGGCCTGCATCACACTTTAGATAAAGACAACACTGGTGCCAATGCAATAAACACGCAGGATATGGCCTGTCACAACATGACAGGATCAACTGAGAGGCATTGAATTCCAGGTCAAGAGGCCAAATCCATAAATAGAGGAGAGGTAAACTCCACACATGCATGTCTCACTGGAGCACAAACAGTAGCTATGGCTATTAGAGAAGGTTGACCTCATTTTCTGGAATTACTTTTTCACCCTTGGATCTTTCCCAGGAAGACTGAACTGATCCTTTTTGTCTGGTTATTTTATTGATTTTCTATTTTGAGTTTCCTCATATTGAGGACCAGACTGTTCCCCCAGTTTCAGGAACATCCTCCTTGGATTTATGAGCCCCCTGATCCAGGGGACCTGATCCAGGCATTCCATAACTGATCTCTAGCTCAGGCATATGCCTGAACATTCGTTTCTCACTTATGTTTGGGAAACAAGTGTGATCGGAAAGTCTTCATGAGCCCTGTCTGGGTGATCATCTTGCCTTCAGTTCCCTCCATCCTGGCAGTTTAACAGGGGTAAAAACAAAGAAAAGAAACCAACCCATGGTCTAATGTTGGGCAGGGTGGGTGAACTTGGACCCTATCGAGGCACTAGGACAGGTTTCCCAGGGAAGCTGTGGCTGCCCCATCCCTGGAAGACTTCAAGGCCAGGCTGGATGGGACTTGGAGCAACCTGGTGTAGTGGCAAGTGTCTCTGCCGTGGCAGGGGGTTGGAACTAGATGGTCTTTAATGTCTCTTCCAACCCAGACCATTCTAGAATTCTATGATTTTATCATTCTCAATGCCTATGGTGGCAAATGCTTAAGTTTCCCCCAGCCTGTCAACAAAATTTTTATATTTAGGGAATGACTCTCTGAAGTCACAAATGTGAGACTGTAAGAAAGAGAAGACTTTTCTCCAGGATGAGTTATTGGTACCTGCACTCTGTCCACCTTCTCTGGGAATGTCTGGTCTGTCCTATGTGAGGACTGGTTTGGTTTTATGCTTCCACATGATACATGAGAGCTGTGTTCCCATCCCTGTGCACGGGATAATCAGTGCCCTGCACTCCCCCACTATCCCAGCCTCTCCCTCCTTGCTGGATTTAGAGCTAGGCTCTGAGTGGCAACAGCTGCAAAGTTTCAAGTTGTGCCTGAGATAGTGCAGAACATGCCATATTGGGAAGCAGATGCTGCTGTTAAGGTGGAGAAGGCACATCCGGGCTCAGGGCCATGCTTTGTCCCAGACCTGATTCCCACACTCAACTTCAGGAGGAGTTGCAACCACAGCTGATAAATAAAGAGCTTCTATCATCTCTTGATTTTCAGTCATTTATCATCCTCCCAGAGGGAGCGAGAAAGGCAGGAAAAAAAAAGAGTAAAGCTTTAGTAAATGGAAAATTTTCAAGCTTGTTCATTGAATATACAACAGTATTAAATACTGGAGTGAGATTGTAGGTGGAAGAAGGTATTGGCTCAGTCAAAATCAGCATGTAGAAGGACTAATAATGACATCAGGGAAGGATGCTACTAGCCCATGGTAATTCCTAGCAATCCCTTAACCTTGCCACATAGAATAGGGCTCTAGTTAAAAGTCTTCTGTGGCACAGTGCAGAAAAGCAGAAGGCCAGACAGCTCTTGAGGAAGGCGGAGAGAAAGCTGATACCACACATCCCTCTGGGGAGATGTGTCCTGTTTTTGTCAGGAGAAGGGTGTATTCTTCCAGTCCTATTCAAAAAGGGAAACTGGGCATCCTTTGATCCCCTGCTGTGGGAGAAGAGATTGAGATTGGGCACTGCATAATGAACTTTAACAGAGCTGAGACGGGCTCAAGGCACACGGCCAGATCAGCTTTCAAGAGGTCTCTGTTGACCAGCTCTGCAAGGACCCAAATCCAATGTCTAAACGTGCCTTTGTTTTTTAGGAAGCTGAATTTAGATTCTGTTATACTCAACAGATCCTCACAAATGAATTATTTTCTTCAGCAGTGAAGGAGAATTCTTACCCAAGAAAGTGTTGGACATGGACATAACAGTTCAGAAAACTGAGGAGCCTTTGCCCACGATCATGACTGTGTGCAGGTCACCAAAGAGTGGGATCCTTGCTGCATGGAAGACACTGAAGGGTGGGATTTTCACTGTCCTTTCTGGAAAACCTCTTTTTAGCAGCAGGCTTGATGGAGAGGCAACAATGTGAGCTTCCCAGGCGAGTAACCCTTTGCCATGGCAGATAAAGTTAATGGCATGGAGGAGAGTTTACACCCATTTTACCCTTTCCAACTGCTCCTCCTTCTGGTAAATCTACCCTAGAATATCCTCAGGCCTTAAAAAGTGCTGGAAAACATTAATGTCTCTATGATATGCACTGCCCATGAGCCCTAAAATCTTAATTGTCCACAGTCTCCAAGGCTATTATGGGATGCTATGAATCAGAACTGACCCAGACAACCATGTAGGTTCTCACAGGTGGACCAGGCGTGGAGAAATTTCTGCACTGGACCACCCTCCAGGAGTCACCTTTGATTTAGGGGAAATATGTGGGCAACAGGGCTCTCCCCAAATATGTAGGAACTTTCCACCTAGGTCAGGTGTTCTTCAACCCCACCACACTTCCTTATCATAAAGAAGTGTCATGTGTGTGGGAACAAACTCCTCTTTGGTGGCTCTGGAACTGGTACGAAGTAATATCATGGCAAATGGGCAGACCCTGAAAGTAGATCCAGGGTTTTTCTGGTGCTTTTGGTAGAATCCAAGGGAAGTCCAGTTGAACCTTGAAGACTGAGGCTGGCATCTGTCTCCAGCCTGGCTTTTAGCTTGTGGCCCTTACTTATTTGGAGCCAAAGAGAGCAACATGTGGCTTCACCTGCTGGGCTATTGAGAAGTCATTCTTTGCTGTTCTTTTGGTGATCCAGATGTGTCATTCTGGGACATCTGGGAGATCCTGGGACTGCTTTGGGATCTGAACCCTGAGACATTCACACTGGTTATGCCTAAGGTACAGCTGGAAGGACTGGAGGAAAAGACCTGAGCTCTCTCTCTTAATTCTTAGACAGAATCTGTTTCAAGGGATGACCTTTGTCCCTTTCCTGCAATGCTGGGATAGAAACACCAAATAGACAAAGAAATGTGAACTACTTATCCCTGGAGAAGGAGGGCTTGAATTGCTCCCCCAGTGATATTGAATACCCCCAGGACTTTTTATCTGACTGTCAGCATGGCAACAGAGGCTGTGGAGAGCCACAAAAGATGGTCCAGCTGGCTCTCTTGATGGCATCTCAGCAGGGTCTAGAGGCAGCTGTACCTTCCTGACGTCAGCAGCTCTGCAGGACACGGTCTGTGTCCTCTGCCAACTGCTCAGAATCACAGGCACTTCCCAGCACTTGCTGGACTGTCACTTGCTGTCCTCAGAGGACTGCAAGGGCTGGGGGCCACCATAATTTTGTATCCCTGCCTCTGAACAGGCTCCCCATCTGTGTGTTTGTGCAAGGAGGGAGATCAGACTCTCACCATATGAGGCCTCTGCTGATGGGATCCAGCTGTGATTCATCTGCTTGATGAGGGACAGGGAAAGACAAATGGTGCCCTAAAATGATGGCCATGGCTCCTGTTGAGTGAGTCAAGCACGGGGGAGGAAGTGTGTAGGAGCCAGTGTCCTGCCTGCCTGACTGCCTGCTGCGTATTTGGGAATTGGCTTTGCTGACCACTGGCTCCCCCTCAGTTTTTCTCCCCAGGCTGTGGCGTTTTTGCTGATGGACCTGTTGAGCTGAAAGAAAAATGAAGATGTCTGCAGTGCACAAAGAGCTGCTCCTCTGGGCAGCCCTGAGGTCTTTCCTGAGTGGTTTGGAGCACATTGGTCCTGCCTGTCTCCAGTTCTTGCATGACAAGGGGTGTGAAGTCCCTTACCTGTTATAAATGCAGCCTGTGAGGGTAAGCCAGGATCCCTCTCTCCATCCCAGTCTGCCCAGTTTACCACAGGTCTCACAACTGTGAGGGTTCTGACAGTGTTCCTCAGTTCAAGGCACCAGCAAAGTGAGCCACCAGGACTCTTTGGCCACCCAACAAAGCATATCATGTCTCAGCTTCCCCTACTGATCCAAACCTCATTGGGATCCTTTGCAGGGTCCCACTGTGACCTTTCTGATGCCCCCAACCCAGGTCTGGCCAGTCACCTCTTGTACTCTTTTTTTTTTTGCTGGATTTTTTTTTTTCAAAGATTCAGAAGCTAATTGCCAAGAACTCAATGTCCAGTGTCATAACCTCACTGCAGAAGTCTCCCCATTCCCAGCAAAGTATTTCCTGTTGGTTTTGTTTGTCACTGGGCACACAGGGACACTAGTGCTTGAAGGGGAAAGCTACACAAGCTTTGGGCTTTGGCATTACTTGGGCACCATGCCCTGGGAGGTCAATGCTGGGTGGAGTGGCTCTTGCCCAGCTCTGGTTTGAAGGCTGCAGAGCAGGAATTGGCAGGATTGTTGGTTCTGGATGGTTAAAGAGCCCCCAGAGAGCTCTCAGCACTCTGCTCTTGTGTTTGTGGCAGTGGGAAGCGCAGTGTGGCAGGGCTGAGCCAGAAAACCTTGAACTCAAGATGTGCTGTGCCCTGCAAGGATGCAGAGGACAGAGGAACATTTGAAAACCCATGGCAAGGAAGTTGTGGGGAATTTAAGGACCCAGTCTGGTATCTCCACCTGCTCTGATTTAACAGTGACCACAGATTTGGAAAGGGGCAGCAGGAGGCTCCCAGGGCCATCTGTTCAACTTTTGGGGTTTTTTGCTATATGAGTAACCTAGTCCAGAAGGAAGGACACCTGCAACTTGGAAAATCTGGTACTTGGACCCACAAACCTATGAAAAGGCTTTAGAGAAAGACATCCTCTCCCTGCTCACTCTCTGCAAACATGTTAATCCTCCTCTCCCATTCTCTTTGTTTGCCTGGTTTGGAGAGATTTGGAAGGGCTCAGGGCAGGGCTGCCTTTTGTTAGACGTGCACAGAGCTCAGCAATGCTCTGATCTGGAACAGGGCAGCATAAATCTGGGGGATTATCATAGGAAATGCCACAGTGATGAAAAGCCCCGTAGGAATGGGAAGAAAAGAAAGGGCCCCATTTGGGAAGAAAAAAAATCCCAACAACCACCCTGCTGCTTGCTTACAAGTGATTCCTAAAATTGCTGCCTCTGGAAGAAGCTGGTACATTTGCTGATTTTTTTCCTTTTATTTTGGAAGGAGTGTGTTCCTTTGTGTTCTCAGCTGTTTAGAATTACAGATCCTGTCTTTGCAGCAAGTTCTGTGTGAGGGACCTCATTGGGGACAAAAAAACCCCCCATTTTTTGGGGAGGTGCCTCAGTTTCCTTATGGTTGAAACCATCCCTCTAAGCACAATGTGCAGAAGTGCTCTGGGAAATATTCAGGAAGGAAAGGAGGGAATCACATGTGTGATTTACTGGAAACTGCAATGCCAAAATAATCAATTTTCTCCTAAAAACAAATGGAACAGGGTGCTGGGCAGCAGAATCCAGCTGGTGCTGTTTGTGGTGGTGGTGGTGGTGTGTTTTGGTATGGGGTCATGGACCCTTTTGTCTCCCACCTGGAGCAGAGAAAACCTGCTGAGACCTGAGTCAGTTGGAAACGTGATGGTTCAGAAATCCAAGGGGATATTTTCTCTGTCTGGGATGTGATTATAGACAGCACCAGCTTGTCCCTGCTGGTGAGATCTTGAACTCACTGAGGTGTGATGAGTGGATGGCATCATTGAGGGAAGACCAAGGCCCTACTCCACTTTGTGCTTAAGGTCTCAAACCAAATTTATTATCAGGAGCAAAAGCTCAACCTGTCACTGCTGAATCATTCCTTTCCATAACTTCGTCTTGGTACTGATAGCTTCAGTCTTTGTTATGTTGGGAGTGCTGCAAGGTGCTGTTTGATTTGCCCTTCATGTCACTTGGAGGGATTATTTTCTACAAAAGCACTATTACATATAATAAATAGTGTTAAATTGACTAATGAAAGGGGGATGTGTTTCTTCTGCCTTGGAAAACATCCAAACCCAATCAGTTGGAATGACCTGAAGGCCAGCAAATGTGACCCATGAGGGCAGACCAGCAGAATTGGACTTGTTTCATCTACAGAAGAGACAACAGAGGGCAAACCTGATAACAGCTGTGGAGATGTCTGGAGATGTGCCAGGCAGCTTCCCTGGGAATGGTGCAAGGTGGGTTTGTCTCACACAGTTTAGTTCATTAACATCAGTCTGGACCAGATGATCAGCCCAGTTTCTGATGGTCTCAGTGCAGAGGCTTCCTTTGGGTAAGAAGAATCCTATTGCTTGTGTCTCCTAGGGCAGGGATGTGCAATCAGCATCCCTGTCCTGTGTAATTCGGAGTTAGAGCCACAGCAGCAGCCAGAGGTTCCCCCACGGTGCTGGAGCCACAGGTTAATCCCATGGCTGTAACACAACCTTCTTTTGGGCAAATTCTGCTGGCTTCTTTAAAGCAAAAATCCAGCCTGCTGTGATTGCTAAACTGGGCTCTGCTTCTTTGGGTGTCTTTCCATTTTCCAAGAAAAATAAACTGCAGGCTCTGTATTTTTAGATATGCCATCTGATCATAGCTAGTCATATATCAGTCCCAATACTGTGAGTCAAGATGCTGGGCTCCACTGCTGAACTCTCTTGGGCAAGAATCACTGGCTTGAGCCATCCTGGGTGTATTAATAAATCAGAGTATTTAAAATAATCTTACACTTCCCTAGGTAAGCTCCTCACAAAGAATAATACAGTTGGGCATTATTAATTTCAGCATCTTAGGAGCTCTGATTCTCTGGGTGAACTTGATACTGTTGTGAGTGGGAGAAGAACAGCCCTGGTATGAGACAGATCTAATCTAGGCAGGGGACAGAGGCAGCACGACTCCTCTTCCTTTCCCTCTCCTGCCAGTGACTCTGATTCCGACGTCTGCCCCTTGCTATTTCAGTCCTGGGCATCCTCTGAGGTGGCTGCTGGTCAGAGTGAGCTTTACGGTGGCCTCTTCAAAAAGCATCTGATCAACCTGCCTTGCACAATAGTGTACAAATGTGGAGTAATTGGTGTATTTTAAGCCTCTTGTTGGTTTTCCTCAGCCTTCACAAGTCTGTGTCTCTAACACCACTGCAGCCTGCAGACAATTTTCTGTGTGTTTGATCAAAGCAGCGGGAAGCCTCAAAGTTGGTGTGTGAAAAATGCCTGGTTCCTGAAAGTGTGTTTGTTGTGCTACTTTATCACTCTAACGAGAATCAATTTATCCACATAATTGGTAGCTGGAGATAGCATAACACAGCTTGGCAGCCTGGATTTTTCTCAGAGATGTATTGCTTGGCATATTCAACCCAGGCAAAAGGAGCCAGCCTGGCTGCCGGGGAACTGCAGCTCTGTGAGTGCCAAGCAGGTGAAACCCAGCATGATAACTCAGCTTTCTCTCTCCATCCTGCCAAAAAAAGACTTTGGGGATAAAGGTGAAATTGCACCTGGCTGAATGTCTCACTTAAGGTCTCTTCCAGCCTGAGCTGCTCTATAATTCTATACTTTTTGAACAAGGAGATACTGAGAGGACAAGGAGGAATGATTTTAAACTAGGATAGATTTAGATTAGATATCAGCAAGAAATTCTTCACTCTGAAGGTGAGGAGAGTCTGGACCAGGTTGCTCAGAGAAGCTGTGGCTGCCCCATCCCTGGAAGTGTTCAAGGCCAGGCTGGATGGGGCTTGGATGAACCTGGTCCAGTGGGAGGTGTGCCTGCCATGGCAGCAGGGTTGGAAGTAAGTGATCTTTAAGGTTCTTTCCAACCCAGACTATTCTGTGTTTCTGTGATTCTGATAAGCCTAATAATGTGTTAGCCTCTCTGTTGAGATGGATAATGACCAGTTAGTCTGTGGTGGGTGCAGGAAAAGGTGTACTCTGCCTGTTCACTTTGCTCTGCTCAGGATCAGCTGCTGGAGCATGGCCAGACCAGCAAGAGGGTGACCCATAGATCCCACTGAGAGGAGAGACTGGTTGCACACTAGTGGCTCTGTGTGGTGGAGGTGTGTGACCTCCAGCAATCTCCTGTCCTCTGCACTTGAGTGCTAGAAACCTCCTTCATGTCACGCAAGAAGCTGGTTTTCCTGCTGAGGCTGTCTCAGTGCCCTCTCCTGCTGTGCACAGGTACCCACTTTACTGCATCCTTCTGAGTTCCCCACTCTGAGAGGACGCTGGTGGGTTACAAATGCCAGTGCTGGTCTCTGTGTGGGTCAGTGTGCTCAGAGCTCAGTGCTGTTTCACCTTGCTAACGCCTACCTGCAGGAAACAACCTACTCTGATGTGTAGATCTTTTGCAGTTGTTGGTAGCTCTGAATGAAGCAAAATTTTGGCAAACCTCCACAGGCATCCCTGCCCTCGTCTCTGAGGCTAAAGACTACTTGTGATAGCCTCAATATGGGGCAGCTCCCCAAAGTGGCCCAAATCCATCTCTCTACATATCCCATAGACAGGGTAACAAATTCAATACATTCAAGGATGGGAAGCTGTCTGCTGGACCAGCACACTGGAAACCATTCCCTACATTTTTAGCCTTAGAGGCATTTCCCAGAGCCTCATCTTGTTGGCAGGTATTTGTAGAGAAGGTGGCTGGAGCCATGAAGAGGAAGGGACATTTGACAGTGAATCTTTTATGCATCAACATGGAAGAAGCCATTCTTTCTGTTGTGTGGTAATGACTGTAGTGGTGCTTTTCAGGCTGTGATAGATGAGATGTGCATCTTTTATAGATTATGTGTAAGAGGTAATAAAGAATTCAGTTCTTCTATGTCTATGCACTAATGGTGTATCGATCCCAGTAAATATCATGCTGAGACTGAACAGCAGCATCCCTGGTTAGTGTCATCCTGATGGGTGACATCATTTCTTTGGTTGTCACAGCCAGCTCAGCCTAATCCCATCTGACCCCCACAGCTTTACTGATCCTTTGCTCTGGCTCTGGGCTTCACTCTTCTATTCCCCTGATTCATCCTTCACCTCAGCACAGCTACTTCTGTCTCTGGACTTTGTCATGCTTGGCTGGACTCTACTGTGCCTCTCTGGGATTTACTGGATGGGAAGTGTTTCCCTGCTAAGCCATCAGCAGGATTTGCTCAGCTATTTGTGATCTGCAAAAAATGTACAGCTAAAAGCAACAAATTAAAATGCAAGGATGAAAAATGGATGAAAGGCAAAAGAGAGAGCAGGAAGGGTCCTTACAGCATTTACAGATGAGTTGGCTAAGAAGTAGCAGACGTTCCTCAGAAGGGGCTGTAGATTTTACCATAGATGTCATGGGATGTTCACTAACACGTACCTTTTGGTAATAAGTAGTCTCACCTCCTCCTAAACCTGGTGACTGGACATTTATACAAACCTGCTATAACAGCTCAGGGTGGAAAGAGAAATCACAGAATCATCAAACCACAGCATGGCTTGGGTTGCAAGAAACCTTGGAGATAATCTAGTTCCAAGCCCCCTGCCATGACAGGGACATCTTCCACTAGACCAGGTTGTCCAAAGCTCCATCCAACCTGGCCTTGAAGTCAAAAAAATGTGCACTTTGAATGTTACTCCCATGGGGAATTTTTGTCTCCCAATTTAAAAAGGGCTCAGGGATTTGGATTTCTGATTTTAGACATCAAGATTCACATGTCCTTAAGGAGTGAGGTTTCTCTGAACCCTGAGGTGATGAGCACCTGCCTGCTAAACATCCCCCTTTACTTGTCTCCAGCCCTTTAAAATGTGGACTGCCAAAATCCTGCATCCCTTCTGACAACTTGGAGTGCAGGATTTGGTCTTCTCCCTCTGAAAGAAAATGTAGGGCCAGGACAGCCTGCATCCCTGTGAGAACCACGTCATCCCAAGGGCATGATGCACTTGAGGGGGAGCAGAGCTGTGGTGGTGTTGTACGTGCTCCTGGTGGGATTTATTGCTGTGTTCAGCAGCCTCCTCCGTTCTGCTTGCTCTGCCTTGGAGAGAACGTGCTGTGAGAGATGTTCCATGTGCAAGTCCTTCCTTGGCCTTTGCCTTCTCCTTCAAAATTGGGGAAGAAAGATTTTTAGGGTGCTTTTGACACCTTTAGGTTCTGCAGGGAGGGAAGAAATGGCTCCATGTCTGTGTTTTGTATCAGTGTGCTGGGGACATGGGGAAGGAGGCTTGAGCAGGGTGAGGGAAAATGCTCTGAAATAGATTAATAAAGTATCTGCTCAATTGCATTGCTAAGTTCCCATGTGTCCTTGTAAGAAAGGATGGGGGGAAGGTGGGGATTTTCCTTCTAACTGTGGGTTGGCAGAGATATCTATGCACAAAGGAGATGGAAAATTTCTTAGTAAAGAGGTTTCTGCCAAAGGGAGGCTTCTGCCCTCGCTTGTGCTGGCAGATGCTACAACAGGAGGGTGGTGGGAATTTCTGCCCCCTTTTTCCATGGCTGCCCAGTTTTCCCCTGCTCAGGGAGAGATTTACAGAGTGAGCTGAGATGCACCATTGCATCTAATCGTGGGCGACAGAGGTATTCGCCCTGGTGGTTTTCAACTGGGACCGTCATGTGCAAGTAATAGGGATTAAACTTGTATGCCCACTGTTTTATTTCTGAATGAGGGAGTTTTAGCTTTGCAGAAGGAGCTGTCATTTCAAGAAAAGGGCTGGCTTTTTGCTGAAGAAGAGCAATTGGCCCTGGCATGTGAGAAATGTTAGAAGAAAAGGCGCCTGTGTCACCAAAACACAGCTGAAATGAATCCGAAGAGCCACACTGCCAATTCATCACACTGCCACTGAGTGTGGGTTGTGTAAACACTGGGAGATGCTCTCTCTGTGCTGTACTGTGGCCAGACATGTCCCAGTTGGCAGAGACTTGCCGACGGACCTAGTGAGGCCATTCATCCCTTTCAGCCACTTCCCCCACCCACACAGCAATCAGAGTAAGGACATTTCCATATCATTTCCCCGGGTTAAGTTTTCTGCTTCTTAACCTTAAACTATAAAGTTCATTTTGAGCCTTCTCAGATCACTTTTTCATGGCCTGAGTCTAAAAATCCTGCATCTGGCTCTGCATCTCTATACAGGGACACTTGTGGGATGCACAGGTGTGTGTGTAGCTGGACTTGACACAAGCAATCTGTATATGGAAGTTTACCAGAAATACTCAAGTTTTCATGCAGAATCCCTCATAAGACTCTTTACCATCCAAATAGATCAGTTCAGTTTACAGAAAACACAACATTTCCCTCGATGAGATGCTCTTTTCCTTTGCACCAGCTCTGAACTCCCCAGTCCTCCTCTATCCCTCCAGCACCTGGTGTGGAACGCTCTCCTTCCTCTCCAGTGCTGTTCCCACCCACGTGGAGCCAACTCACATCCAAACCCACGTGCTCCGCTCCCGACCCAGCTTGCAAGGACTCCCATCCCCATCTGGATGCCTCCAAACTCTCAGCCCAGCCGGGATCAGAACACGCTGCCTTCCCAAGCTGCAGCCGGTGAATGTCCCTCCCTCTCCCCGCTCGCTCCCAGCCCGAATCACGCCGCAGCCAGCACTCACCGCCGGGATGAGAAAGTTCAGCTGCCGAGCCCTGAGCCCGCTCCAGATTCCTCGAGCGAGTGGCCGTGGGCTCGCTCCCCGGCGCTCGGCGCGGCGCGGGGATGATACAGGAACCAGACCTCCTTGGTTTACTTTTACGTTGACGTCAGTGTCTTTTCGAGCCTCCACGGCTCGTTTTGGTAAAAAGGATGTCTTCAGGGGAGAGGGGAGGGGTCGGGAAGGGAGAGGAGTGAGGATGAGCTGGAGATGAACTTTTGTGATGTGATCAGGCAGTGGTGGGAGGTTTTAGGGGTTCATGCTGAAAGAAGAGGTGCTTATGGAGACCAGGTAATCCTGGGTGTAGCTCACCACCTGAAGATGGGTACACTGGAGACCTGACCCCCACAAAGAAATTATAGAAATCTTAGAGTGGCTTGGGTCAGAAGGAACCTTAAAGACCATCTAGTTTTATCCCTCTACCATGGGCAGGGACACCTTCCACAAGACCAGGTGGCTCGGAGTCCCATCCAACCTGGTCTTGAACACTTCCAGGGATGGGGCATCCACAGCTTCTCTGGGCAGCACCTCACCTCACCTGCACCTCACTACCTTCTACATAAAGAATTTCCCTCCCTCAGCCCTGTGCACCCACTGTGCAGCCAAAGTGTGCACGGACAATTTTAGGGGGCGTGGAAAGGGCTGATACTTGTGCAGGATTTGGAGAACACCATCAGGAAGCAGAGCCTGCGAGTGCGATCGCTAATGCCAAACTGTTCACAGCAGATCAATCACACCTATGGCTGTTTAGGGTTTCTTTTGGCCACGAGCAAAGCCAGATGCCTTTGCATGACCACGTAACTTCCAGGAATTCCAGACTCGGGCTTTCATGCCCTAAATGCTGGTAGGTTTTTTTTAGTAGTGTGATGCAAACCGTTGAGCACTTGGATCTCAGAGCCTCAGGTAAGGCAAATACAGAATTTGCTCCAGTGCTGCTGGACTAACTGTAATTAAACAATTAAAGCTGTGCTCTCTTTGGATCATGGATCACTTTTCCAGCTCTTAACACAACCGGTCTGTCATCCATTATTAGACCATCTCTACCTTGATACAAATAATTTATTGGGAACTTCTAGGAGCAGGCACTGAGAATGGTTTGTGTGAATCCAGGTACCAAACTCAGAAAGAGCACCAACGACCTGATGACTTTGATGTATTTGGTTTGGAGGACACTTGGTTGTGCCAAAAAAAACCTGCAGGGAGCAGGTATTATAGACAAGGTGGCATCATCTGGTGCTGCCAGGATGATTGGGCTGTACTGGTTTATTTGGAGAACAGAAGTGAGAAAATAGTTTTTTACTTTGATCTACCATCACTACAGAGAAGAAGAGACACTGAAAGGGAAAGCTCTTGTTGTTCAGCACATCCATGGCAGAGCCAAGTAATAAGTCCAGTTTCTTATCCATTGGATCACACACTCCCAGTCATAAATAATTCTACTCTCAAAGGTTCCCGGTGTCCTTGTCAGAACCAATACACTGTTCATGGCTGAAGAAAGACAGAGTCTTATAAAAACCAGAAAAAGAGTTCCTTGTAAATCACCACATCTATACTTAGAAATGTGTTAGACTTTTCTAAGCTCCAGTTCAGAGCATATAAAGTGTTTTTTTTTCTTTTTCCGAGTTGAAAAATCCATCCAAAGGTCAGTCAGAAACAGGAATAAAACTGTCTTTCTAATCTCAAACTGCTGTAATAGCATTTTTGGCAGTGAATGATAAACTTGAGCAGTTGAGGTTTACATGACAGATGAAGTGAACATGTCTTTGTCTATACATTAAATGACCCAGCACTGGCCCTTTTTCATCTCTTCTCCCAACCTATCAGACTATTTATAGATTTTTACTACAAATGGACCTCCTGAAGAGAGGAAGGCAGATCAGCTAGATCTGAAGAAAGCATCATGGTGGAGCTGTGCCCATAAAGCCATCATTCCTGGGCAGGAGTCCCATTTTAGTGATAACCTCCCAGGAATATTAACTCTTCATTTACCTGACAGGGATTTTTGGAGTCTTTCACAGTTTTTAGTGAGTGTGAAGGGTTGTTCAGGGACATCTTATGGTGTTAGATTGAAAGCAAAGTGCCATATCCTGGCTAGAGCTCTCAGAGACATCCAGGAAATGAGATCTACTGCCACTACACAGATTGCACCTGGCTGCAGGAACTTGAAAGCCATGATTCAGAGCTCTCAACTTGAATGAAAAGTGGACACTTCTCATTACATAGTCCTTGATGGGTAGATGGTGATAACACTCAAGGATGGCAGAGATTTGGGGGCTTTTCTCTGTCATCCCTCATAGATAAGAAAGCCTTGCTGGAGACCTGCAGTCCTTGCTCTGTTAACTCTGGAGGAATATATTCAGGGTCTGTTTTTTTTAAAATATCTTAATGTTCATTAGAGTGGAGACTCTTCCATGACCCTGGCTATGCAACTGCACACTGATGTGCCCTGCATGTGCAGGGAGTCCTAGTGGAAACCAGGAAATTTCTACAGCAGTGGGTATGAGGCTCTCATCCCTGGATATTTTATCTTGGTAACTGAGGGTCAGGTCATGTGGATTCGAATCCCGCTGTGTACAGGAGAGACTTCGCAGTGAGAAAAAGAGTTCTCTCCCCGTTTTGAGTGAGTTTCCAAGCTATTGCATAAAAAAATATTTGAATAAGCAGGTTCTTCATCTTTTGGTGCTCTTCTGCAGGGCGAGTTGTGCTGAGGTGCCTCCTGGGCTGAGCTGCCACTGATCACAGCAAGACTCGATGGTGAGGTGGGTCTGGTAAGCAGACCAGATCTGAAAGCACAGGTATCTCTAGGCTTGAGGAGGTGTCTTCAGCCTCACAGTTAAAAATATTGTCAAGCCTCCCCTAGGTACACTGTTGACTTCAGGTTTCAGAGCAGCTAGTGAAAGAGAGGTTTAGAACCACAGTTTTTGAAATATGAGCCTCAGCTGGGAGCCAGGGAGGCTGTAGGCTCCCAGACCTTCCAGGAGGATGGGGTCCCACAGGTCCTCTGCTGGGTGGCTGCAGCCTGTGGGATGTTTCTTGTTCAAAGCTGAACAGCAGCTCTCCAGGCCCTGCAGGGATGACTTGGCTGCTTCTTGCCTTTAGGATGCCCTGGTACATATTCAGCTGTTCATGGCTCCAAGCAAGATGCTCCTTTCCCCATCTTCCCTCTTCCTCCAGGACAGGGGCCCCAGGCAGTGTCAGACTCATAAGGCTTCAAACTTCCAAGTGTTTTAGGTACTTAGACGAGCTGATGAGCTTTCCAATCCCATGCTGTGTAGAGGAACATAGAGCAGCTGGGAGAGTGTAGATGTAGCCTGGCACTTATCTGAGGAGTTTTTGAGGATGGAAGAAAATATTTTCTCCAGCTCTTAGTGCTGGAAGCAAAGGTGGCTCTTGGAGCCTGCAGGAGCTTGGCTCTGTACTTTGAAGACATGAACATCCAAGATATCCTGGGGAGAGAGAGCAGAATGGGCTCTCTCTGCTCCAACAGCTGCTTCCATACCACTTCTGCAGGCAGGCAAATCTGCATCATTCCAGAAAGAGCAGAGGCCTCTCCAAAAGTGAACATGCAGAGGTGGAGTCAAACAAGAGTTCAGCCCTTCATGCTGCCAAAGAAATGCCTCTCACCCAGAGGACTGCACACCACTCTTGGAATCCTTGTGAGCACAGTGGGAGCTCTTTTCTTTAGTAGCATTTGCAAAAAGCAAATCCATTTCTGAGCTATCCTGCTGTGTCCTTCTTCAGAGCCATGCTGGGCTATGAGAGACATCAGAGCTGGCAGTGGCACATAGGACTTCGTGGCCATGTCCCCATGGCTGGTCCCCAGCCCAGCCTGGCATCCTGAGCTCTGCATGTCAGTGCATTTCATGGCATGGGCCAGCATGGATTGGCTTAGAGGAGAAAGCAGAGAAGGCAAGCTTGGGGCTGGACTCAATCTGTCTGTATGGAGATGCCTGGTCCTACCTGAGATGCTGAAAAGCCACTGAGCTCACAGGTCTTCAGCAGGACTTGTGCCTCATCTCCCAGCCCTGTAAGGAGTGTAGGTTTTAGTAAAACATCTCAGGCATCACTAGACATCAGAGCACAGATTCAGTCTGGTGTGAAGAATCCTAAGTGTTGGTGTTTTCCTGTCCTCTGGGTGTCCAGATTCCTGCTCCAGTCACTGGACATCCAGTCAACACAGTTGGGTAGCCTAGAGAGAGATTCAGGCACAAGCCAGGAGGGTCCCCCGTCTGTTGCCTACATGTAGATGCCATTTCAGACTAACTTCATTTCATGCTAACTTTGTGTTTGTTTGCATGGGCTTCCACATGCCGTGACTGAGTGCCAAGGGACAGCTCCAATGGCTCAAGGTGCCACCAGGTGCACAACCAAACTGAGCCCCAGCACCCTCTCCCAAGCCAGGTGGGCAGTGGTCTTGTCACTTGGCCAACTGATCAATGGAGGGATGAAACAGAGAAGATTTCAGCCTCTTTTGTCTTCATTTAAACCCTTGAGTAGTGCTTCAGCCATGTGATCAACATGGGCTGTGTTGGTGGGATGAAAAGCAAGAGGAACTGCTAGGGGTGCTGTAGCCAAACGTTAGTTCCAAGGGGAAACTCCACAGCAAAGTTTACAGGCACAAAGGACAGAAGAAGACAGCAAGAGGATTTGTCCATGAAGACATTTCAACACTGTCCACACAGCTGTCTGGGGCAAATAACAGCTGGATTCTCACAGTGCTCCCATGCTACCCTGACCACTCAGGGATTCACTTACGTGTTTCCAAATGTGTTTTTTCCTCTTGCCTCACAAAAGCAGCTTTTTGTGAATGAGAGCAGGTCCATCAATGGGAAACAATGGCTCATAAAGACATAATGATTCATTTGGAGCCCTGCCAGGGGTTATTGTTTCTCCCAGTGAGCTTTTGCCTGAGCTGGAGGTTGCATTCAGAGCCTGCAGTTTCCTTGCTTTGCACCTCTGTGAAAGGAGCTTCAGTGTGAGGATACTGGGAACTTGGCTGAGCTCATTTTGCTATGAACTTTTCCTTTTATTCCTTTCCCATATTACAGAAACTTAGGTAATGAGACCAGATCCAGGGAAACACAAAACTGTATCCGAGGATTTTCCTTACCACATGAACATGTGGATATTTTTTCCCCACAGTGACCAAGTGAAGAAGCAGTTTGCAACCAATCTGCATCTTCACTTTTCTTCTTCCTCTCCTGTGACGTGAGCAAATCTTCAAGAATCTTTAGTCAATATCTACAAAAGCATTTGAACATACAGTACTGCAGTGCCACTGTGATAAGCATGGTGGACCAGCCTAGTCCCATGAGCTGTCTGGCTGTGTGATGGCACATCTCCTCTTTTCTGTTGTGTAGGAACACATGTTCCCTTCCTTCTAGGCTTGCCACAGTAAATACAGCCCTGAGAAATCATTCTTCTAACACCAATAAAATCTGTCATTTCAAATTTTTTAAAGCAGTCTTTTTGTAGCTATTTTTGGGAGCTCTGCCCTGTGTAAAATTCCATGCCCATTTCAAATACACTTACTACATTTCTTCCATCCTCTTCTCTGCCATTCTGGCTAAAATTAAGATTAAAAATAAAAATAAAAGCCTGGCAGCAATGTTCTGTACAGGCCAAAGTGTCTCAGACAAACTGGCAAAGCAGAGAGATTTTGAGGTTCAGTGGCACAACCTTTAGAGTCCTTAAAGCTTAACTTTCCATTAGTCAACAGCACAACTCATATGGGTCCTAGTTCAACTGGTCAGAGAAGGGCACACATGACTGATTGATTAATGGCAGATCATCTGGCATTGGGAATTTTCCAAAGTTTAACTTTTGATGGAAGAGGTTGGGTGGAACCACCTGCTCCCATCCCTGCTGTGCAATGGGATGGGTGCCCTGCAGCATAGCAGCAATGCCAACACCAGCTGGGCTGGTTCCCAACCTTGACATGGGCTACCACAAGCTGTGTATCAGAAAAATGCCAGTTCAGTGCAAAAATGACCCTTTGTGCACTCGCACCTTGGCTACTTAAAGTAACTTTTGACAGGTAACATGCAGTTCTTCACAGCAAGGAATGGGCTGTCCAGGGAAGTGGTGAAGTCACCACCCTTGGAAGTTCAAGAAACAGCTGGAGGTAGCACTTAGTGCTGTCTTTTACTTGACATGGTGGTGTTGGTCAAAGGTTGCACTCAATGATCTTGGGGGTCTTTTCCTCTTTCAACGATTCTGTGATTCTGTGATTTAATTTCATATGTGGGTATGTAATCAGTGGCCATCTCTGATAACACATAAGCTTGGACATTAGAGGGATTTATCTATCCCAGAGTAGAAAAAGGGAGGGAAAAATCTATTCCTTTTAATTTCCAGCTTCATGGGCTTATGTTCTTCCTGCCCTACTCTTGTTAAGTGTGTCCTTGCTATCTCTCAGCCAGTTTGCTGTAAGTGTGTAGCAAACTCAAAGATCTGCGGCTGGGATGAGGTGAGATGTTTGGAAAGGAAATAACACACTAGTTTTATGTAGATCAGCATAGCCAATGGAGGAATTGCCAGGACTTTATTAGGCCAAAGTCAGCTGGCTGGAATTAGGTGGACTCCTTGGCAATCCCATCATGTTGATGAGTAAGTGTCAAGAGTCTGAACATTACTGATGCAACCCAGTGGGTTAATCTTTTCCACCTAAGTCTCCTGTTGAAAAAGGTGGAGAGGGACTTTTGACATAGGCAGTGATAGGACAAGAGGGAATGGCTTTAAACTGACAGAGACTGGATATTAGGAAGAAATTCTTTTCTGTGAGGGTGGTGAGGCCTTGGCACAGGTTGCCCAGAGAAGCTGTGGATGTCCCATCCCTGGAAGTGTTCAAGGCCAGTCTCAAGGGGGCTCTGAGCAACCTGGTCTAATGGGAGGTGTCCCTGCCCATGGCAGCAGGGTTGGAACAAGATGATCTTTAAGGTCCCCTCCAACCCAAACCATTCCATGATTCTATGACTCTATGAAATCAGTGGGAGTTTTCCTTTCTGTCCTTTGGCTTCTAGGCAGGATCTTCCACACGAATTATGGTAGGTCATGCACTGTGACATGAATGCAAGAGCTGTCACAGGACTTTATGTGTCTTTACTTGACATGTATTAGCTGTTCCTGGTCTTCTCCAGAATAGTCATTTTGGATAAAAGAGTTTCCCAAAGCAATTTGTTAAAAACCAACCAATCAAAACCTGAGATGGAGCTGAAATTATTTAAATTTCTCTTCTGTTTAAATTCCAGGTTGCTTGTGGTGAGTGCTCCTCTTCCTATGTGTATCTACTGAGTAGTTTTGTCTACACCCAGAGCAGGGGGTGACAGCAACCTGCCTTGGAAAGGAAGCTCTCTGGGCTGTCCCTGAACTACAATTTAAAGTGGTTAAGCTCTTGTATGAATATGGCAAACCATCACCATGCTCTGTGGTATGTGCAGGGATATGTTCCATAGACAAATCCACTTGTGAGCCTGAGTCTGAAACATGCAAAATTTCCTCTGATGATGCAAAGGAGCCCTAAAAGAATGCAAATGTAGTATTTTTTTTTTTTAATGTCTGTTCTGGCATGGAGGAAATAAAGGTAGCAACAGAGAAGGTAAAAAGGGTCTGGTAGTAGTGACAAAGTTACTGCTCTCAAGGGACTGTTCTCTAGGGCTGGAGGCCACATTCTGAAGTTGCCTCTCTGTCTGTGGGTAGACAAGGAGTCATGCCTGAAGTTCTCTTTGTTTCCTCTGCTTTGGTCAGAGCTCTGCAGTCTTTGCACCCTCCCCTCCCATCCAACTGCACGTTCCTCCTGACTCATTTTCACTCGGCAAATGCTGGAGTCAGTTCCTAGGAACTGACTGAAGAGAATTGGAAGTGAAAGGGTCTTGGAAAAATGAAACATTTCTTAATCCCATGCTGGAGCAGTTCCTCAACCAGCCTTTCTGCAGAAAAGGAGCGTGGGAGCTCATGTGTGCTCGGGAGGTCGTGGCGGGTGAAGGAGGACTGGCCTTTGCCGCAGCAGTTTGGAGATGACTGCAAGGCCACACTTGGGCAGATGCTGGTAAGGACACAGTGCCATGGGTCATTACCCTTCTGAGCTCAGAAAATGCTTCTTTTCTGATGTGCACTTGGCCTCTGCTGTACCAGCCTGTTGGAGGGGATGTGCTGTGCAAACCTGGCCGATGTGCACTGAAGCATCGAGCTCCCTCCATCTACTTCCACACGTGGTGGTAGCCACCAACCTGCCTTCAGCCAAAAGCCTGTCAAGAAGATGCATTGACACAAAAGGCAGCAGTAAAATATTTAAGGAATAGCTAATCCATTGGTATATTTTATTTTTTTTTTTTAATTTGCACTATATAAAGACTTTCTGTGGGCTTGAGCAAGGAACCCAAGCTCTTTCCTTTAGATGTTTACTAGAAACAGGTACACTTTCATTCCTGGAAATTATTTCAGTCCTGTTATTGATTTGTTTCTATTGATGGCTTTGGGAGCTTTTGCCAAAGGACCATGGGTATAAAAACGAGGGAAAGAAGTAGATCTCAGCAATATTGTTTTGATTCCATGTACCCAATGACTGTGTGGCCATCGATTAATGGGAAACTGATGTCAACTTTGTCTGCCAGCACAGCTCTGAGGCAAACCCATATCAAGCACTGAGAAACGAATGTGAACTCTGTGGCTGCTCTGTGCTGTTACCAGAATCAGCCTCTGGTTCTGAGGTCTTCCAAGGTCACTTCTGACTGCTTTGGATGGGACACAATGACATAAGCATGACCTCTCATCTAGATTATATTTGTTATGACCTGTCTTTTATGTCTTTGATCTAATTGGAGCTATTTGATATCCCATTGTTTATGAAGAGTCTGTATTTGTAANGCATGACCTCTCATCTAGATTATATTTGTTATGACCTGTCTTTTATGTCTTTGATCTAATTAGGGCTATTGTGATATTCCATTATTTATGAAGAGTCTGTATTTGTGACATTCTGATCTTTGTTCTTAGTTTCAGTTCTGTTCTTTCACTTTCAGCGTTACTGAGTCAAAACGACTCCTAAATCTCCTCCTAAGTTATCCTGGGTCTTAAAAGTTCCCTGGTGTGCCTGCAAGGGCAGATGTGGGCTCAGTAGAAGAGGAGACAGTCTCCAAGACCAAGTGTAGAACCTGGTGGTGCTGAGTGTGTTGCTGCAGAACCAGCTCACCCTAGTCCTTTCCAGGTATCCCTGCTGCTTTTCCCATTTCCCACCTGCTCTTCCTATCCTCCTTCTCCAGGTTCATAATAGTTATTTACCAGAAAACACTCTGACATGTCCAGTGAGGGAGATCCTACTCATCTGTGAGAGTGAGGATGAGGAGCTTGTTTGCTCCAAGGGAGGGAGAAAGAAGCAGTGGCTACCTGTGGCTTGATGCTGATCATCTCCTCTCCTGGCTTTGGTGGTTCAGCAAAGGTGAGGCATTTTCTCCCAGGTTTCTCCAGAGCCTGGAAAACAGTGTGATCTTGGGGATGTCTGTGGAGAGTGTGATGTTCCTAGTTCTAGGAGGTGCTGGCCCTGGACATGCTGTTTCTTTGACTGGGCTTTGTGCTCTGGCCAGGGCATTTACTGCAGAGTCCTGCTGCAAGGGCAGCATACCAGGGGCTTGACTCAGCCCTTGCTTTGCTTTTTATGGGTCCAGTAGAGCCAGGATGCTTGGCTAGCCCAAGGTCATCTCCTGAGGTACTCAGATGCTGCAGAGGAGTGCAAACCCCTTCATTTCACATGTGGAAAGTGGATTTCTGTGGAGGGAGAGTGAAAAGCCAGTCCTGAATCACTCTGAAGGAGGCCAAGTGTGGTGCATGTTGCCTTCTCCCTCATCCATCAATCCTCCTCTGGCCTGATGCAAGAAGACTGATAACCTTTTCCAAAGGACTAAAGGGAACAATCTGAATTACTTGAGGATGAGTCAAGTTTGGATGGATTCCCCACAGGCAGGCTTGGCAGCTGGCCTAGCACCCTTGCAAAAGGATTAACCTGTTCTGTCCCATCACAGCAAGTGGGGGACGAGCTCTTCTCAGACTGGCTTGTGTTTCCAGACTGGAGCCCACCATGCTCTGCACAGCTGAGGGTTTTTGGGGGAGGCACATCAGGTGCCAAGTGCAATGTTCCTGGCACCTGGGGACACAGATGGGTTCCATGTGCTTGAGGAGTAGGCTGAGGTGAAGGGGACAATGACAGTGGTCTGGGGGAGCTTTAGCTGAGCTGTTTTCTGTGATTTCCCTCCTCATCACTTGTCTGTGATGTATTTCCTACTACTGAGGGCTGTGATTCCTGGTTCTTCTCTCTGAATTCAGTGAGAATTTTGCTATGGATGTAAAGGGAAGAAATACCTGCCCATTCCAGGACTCTGAGCAACCAAGAGTCACAAGCTAAACCTCCAAATCTGGTAGAGGTGCTGGGTTTGGGTGTATGAGAAGATCATAGAATATGCTAAGTTGGAAGGGACCCACCAGGATCATTGAGTCCAACTCCTGGCCCTGCACAGGTCACCCCAAAGATCACACCATGTTCCTGGGAGTGTTGTCCAAACACTCCTTGAAATCAAACTGTTTGAGTCAGATGGTCAGGAATGGTCAGGCTCCAGTTACCTCAACAGGGGCATTTAGTGGTATTTGAGATACCCTTGGAAATACTGGCTGATCAGTTGGTTCAGAATGTTGTGGATCTCCTGTAGTTCCTGAAGGGACAAATCTTCCATCTCCAGGTGGACTTCCCAGACATTGGCATGAGACACTTTTGGAGCTTGGAGCTTCCATAGGCTGTGGGATGGAGGGCAGTGGCTCTCATCCTTCTGAGGCTGGGTGTCCCAATTTCTCAGCTTGCCACTTCTGGTTGCTCCTTGTTAAGGAATTTGGGGCAGGATGCTCTAACTTTACATGGATAATGGTTATATTTGGGAAATAGCAGATGTATCTCTTCAGCATGCAATGTATTCCAACTTAACATCCATCCTGGCTGGAAGGCAGCTACAAGTGCTCACATGGAGGGTCTGTACCTGCTCACTGAACTCCTTCTTTCTCACTTAAGCTGTTCTACCTTCAAAGGTACTGAACCTTTGGGTTGAAAGATGAATTTCCAGGAGCTGTGTCAGGTAGCAGATGCAGCAAACCCAAGCTACAAAACGTGTTCTTCCCCACTCAACCCTTGCTGTGTAACTCTCATGGTACCCACACCCATAAAACCCTTTGGCCAGGTGGGTGGGAATTCATCTCACTGTCTCCAGGATGGGATTCAGCTCAGGATGGAAACCCAGATGTGTGGGAGTCTCCATGTCTGTGTGTCCATGTGTACTAGGTCTGAACTCCCATTATACCTTGCGGAGAGAGACCAGCCAAAAAAGTCTTGATGCACTTGCAAATGTGTGGGTTCCTAACACTGTGTGAGATGCTTCCCAGCATCCCCCTTAGAATCCCGGAATGGAAGAATCATTAAGGTTGGAAAAGACCTTTTAAGATCATCAACTCAGCCTCCAGCTGCTCACAGGGATTGGGTTTTTCAAATCCTGGCTGCTTGTTGTCCTAAATTTTCCACCTCTATAAAACGTCCCCAAGGAGCCAGGCAAAAAAACCCAGGTATCTCCAACTTTCCTCCAGCTTCTCAGGAAGCAGAGGAACAGCACAGCCTGACCCACTTGTCCCCCTCCTTTCCCCAGCTTTTCCAAGGGAACGCTGTGGCCTGTCTTTCTGCAGTGCTTCGTGACACCAGTTTCTCCGAAGGCAACACAACCGCAGGGCAGAGGCGAGGCACATTCCTGATAGGACCAAGATAGCTTTTTCCCATAGCTCCCAGGCAGTGGGAACAGGGCACTTTTTCAAAGGAGTGCTGTGCTTAAAGTTAAAATAACAGGAGGAACAGAGTGGGAGATCCAAGCTGGATTAGAGTACTTGGGGCTCGATTCCTTCCAACTGAAGTAGAAAAAAGAAGATGACAAAAGGATGCACTTGGTGAGTTTCCAAAATACTCGTGTGACCATTTTGATATCTCTTTGGTCTCACAGCACCACGGGGATAAATCTGCCTGATTCGAGCTTGTACATACAATCCAAACTGCAGCTTTGTTTTGCTAACAGGGATTACCCAGGCCTGTGGTTTTGTTGTTGTTTCCAAAAGATTTCTCCTGCCGTTGGGGTAGATGAGTCCCTCTTCCTACTCAGTCCCTCTTCCTACCCCCCCATGGAAGAACAATATTGATATAAAGTCTAAACCACTTAAAATCAGATGGGCTGAGTGTTGTTTTACAGCTTGGAAGCCCCAAGCTATCTTCGTCCCTCTGATTTTTCCACAATTTTACAAGTAATGGAAAATCTTGTCTGCTTTCAACCTATAAATCTCCATTAGCTACAGAAATGCCTCTCATGAGAGAATAAATATATGGGTGCTCTGGGGTCACCATGGTGTTGTAGGTGACAATCTTTGAAGCTTTCACAATGGAGCCTGTAAGAGCAAGGAAGGGGAAAATCTGTTCCTTGTTATTTTAAAGCTATATCTTGAAAAACAGGAACTCATGCCAGGACAGTTTATTTTGGTTAAAGCCAAATTGTGCAGCAATTCCCCTGAGGGAACACTGAACTTGAGAGCAGAGAGCAGGAGAGAGAAAAGCTTGGGGGGAGACTGAGTGTTTAATTAATGCTGAGTGATTGCTGATGCTTGGGAACACCAGCACCAGTTTTGGATCAGGTGAACAATGTTCTCCACAGATGTCTAGACAGCTGTAAGCCATGAAGAACATTGGGAATTTAAGTCACAGCTGAACTCACCTCGTCCAACACCTCAATGTCACTGCAGCTCAGCCTTTGTGCTGTTTTGTCTTCATGTGTCTCACCATGGCTGGAGCTGAGGGGATGCACAGGCTGTGTCTACAGCAGTAAATCACTCAGGAGCACCCCAGGAGCATAAATATGATCTGTACAGTTAAACTGGATGGGCTACAAGGCAGAGACTGGCTGAGCAAAGTCCCTCCCACTGCAGGAGATCAGGTTTGTGATGACCTGAGGATTCTGAACATGTCCAAGTCTGTGAGGCCTGACAAGAGGCATCCCAAAGTCCTGGGGGAATTGGCTGAGGCAGTTGCCAAGTCACTCTCTAAGATATTTAAATAGTCATGGCAGCCGGTGAAGTCCCCAGGGGCTGAAAAAAGGAAACCATTGAACTTATTTTTAATGAGAATAAAAAGAGTGACCAGGAAGACCCTGGGAATGACTGACCTGTCAGCCTAACCTCTTCTATCACCACAAAATCTTGTGATGAGGATTTTCACAGTCACATGAAGAACCGACTTGCATTTTGCCTTGAAGATTCCTTGTTTTAGTTTCATTAGATTTCCCTAGATTTTGCATTAAAAGAGACAGTGAAAAAATCACTACCCTTTCTGTTCCTTCTGTGGTTTTATAAATCTCTGTCATCCTTCCTATTGCTCTCTCTTTTTTTTTCCCCAGCCTGAAAAATCCTGGTGTGCAATTCACTCGTAACTTTCAGCGTGCCGAAATCCGAGATGATGTTTTCATGGTGCTCCTAAAACCAAGCTCTTGTTCCAGCCCATCATTTCAATCTGTGTTTTGAAACCCCGCTTAATCCACTTCCGATCCTTCCCACATGGAACTAGCAGCACAGCTTGATCCTCAGAGCAGCTAAATTTTCCATACAGAGAACTGTGATCATTTCATGGGAGAGACAGAAGGCAGCTGAGATAAATGTCAGTGGCAACATGTGGCTGTTAAATGTGAGCAGCAAAAGCAATATTCGTCCAAGGCCTGTGAGAGTATGTGTCACCTCCTTCTTGTTCACCTGCCAGGGACATGGAAAAGCAGCTGCAATTCAGGGAGGCAGCATGGACTGTAGGATTTGAAATCACACCCAGGGCTTTGGAGCCAAATCTCTGTGACTGCAAACTCCAACTGAGCGTGTGAGAGCTACAAACAGGAATCACCCTGGCCACACATCCCCACTCCTTCCAGGAACACAACTGCAGCCAGGGCCCTGGGGACTCCTGCAGTGTCTTCCATCCCTCTGAAGTCCTTTGGAGAACTGCACAAGCTGGCTTTGCCTGGAAAGGGAAGGCTTATCCTACTGGAAAGCAGCTGGAACAAGCACAGATCAAAGCTACCCTGAGACACAGCAGTGGAGAACATTGGAGAAGGATATTGCAGAAAACTCATTCTACCCTTTGGATAAGACCCAGCAGGATCAATTTTTCCTGTTCTTCAGACTTCTCTTTGTGATGGTTCTGGAGGGGTTGTCATTGTGGGTGTTGTGCCTGTCACCAGGTGGGAGGGAATGGATGAGAAACAACTGTTCAATGATCCTCCGTCCTGCTGGGCTTGGGTACCCACTTGCTGGATGCTCTTCTCCCATCCAACATGTTTGGAAAAAACAGTTTTTCCTTTTCCAGAATTCCTGACCAACTCATTCCTACTCCACATTTGTTTGTCCCTTTGTGTACCCTTGTTTTATTTTTATATTCTGGAGAAGCAGACGTTTGGGGAGAGAGCTGGTGTGTCTGAAGTGCTGCATCATCTCATCTCACTTGCAAAGGATTTTCTGTCTCAGGAGAGTTTTCCTTTCCATCCTCTTCTCACCAGCCAGATTCTTTTTCTGGGAATTGCCTTCGTGAATCTGCCAATCCCTTTTTGCCATATCTGCTGTATTCCCTGGCTGCAAAAAAGAATTTTCAAGCTGGTTGCCACAGTCAGGATTGACAAACCCTTGTCAGGAAATTGCTGGACAAGAAGGGCTGCTGAGAAGGCAGATTGTCCTTACAGACCAAAATATTCCCATTAAGGACTTCAACAGTTAAAAACATGTAGTTTAATGGCTCTAAGAGTTAATTACTGCACTTCTGTGCTTCTATTTTACTTTATTGCACTTTATTATATTTATTTTATTACTTTATTTTATTGCTTACATTAATTTTATTACATTTTTGCTCTCTAAAAGAATCGTCAGCCTTTATTATTTTTTTTTCCAAATAGAAAAAATCTCATCTCAAAACATAAAAGCAAAAATTCTGATTGGCTGCAATTAGATGAAAATGAACATCTTAGTCAGGATTAAGCAGAGAGAGGTTGCTGCACCACAGCCACTTCCCATGTCTGGGTCAGCAGGGATGTGTTCCCTGGACAGTCTGCCCTGCTGCATGTGCACCATAATTTGGGGACAAGGGAATGACCAGGGGTTGCCATATGGGGAAGGGACCCATGCCTGTGGATGTGGATGGCATTTGTGGGGAAGGGGATGGTGTGGGATGGAGCACCCCAAGGAACTGTTGTGTGGGGAGCAGACAGCTCCTGTGGGGCAGGCTGGGTCTGTGCCCAGCATGGGCAGGGGACCAGGGGAACAGACAGGGCTGGTGGCAGAGCAGAGAAAAAGGCACTTTTTTGGCATTGGCTTTCCTAGTGCAGGAAATGTGAAGTTCCAAGTCCCCATATAAGGAAGAGCAGAGAGGAGCCATGAATCATGGCAGGGCATGAGCTGGGGAAGGACTGCAGGGCACACGTGCTGGAGAGGTTGAGCTGGGAGGATCCACATGAGATGCCTTTGTCTTCCTACAACCTGGGAGAGGCCCCGAGGACACGGGGACTGAGGGTGTGGGAAGAGGAAAGTCCCTTGAGTCCCTTGGGTGGGACCACAGGCCATTCTTCTCCTGGGGAGGTCTGTGTCCAGCCTCAGCAAACATGGACTTGTGCCTCCTCCCTGTGCTGCCTCCTCTGTGGGTGCTTTGAACAGGGTTACTCTGACACACCTGAGCCTGTGGGGGGGACCTGACCCCAGCCCAGCCAAGGTGAGGCATGAACAGGTTACAAGGACATTTGGAACAGGATCCCCAGGAAAGTGGTCACAGCACCAAGCCTGACAGAGTTCAATAAGTGTTCAATGAGTGATCTCAGGAACTTGGTGGGATTCTTGTGATTGTCCTGTGCAGGGCCAGGGGCTGGACTTGATGACCCTTGTGGGTCGCTTCCAACTCAGGATATTCAATGATTCCATGATTCCATGGTTTGATCTCTCTCTTCCTAACAGGACTAAAACCAGACTGCAAATCTTCAGAGTCACTGGCAGGTCTCCTCCTGACTTCAGCAGCCTCAGGATTTTGCATCATTGCTGGGTAATTTGCCCAGAACAATTTTGGGAAGAAGTATTAAGAAAAAGGATTCTGTAGATGACCAGTGGCGAGCAATCACATATGAGTCTCTGGATGCTCTTATTCACCATCTGTATCAACTCCAGATGTGCACAGATTGAAAAATATATTTGGGGAGCACCTACTGACCTGACAAAGTGAAATAATTTCCCCCAGACTTCCCATTTTAAATTATTTGTTCCCATCTTTCTGCTCCTTTGTAGCAGAACCTTTGTAGCAGAAACTGTGGGATTGCAGTTGGAAGGGAGGAGACAGGGGGCAGCTTGATGGAATGGTGTGTATTAGCATTTTTTTTCTATTCCTGACTGGATAAATCACTCTCACCACTTCGAGAGCAGAAGCTCATGAGAGAGCAGGAACTCTTGGCAGTCCCCATCCAGTGCAATGGAAGGTGTGCCAGCACTGTGTGACATGGGAATGGCATGGCAGCGTGGACTATGTCCCACACAGTACCTAAACCCAGTTCTGTGCATGAGACTGTGCCACCAGACCCAGCCCTGGGACTGCACAAGGTCTGTGCCACCAACAGCTCTGTGCAGAGCATGTTTGGAGCCAGTGGCTTCATAAATCATACAATTATTAAGGTTGGGGAAGATCTCTAAGATCATTAAGTCCATCAACCCAGCACTGCCAAGTCCACCACTAAACCATGTCCTTAAATGCCACATCCATGTTTTTTTAGCACTTCCAGGAATGGCGATTCTCCCACTTCTCAGGGCAGCATCTTCTGGTACCTGACCACCCTTTCAGTGAAGAATTTTCCCTATATCCAATCTAAACCTACCCTGGCACAACTTGAGGCCATTTCCTCATTCTGTCCCTTGTCACCTGGGAGAAGAGATTGGCTCCAGTCTCTTTTCAGAGAGTTGTACAGAGTGATAAAGTCATCCCTGAGCCTCCTCTTCTCCTGAGATCTTGGGTTTGCTCTTGGGAACAGTGTGGATGCTCTTGGCAGGGGCACTGCACAACCAAAGGGTTGGATCCAAAGGGAAGTAGCAGCTGCTGGTTTGTGTTGGGACACAGGATGGATGCTGCTTTGGGGGTGTTTGGGGCTTTGGGTTTTACTTGATTATAATCTGGTTTTCCTCTTAGCTGGTGGCAGGACCAGTGTGAGGATGGTTCTGCACTGGCTGCAAACTCATCTTTCCTGCTTGGTAAAACCCCCAAATCTTCCACAGTTTGTGGCAAAGGGTGTTTCAAAAAGAGAGCATCTCACTTGCCATAAATTATGTTTCACTGAAAAAGTTTTTGGTTTTGATTTGAAGGATAAAGAACTGGCAAATCCACCCCTTCTCATTACTGACTTGTTTTAGTGTTTTATTATCTGTATTGTTTAAGCATGTGCTTAATTTTTCTTTTGAACTTGTTTGGTTTCCTAAACACGAGTTTGAGCCATGCTGTCAGACATTAAATCTCTCCTGCAGACACTCCAGAGGTCTGTGCTGACCTTACCTCACTCTTCCTTTGCCTGTAGACAGCCAAGCACTGGGGCAGAACAGCTGATTTATCCTGATGTAAATCAAAGCACAAACATAGCCCCGGCCTATTTTTATTTGGCCAAGAGAGATTATTGAGTACAACTGCGATTACAGGAATGCAGTGGGTGACCTGTGTGAAATCTGGGCTGCTGAGAGGCACAGATAATCCTGCATGATGCTGTTATGACTTTCACCATCACAGCATGACCTGTGGTGGGCACAACGTGCAGGTACCAGGCAGGGTCAGTGTGCAAATACACACAAGCACAGGGAGCTCTGGTATTCCCAGCTTTCTGTGCTGAGCCCAGAAAAGGTCTGGATGGGGAAATAAAGTCATTGTCCTCATTGCCACGTTTGTGCCTCTGCTTTTGGACTTGTATCCCTGTACCTTGCACTCTCCCCAGGTTCATGTAGCTCAGTTTTGCCCTCCAGCAAGCTGTATTGCATTCCTCAAGCTCCTCTTTATCAACTGAGGAGCCAGGGAGCATCCTGAATAAAAACTAGAGAGCAGGAAACCTGCCAGAGAATTGCAATTTTGCCTCAAGTAGGTGGGTATGAGCCAGATTTGCCCTGTGTCAAATCTTGATTTTTCATCGTACATTCAGCAACGTCAGCTAACCCTTTTATTTTTTATTTCTTATTTATTTATTGCTGTTTTGAAAACCTGAGACTACCCGTGGCTTTGCTGTGGTTTTCTCCAACAGCACCTGCCACAGAGGGACTCGGCTGCCAAGAAGAGCAAAAACACTGATCCCAAAGCCTCTAGCTGTGCTGGCTTTCCATCCTTGCCCTGCTGCAGCAAACATCTACCCCTTTGCAGTGCAGGAGAGGTGGTTAAGAGGCAGCTATCTCTGGTTCCTGTAGCTCATGTGGAAAGCTTACTCTGCACCCACTCTTATCTAAACATGCCTAAGCCCCAGCATACTGCTTCAGCTCCACTGGCTTTACACTTCAGGCTGTTTTGAAAGCGAATTTGTAAAGACATTAACATTATTTAAACAGTTTAGCCACAGAATTACCCAGTGGTGCAATGCAGCTGCCAGAAGCGGAGACACAGGGCTCCTTTGCACTGTGGATCAAACAAAACTTGGCCAAAGCACATGGGCCCTGGAGGATGCCAAAACCAGGGGTGATGGAGGGAGTGAGAGCTCACTGACTTTCCTCTTGGCAGGAAATCTCATCAAGTGTTGGGTTGTAATTTTTTTTTTTATGAGCTCGTTTGTGTCCAAATCGGACCAAAACCAGATTTGTTTCCCCTTGAAGCTTCTGGAAGACTGGAAGACATCAGGCTCCTGGTTGTCCTGATGCAGCTGGCTCCCCAGGGAGCACATTCCAGCTGGTGGGTCCAGGCCTTGAGTTAGGGACACGTGGGGAGATCAGGGTTTGCAGACAGGTCTTCCCACACCCTAAATCTCATGGCAGACCTCACGTCCTCTTGGGCAACATCCCCCCAGCTCCTGGTTTCCCCTGTGCTCAGGCAAAGTCCTTTTACAATGCAGAAAGTATTCAGGGGAAACACGCTCAAGAATTTGGGGAAAGAGTGGAAATGGAGCATTTTCAGACAGTTGCAGATAATCAGTTCCTCCACGCTGAACATGTGATAAGGGTGATGGGGGTGGTGGAATCCTGGCACAGGTTTCCCAGAGAATCTGTGGCTGCCCCATCCCTGGAAGTTTTCCAGACTGGGCTAGGTGGGACTGACACCAACATGGTGTAGTGAAAGGTGTCCGTGCCCATGACAGGGGGTTGGAACTGGTTGATCTTTAGGTTGCTTTCCAACCCAAATAATTCCATACTCTGTGACTCTAGGACATGCTTCTTGTCCTGATGCAACTATAATAAAATAGATAAAGAACAGAAGAGTGGAGAAACTGAGGCACAGACACTTTAGATAATATCTCTGAGAATTAAAGTGGGTTTCCTACAAAAGTCAAGCTTTCCTCCTGCAGACTCCACAGTGTATGTGACATTCAAGGCAAGATCTTTCATATTCTGATAAAACATAAGAGGGCAACTGGTTAAAAACAAACCAAAATCGGGTTGTCAGTCTTGTTGAGGAGTCTGAATCAGGATTGTTTTTTCTTACTTGTCTCTTTCTCTTGGCTGCTGTCTTAGGACAAGCCCTGAAATTTGTCTTAGTTTGCAATAAAACATCTTATTTACCAGTATTCTTCCTTTTGAGTGCATTGCCTTTCTTGGCTATTTAATTTCATTCCTCTGAAACTTTCAGCCGTGCAGCCAGGAGAAACAACGGGTATTGTTTTATACTTAGACTGAGTGTTAAAAGCTGGAACATGAAAAGCAACAGCAGCTGCTGGAAGGGCTCAGACCATCAGCTCCCTCTGCTGACCTGCAGTGAGGAGAAGCAGTGCAACCAAATTTTGGGATTTCAGGAAAATTGAGGACTGAAAGAACACAGGGCAATATTACTCCAGCAGCACAAAGGTGGGAACTCAGGGATGACTCTCCACAGCCCCTGCCAATTCAAGAACTAGAGGACACCAAGAGAAATTACTGAGAGTCACATTTGAGAAAAAAAGAGGTGGTTGTTCACACACTGTGTTATAAAACCTGTAGAGTGCCTTGCTGCAGGAGCTTGTGGATATGCAAAGTCTGTGTACGCCCCAAAAGAGACTGGAAAAGTCTGGGAGAAAATCTCACTGATGACTATGAAATGCAAAGATCCCTTTTTCTTACCTGGGAAATTCCCAACCCACAAGCTGCTGAATGCTGGGAAGTGTTTCAAGGAAACATTGTTACGTGTTTGTTCTAAGCCTATGTTCTTTCTTGGGCGTCCACTGTTGGAGGCAGGATGCTGACTCACACAAGTTGTTCTCCTGCTGGTCCCAGGGGATGGCTGAAGGGTCCAGGAGAGGTGATGTACGTACAGCTTGGTGCACCAGAGCCAGGGAATGAAAACGTCTAGGATGGAGTCAAAGAAATCCTTATTTTAGTGGGAGAATGGATGCAGTTATGTTCTGTTTCTGTCTTAGCCTCCATGCTGAAGGAACAGACAGTGTGGAGACATTTACACCAAATGGAGACATTGAAATAGCCCTGAGGACACAAACCTTGGGTTCAGTCACAGACTGGTGACTCAGGGTTTTCTTCTGAATCCTTATTTTTGGGCTGGTGGAAACAGGCTGACATGACTGACATTCAAATGTAGTCTTTTAGGATGAAGAAACTCACATCAAACAGAGCGATCATAATTTGCACAGAGGTTCCACCATCACTGCTGAAGCCACTGCAAAGGCTAGGTGGGAAATGGTGCAGAAATAGTAGGAAGCTCAAAATATAATGAATGTTTCTGAAAATCAAAAGGTTGCATTAATACAGTATGACATTGAGCTGGAGAATGGCGATTGTTTTGAGGTGTCTCCTCAGAGCTGTCAGGGGAAATGCTGCTCTGGTACTCTTGGGAGCTGAAAGCTTTGTTTTTCTCAGACCTCACAGGAAAGATGGCACAGTTGCCTATCACGGTCTCCAAACTTTGTAGAATCATTTAGGCAAACACAAGGCAAACACAGCATTTATGTTTCCTGGAGGACAGGTCTGTATCTGATTTGTCAATGTCATTGACCCCCATGGAACAGTTCTGGATAGGATTCAGTTGCTGAAACACTCTTTATTTAAAGTAGATCCTGTGTCTTTTTGAAAGACCGTCATGTGGATGACTCAGATACCCCTGAACACCTTTGTAGGTGTCTCCTTTCAGCCAAGTAAATCCACCCCAAGCTGGGTATCTACTGGAGGTTGGGGTGGATCGAGTCCTAGGGTCGTTGACTATAACTTCAGTGCCTATGGTGGAAATTCAGTCACCAAATTTACATGGGAGCACCCAAACAGGGGTGTCCTCACCTGGAGGGAGTCTCAACCTGCACTGCCTCCTAGGTGCCATTCATGCAAACCATTTAATCCTGTTTTCATTCCTCTCAAGCAAACTCGGGAGGAGAGAACAAACATTTATTTTGTTACAGGAGAATGCCTCCATCCTCCACATGTAAACCCCTGGCCACACTAATGAGGGATTATGAGGAAGGACTGGCCTGGAGTACAATTTTTCTTGGGGCCTTTCTGTCCACTGACGAAAATGGTGGTACTTGTGACAATATTGGTCAGCAATTAGGTCTCTGTGGCCTTTCCAGGCTCTGTTCCATTTTCCAAAGACCCCTTTGTCCAGCAGGACAGAGCTTGCTTTGCTCTCAGAGCAGGCAAGGTAACTGTTCTGGGAAGAATTTGACATTTTTGTCATGGTTGGCCCCAGCATTCCTTTGTTTATTTATGGTGACATCAACTGTGACGATGGCTTACAGAAAGTTGTGCAGCTCTGGAACTACATTTTCTTTTTTCCTTTGAAGAGCTCTCAGGGAAAAAATGTTACATTCCCTGGGACATAAAGCCTTCACTTGATGGATAAGAGTTTTGTTTATACAAGAGCTAGAGATGAATGCCTGAAAAACCCATGCCCTAATCCTTCTCCTCACAGCCACAGCTCTGTAAGATGAGAGCTCATGTCACACCTGCCTCCTTCTTTCATCTTATAAAATATTTATTCTTCCTTCCTCCATAAAGGTTGTCAACACTTCTCTCCCTTAAAAAAAAAAAAAAGGAAGAGAAAAGAAAACGAAATTGGCATATTTCCAAGAGAAAATTTGCATCTCCAAGTCTATCATGTTCTAATTTTCTCTGCAGGACTTTCAGAAAGGAGGTGTTGTGAATAGATAAAATGAGAAGTCATTTCTGCTCCATCAGACAAACTGCCCAAGTGATGAACTAGACAAATAAAGAATAATTACTCTTAGGGTGGGAGTATAGTCCAGACCATTCCATACCTTGGATGGCAAATGATATGCCAGCAAATCCAGTTGGGTTGATAAAGCTCCAAGCAAAATGGACTGTAGTGCACGTCTGCCTGGTTCCTGCCATGTTTATCTGCTGCTTAATGTGGGGGCTCATGGGCAGCCTGGGCTTTCTGTGGACCTTCAGGATTCTTCACAGGTGAAATGCCCAGAGCTGGAGATTCCAGGATGCTTCCCTGGCAATCTGCCTTGGAACCTGGCCTCTGTTCCGTTTCCTGGGAAAAAAAAGAATCCTGAAGAAATCTGTATTTTGAAACAGCACCCTAAAGACCCCTTCCAGTACTGTCACCTTCATCTGCACAGTGTCAGCAGCATGGGGTGATGAGGGCAGCCTCTGAAATCAGCAGGGAATGAGCAACCACTGGATGATGATGCCATGTGGCGATGCTGGGATGCTCCTGGCCCCACGCCTGATTTCCCTCATCTCTCACCTTGGTCTGGCGTGATGGATTACCAAAAGCCACTTGTCTCCTGAGCACTACCTAATGTGGGCCATGTCAACCTGTGGGGCCTTCTCTCTGGGCAGAGCAGAGCTCTGATGCTCAGCAGCTCCTTGATGTACGTCCACCCTGCCGTGAGCCTGCCCTGAACAGCCTGACGGCTCCTGGTGATGGGGGGGAGGCTGGCTCACACAAGGCCTCTGCAGATAGAAAGCTGACGTGCAGGTACATTTATGGCAACAGTGAATTTGCTGCCTTTCTTTGCCCTTTTTTCCCTCAAGGCTGTTTTCTGCTGCCACTGAAACCACTGGATGTTTTGTTGCTGGCTGAGATAGGAGCATGATCTTCCTTCGAAGAGGAGTAGCTTTCATTCATGGCTGGAGGTACAGAAGCACAAACCTACTGGGCACAGAGCAGCCCTAATTCCTTCTACCTTTGCTGCCTCTGTTCTTCTCAGGGCTCAGATAAACAGGTCTCAGTTTCTGCCCCTTGGAACCAGTCATTTTGGTAAGGGCAAGGCATTGCATAGACTGAACTAAAGACTTGACTGCTGTGGAGAGAAGGTTTATGCCTTGGCTTGGACAGACCAGGCAGCACTGGGCACTTCCTGGGATAGCTTTCCTGGGACTGTGTTGAGAAATCTCTGCTGGTGGGAGCTTCCTACAGCCACGTCCTTTGGAGAGGTACAGCACAGTAATCTCCACCACTGGCAGCAGGTGCAGTCCTCCCTGAGCTCACTGCCTGCCTGGTGACCTGCTGGTCAGCCTGTCTTCAGCTCAGTGCGGGGAAAATCCTGGGAGAAGGAGCACGCAGTTGTCTTTTCCTTATGTGGAGTCATTCCCCAGTGTGGCCGCCGCCTTCCCCAAAAATGCATTTCAGATTATAACTGATCTGATTATTACAGAATAACTGTGTTGCTGAAGGGTTGTCAACTTCCAAAGCCCAGTCAGGCTGGGTGGAAGCTCAGGACACAGCCCAGCTGTCAAGTGCTGAGACCGTGTGGATATGGGAAGAAAATGCCTTGTTTTTCCACCAGGAAGGACTCAGCACCTTCCAGACACAGGCCTTGGGTGGAAGGGTAGGGACAAGGAATATAAGCACAGCAGGGCATGGAGGACATTCTCTTCGTTGCCTTTTTTTTCAGGTGCACGATGTGGTTGTACCCAAGATGGACACAGATCAATCTGTATTGAAAAAGGTCCAGAGGGCCAGGAGTGCCACAGAATGGTTTGGGTTGGAAGGGACCTTAAAAATCCCCCTGCCCATCCCCAGGTCTGTCCATCTTACCCTCTGTCAAGGTACCAATGTCTACCAAGACATTTTCTTCATTCAACTTGGACATCTTCACCTCTGATCTTGTTGCTCAGTGGCCTTTTGAGGCAGGCCCAGACTGGATCCACCCCTCACCTTCACCATGTACAGTGATTCTGCGAAGGGTGGACAGGAAAAGGCAAATAAAAACCAGGAAATGAATCAGAAGGAGAAAAATCCTCCATTGGTACACTAAAAGACCCCTTTATATCTCATTCTGGGGTGTCAAGGAACAGTTTTCTGGTCTGAAGTTGGGCTGGATGGAGGTTTCATTATTGAATCATGGAGGACTGTTAGGGAACAGAGGTAGTAAGTCCTGTCCAGGATTCAGGACTCTCTGTGGTTGAGAAAAGGCCTGGAAAAACTCTCTAGCCACTCTTGCTGCAGAAATTATAATACGTGTGTGTGCTGCTTAACCTAACTTGGAAGCTCTTATCTTTATCAGATGCCATCTTTTTTTCATCAGCACTTTTCCACCACTGATTCCTGGGCCTCTGGCCCAGTGGGGCATGAAGGGGAAGAAATTCTCCATCAAGAATTGCGGGGCAACCCTGGTGATGACAAATTCTTGGAGCTGCCAGATACAGGACACAGCAGGTTGGCATCAACGCTGCTGCTGATCTTGTTAGTGGGGCCAGCATGGGTGGAAACACTTCAAATGTGCTAGAAGGCCACCTTCTGCCCCCAGATGGGCATGGGAAAAAAAAGGCCATTTTCTGTAACTTCATATGATTTTTAGCATATTTAAAGTTCCAGTTTTTCCATGTTTGAAAGCTGATTGAAAATAATTTTCAGGTTCTTGGCAACTTACTCTGGAGGGAGAAGGTTGAACCACATAACTCCACCAGTTCCTTCCAAACTCAGCCATTCTGTGATTCTGTGACTAAATTGATGACATCCATTAGATGGACTGAGATGTCTGTCCCAGGGCATTTTTGAAGGCCAAAATTATTGCAGAAAAATTGGAAACTTCTTGTGTAAATTACCGGTTGGACAGAAAATGGTGGATTTAATGCAAATGAGTGGTTTTTTATTAAAAAAAAAAAAATTGAACAGTCCTAAAATGTTGTCAAATGCTTTCCCCAGACTGGAAGGCACATATGAAAAAATTGAAATTGAAATTGAAAAATCTCATTAAAAAAAAAAAATTGAACAGTCCTAAAATGTTGTCAAATGCTTTCCCCAGACTGGAAGGCACATATGAAAAAATTGAAATGAAGGCTGAGAACATAATTCAGTTAAATAACACAGCCCAGGAATTTAGCTTCCTTTTCTGTTTTTAATTTGTCCTCTAGAGGATGAAGATTTTCTTGATTGTACATATTATAGGATATTATTTTTCATCTTGCAGTGGTAAACTTTTCTCAGTTAGTGACAGTTTCATGTCTGGTTAACTTTTTGCAGGGTACACAGATTAATCAGCAAAATATTTGATCTTTGTTGAGATTAATGACACTTAGGATGAGGCTGCACCATAAAAATTAACCCTCTTGAATTACTTTTGAATGTTCACACCAGTTTTTCTGCCAGAAAAGCCATCCACTGGCATTCTCACTATGATCTCAGCAAAAGGGAGACACACAAGAGGCAGAGTCACTTCTTCCTTTGCACAAATATTTGCAAAATAAGGGTGTGGGGTTTTTTGTTTTGTTTTGTTTGTTTTCTTTGGTTTTGTTTTTTTTGACATCTTTGCCCATTTCTCTAGCATTGGCACCCTTGATTTAACCAAGTCAGCCCACATTTCTGAGTCAGACAGCTGGGAAAAACATAGAAGTGAAAGCAATTCACATCTTGCTGGAAAAATCACATCATTAAATGCCAAGAGGTTCTGACTGAAAGGATTGAGAAAGAGGCAAATGCCAGTAATTGGCCCTGACACAAATTTATTTATAGCAAAGCTTAAGCAGGGTGAAGTCTGGTCCTCTGGGTTCACCTCTCAGGATCAGGCCCTGGGTCTCGTGGGATTTCCTTTCTCAGAGAACCACAGGGATGGCAGATGGGAAAGACTTTTAGGTCATCCTGTCCACATGCCCCGGCAGGAGCGGGATGAGATTGTCTCTTCGCTTCGTTCTCAAGTGCCTCATCCAGATTTAAACTACTCCAGCAAGAAGACTGTTATTGCAAGAAAATTCCACTGCCTACATATCCTTCTGCAAAACCACTTTTTTAAGGCTCTTGACGTCCGTTTTGTTAATTTTGTCCGAATTACATCACAGAAGAGAAAAGTGAGAGTATCAAACATGACCTTGGGCACCTCAATCTATATGGTGACTTAGAATTACATCACAGTGAAATGTGGACTTCCTACAGTTAGAGTTAATATTTTTGGCTATCCTGCCTTTGTGTTTCTTTACATTAAAGTGGTTGGATTTCTTTAAATTTAAAGTAATTTCCCAGTGTTTGCAACACTTTTTTTTTCCTTTTTGGCACCTGCAGTCTGTAACTTGCTTACTTGAAAGCTGTTGATAAGTTTTCAACCTTGACTTCATCTGGGTTTAAGTTATTTTTAATCTGGGGTTTTATCTCTTGTTTCCAGGCTGTCTGAAATAACCACTTTTGTTAGCTATGTGGTTATATTATGCATGCTTGGCCCTTGGTTGGGTAAGAGAGGTGGCACAGATACCCGTGTAAAATCAAGGACAGGCACATAAAAGACCTACTGTAGGAACTGGAATTTTTTTTTTTTTTTTGTGCTAAAGAGTCATGGGAAAATATCAATTCAGCAAACACAAAATTCTTTATTTGAAAAAAACCTGGGTTAAAAATGATTTTACTGAGTCCAAGGTTAGGCTTCAGTGGAAGCTGGCCAGGATTATGGGCCAGGAACTCTGGAACCTGCCAGATTTGGAGCCCTGGGTGAGTTCTCAGAGGGATTAAACCCAGGAGCAGGGGAGCGTGGGCGCTGCCTGTGGCACTGCAGCACAGTTGGTATCAATTTCTGATGTGGAACTGATAAAATGCCAACTCTGGTGGGTGTGCACCATGGTTGGAAACTTTCCAGTTTGTAGGAAACTAAAAATGAGGCATTTACTGATATGAATCCAATTTGGACAGGAAATTTTTTTCCTGTCAACTTGGGAACTGCACTCTCCTGCCAATTACAGTCACAATTGTGTAATTTTGTCTGTGAAACTCTCAGTCTCACGAATGCAAATGAAAAAACCTGTGCAACTTTAGTATCATTGTTTAGTTTGTAATACAAATGAAATTCATGTCTCTGGAGATGAGCTGCTTCATTTTCCAGGTGTTTACGAGCTGCTGTACCACATTCCCTTCCATGCTTGTGAGAAAACACTGAGAAATTATTTTTTCAGCATCATTTTCAAAAGAAAATTATTAGACTCTAAATCAAGTTTTTCTTTCCCTGCAAGGAATTAAATTCTGTGCCAAAGCCAGCCCTTGTTTACTGTAACCCTTGTTGTATGGCAGATATGCAAACACTTAAAGGAGAAACTTCCATCTTTATAGGAAGGTATTTTTATCAGAAATAATTAACATCTGAAAAGACTCAGCTACAATACACATGGGATGGTCTGTTCAGATGCTAATAAAAGAAAAATTTAAATTATGGACTCATCTTTAATGCTTAACTGTTGGAGACCTGTTGTAAAGTGAAATGAATTTTGCTCTTTCTTTTGTTAGTGCAGCAGTGCCTGGTTTGTTTTTCAGAGTTGGCTTTTATTCTACCAGAAAATGGCAATCTACTGAAAGAGAAGGGCGTGGGCTAATAGAACAAGGGGTAAACTGAAGGAGGGCAGGTTTAGATTAGATATTAGCAAAACATTCTTTACTGTGAGGGTGGTGAGACCCTGGAACAGGCTGGCCAGAGAAGCTGTGGATGCCCCATCCCTGAAAGTGTCCAAGGCCCAGCTGGATGGGGCTTGGAGCAACCTGGGATAGTGGAAGGTGTCCCTGTCCATGGCAGGGGGTTCAAAACTGGCTGATTTTTAAGGTCCTATCCAACCCAAACCATTTAAGCACTTTATGAAACTTTGGGAAGCTCTTTTGAGCTGCCATGAGAAACGCAGTGAACACTGCCCAGGGAAGGGAAGGGAAGGGAAGGGAAGGGAAGGGAAGGGAAGGGAAGGGAAGGGAAGGGAAAGAGCTAAAACTGCAGATTTGTGCTGTGGAGAAGAAAAATGCCTGCTTGTGCCCTCTCTTTCCTGTCTGAGAACCAGCCAAGGAAGGTCTGTTTTGCAAAGATTAAAAGGAAGATAATTTGGGAAATACAAACAGCATGAGGAGCAGAAGGTGGAGGTAAGAAAGGCGCAGGCTGAGAGGTGCCAGAGTTTCTACAACCAGGGCTGGGCATTGGTGGGTTGGAAGCCAGGAGAACAACTGTGGAGGAGGACAAGCAGAGAGATGGAACTTCTCTGATCACAGAGGCCAGTAGAGAACAGGTCTGCTGGTCACAGCAGCTGGGAACTGCTGTGAAGGATTAGTTCCAGTTGCTGGTTTTGTAGGCAAAGATGGAGCAAAGTCCCTGGCTGCCATCCTGACTCCTGGTCCCATTAGGAATAGTCCTACAAAGCTCTTCAGTTTGAGCCATGCTTGGGCAAGAAGGGCAGCAGATCCAAGGCCAGCTCATCTGCACAGGCCACTGATGCCTGCAACAGTAAATTGTCCTGAGTCAGGGAATTTCCCACTACCCTGAGCTCCGTGGGAATGACCAGGGCATGGCTGAACACTCCTTACATCCAAGACAAGGTGGCTGTGTGCAGATTGTCTGGTGGGAAAGCCTGGCTTTAACTCCTGAGTTTTGTGTTAGGGAATCATGTAGGAGCGTGCTGGCTGTGCCAGTGGTTTGACAGTATGAAAAATGACATTCCAGTGTGATCCCAGGAGTGTTTCCCTGCTGACATAGAAACAGGGACTGTTGAGCTTGGGTTAAGAACAGAAGCAGGATCAGCTCTGCTTGGCTGAGCTCTTGTGGGTTTTATGAAGGTCCCTCTCTAACAGAGTCCCTTTCTAGTTACTCAAAAGTGGTAGAAAACCAGCATTAGTTACATCAGGTGTGCAATTAGGGATTATTCTGCTTTCTTAGCTGCAGAGCTCACAGGGTGCAAGCAAGGAGAGCCAGTAGCCTTCCCTGGCTCTGGAGCTTTTCCCATTCCTAATGAGACACTGCTGGTATGGGCCTGTGAGGCAAGGTGTAGGGGTCTGGAAATGGATGAGTTTTCCTCTGGAATTAACTTCATGCATGATTCCTTTTAAATCAGTCACTAAGGATTGTCTGGGGGAGGGGCTGGTGGGTCCCATGGTTGGGTGGGAGCAGGACAAAGCTCAGCTCTGATGGCAACAGGGTCTCACTGGGGAGTTACAGCAGCATCTGTGTGCTTCCAGCTCAGGCTGGGGTTGGCTGTGAGAGGCTGATTTATCAACACTCTGGTCAGATGAAGGTCTCAAAGGAGGTCATAATTTCAATTAAATAGTGAGTTACAATGCATGGGGCTCTTCGCTCTTCATGGGGCATATTATTATTAGCAACTGCTTCTCCTGGCAGGTTATTCTGGTAGGTTCTCCCCAGAGAACAGGCCAGCTCACAAAATCTGGCTCTTCTTGTTATTTTTATCCAGGAGCAGCTGACAGTAAAAGTGACAAAAGAATTGATGGGGGAAGTGGTCCAGAGTGTGAAAAATCCGGTCATAAAAGCCAGAGTGTTTGCAATAAAATATCTATACANCCTGTCCATGGCAGGGGGTTCAAAACTGGCTGATTTTTAAGGTCCTATCCAACCCAAACCATTTAAGCACTTTATGAAACTTTGGGAAGCTCTTTTGAGCTGCCATGAGAAACGCAGTGAACACTGCCCAGGGAAGGGAAGGGAAGGGAAGGGAAGGGAAGG